>GL502731.1:521262-537645 GCA_000149185.1 Mayetiola destructor
GTTTTTCTCTTCACTTTGCATTGCAGACTTTAGGAAAGTGGGCCGTGTGCAACAAGTTTATCAAGACAATGACCTTAAAATAGAAGTTTGTAACACTTCTTGGACATATAATCCCTTAGCTGTTACAAAAGTAGCATCGGCAGCTGATGGCACCGTACCAGTAACATCAAGCGGTGAACGTTTATCTGCGATTTTGAAGAAATTATTCGAGCCACATGTTTCCGGTGATATAACTGAGGAGTTAGTCAAAGCGGCTGCTAGCGGAAATGCAGCAAGATGTGAAGAATTTCTTACAGGCACTTATGAGAATGCAAACGGCCAAACAGCCGATGTAAATGGAGTTTTTGCTGGTCACACTGCACTACAGGCTGGAAGTCAAAATGGTCATTTAGATGTCATTCAGGTGTTACTCAATCATAATTCAGATATTGAAATAGAAGATAAAGATGGTGATAGAGCTGTACATCATGCAGCATTCGGCGATGAGCCGGCAGTCATTGAGCAATTGTCGAAGGCTGGCGGTGACTTGAATGCCCGAAACAAACGACGTCAGACAGCATTGCATATCGCTATCAATAAAGGCCATTTAAACGTTGTAAAAACATTACTCGAACTTAATTGTCACCCAAGTTTACAAGATTCAGAAGGCGATACACCACTCCATGATGCTATATCCAAAGAACAAGATGAAATGCTTTCGCTGCTACTCGATTTTGGTGCTGATATAACGCTAACAAATAATAATGGTTTCAATGCTTTACATCATTGCGCCCTTAAGGGAAATCCCAGTGCAATGAAGATTTTGTTATCGAAAACGAATCGGCCCTGGATTGTTGAAGAAAAAAAGATGATGGATATACAGCATTACATTTGGCATGCCTGAATAATCATGTTGAAATTGCCGATCTTTTGGTGCACATGGGAAAAGCTAATATGGACAAACAAAATGTTAATCTACAAACTGGTCTGCATTTAGCTGTTGAAAGACAGCACATACAGATTGTTAAGCTGCTCGTCCGCGAAGGAGCCAATTTGAATATTCCTGATAAGGATGGTGATACACCATTGCATGAGGCATTACGCCATTATACTCTGTCACAGTTACGTCAATTGCAAGACGTCGAAGGATTCGGAAAACTTTTGATGGGCCTACGAAATGTGAGTATTTGAATGATATTATATTTGTTCGTCTTTTTCACCATCTCAATGTGTCAATAAAATAAACTTGAAATGATATTACTAAATCGTTTGCAGCATACGGATAAAAAAGCATCTGCATCGATTGCCTGCTTTCTTGCAGCAAATGGTGCTGATTTAACGATCAAAAATAGAAAACTACAAACACCGTTGGATTTATGTCCTGACCCAAATCTATGCAAAATACTAGTGAAGTGTTACAACGAGAGAAAGACTGATGACATGGATTTGCCTGGGAATATGGCGATCACCACAAATTCATCAAATATAGAAACATCAACAACCGAACAATCAACAAGTAACACATTAGCACTCAATCAAAATTCAACAATCAATTCGCAGATAGAAAGTGATTTAAATACAGTATCAACAGTTCCTTTGGATGAATGTCTCATTTGTTCTGATTCCAAACGTGACACTATATTTAAGGTAATTTATATTAGAAAATTCCAAAGTTCGGAAAAATATTTCGAAATTCTCTCTACTCTCTGGCTGATCTCGCCATTTTCAGCCATGCGGTCATGTTAGCTGCTGTGATATATGCGCGCCTCGTGTTAAAAAATGCCTCATTTGCCGTGAAACAATTTCATCTCGTGAAAGGATTGATGAATGTCTTGTGTGTTCAGATAAGCGTGCCAGTGTGTTTTTCAAACCTTGTGGTCATATGGTTGCTTGTGGAAACTGTTCAACGATTATGAAAAAATGTGTTCAATGTCGAACTCAAATTGATGAAATGGTTCCAATATCAGTTTGTTGTGGTGGTCAAGGCATTATTTCAAAGGTAAATACATATATTTGTATTGAATATGTAATCTGGTTAATCAAGCTTTTCTCATTATTTCTAGGTTGCTGCATCAAATGACGAGAAAAATGAAAATGACCTCGTTATTGGAATTAATAAATTGGGAGTTGGTGTTGCCATGAATAATACAGTACCCGCAACTCCATCAAACGCACCGACAAATCCTCAAATGAGCGTCAATAACATTCAAATAGATGATGTCCAAAAACTTCAACAACAACTGCAGGACTATAAAGAACAGGTATATCAAATTTAAAAAAAAAAAGTGTATATAAATTAATAATTATTTTCTTCAAATTTTTGACTACTTTTATAATATTTTTCTTTATAGACAATGTGTCCCGTGTGCTTCGATCGTAGAAGGAATATGGCTTTTCTATGTGGTCACGGTACATGTCAAATGTGTGGAGATCAAATCGATGGATGTCCCATATGCCGAAAAACTGTTGAGAAGCGTATACTATTATTTTAATTTTTATGGTTCGATGAAAATTGGATATAAGTTTGAACAAATTTTTGAAATGAATTATTAAAATTTCATTGGCAATTGAAAACCATTGGGTGAACTGTATGAGCAAAGACATTATTTTATATGGATATTTTTATTCAAAAAACCTAAACTAAAATTTAAATAGACTTTTTTTTATTTCCAATCTGCAAATTATATTCAAACAAAAATTTTTAACAATTGGGATTAGGAATTAGTCTGATAAATACGCACGTTATGCTCATTTATGAATTTATCGTTCACAACCCTAAATGGAAAGTGTATGAAATTATTTGGAAGATAGAACAAATTCAAACATTTTGAACTTCAAAAATAATAAAACAAATAAAGCAAATAATTTAAGAGAAAAACACAAATTTTTTCCAAAGCCAGAATATTATTGACATTTCGACTAAAAATTTGTTAAAATAATCAAATTCGCTTAAGAACTATTATCTTTGACGTAGCGAGGATCGAATGGCGTAGCTAGATGCTCATCCTCCGGTGTATCTTCAATCTTTGGGTTCCAAAAATGTGGTGGAGTTTCTGGGCAAACCGTTTTCCTATAATGTTTTGAGCACACGCCGCGTTTGGCCACTGGATTTCTAGGATCTCTGCCCAACATTTTATGATACTTGAAAACAAAGAGAGAGAGTATCGATTGCTAAATCATCGTCAGTGGATAAATGAAATTGAAAAACCAACCATATTACAATCATAACAACCACTTGGAGAATTTTCTGAACTGATTCTATTTGAACCGACTGATTTTGATGCAATATTATCAGATTCATCGAATTGAGTTGGTAAATTCAATTCTCGTTTGATATCATGAACATGAGCATAAAACTCTTGACTTGATTCAGATTCACTAATATGTATTACTTCATTTGCATCTTTCATAACTTCAATGACACTTTTATCTCCGGTGCTAACGGATATATCATGTTCTTCTATTGAATTCGATGCTAGATTCGATGGATGCAATAGAACATTGTCTGATTCGTGTTTTTCACTCTTTATAATGATTGTATTCAATTCACCCGATTGATTTTCATTGTTCTTCTGCGTTGTTATACTCTCGAAAAATGTCTCATCAATTTGCTACGAGAAGATGCAATATTTGAAAAAAAAAAAAAAATAATAATAATATGAAAAATGGAGAGATTTCAGTGGATAGATTTACCTTTGGTAAAAAGTTGATCGTTGATTGTTTCATTCGTATTGTGTTTGTATTTGATGAAAGTGATAAATTGCTAAACTTTTTTTTTGGTACAATATTCGTCTTTATCTGCGGAGATGTCGGTGATTTTCTTGATGTTGACGGAGAACTCAATTCGAATAGCCGGCGCGGTGTTCCCTTCTTTGAGGCACTTGCATTCGTTCCTGTGGCTAAAGATAACTTTGAACCAGATCTACGAGCAGGTGTTGAAATTTTCTCAGGCGTCACTAGTTTTGAATCCGTTCGCATTGGATATCTGATCAAAATCGTAGGACTTTTTTCATCTATGTGACTAATCGACGTTAGCCGAAAATTCGTATTATTTTCCTTATCTGACGATTTTCTTCGATTACTTTTCTTCATTCCAATCTGTGGTCCAACAATACTGTCATCACCATCAAAGCATGAGGATGAACTGAATGCCGCATTGAGATCATCGTTTGTGACATCTTGCAGAGAACTAACGGATGCATCGTTTGGTGGTGTAGATGTCCTTGTACGTTTTCTGCGGCCATCGTTTTCCGGTGAATTTGTGGATGAACGACTGCAAAATTTATTCAAATAAATATTATTATTCGATTGCAATTATGAATCGTTCGAAATATACAATTTTCACCTCAAAACAGACTGGAGTTCAGCCACCGTTCCTTTTAGATAATCACGTTCTTTTTTATATGCTTTAGCCAGTTTCTGCAATTCTGCAATTTAATATTGGCAATTCCATAAAATCAAAATTAAAATAATAATCAGCGTCGAAAATTTACCCGAAACTTCCAATATAAGAGCTTGGAATGCCTTGAACAATTTGCCGTCTTCATCAATATCACAATTTAAAATGGCCATTTTTCGTTCGTTCTAAAATATCCTTGCTGAATCTGAAGGCATCAAATGAAAATACAACATTTAAATTCGATTTTTTTTTTTTGTTTCTAATAATATTCAACGTAGTATTTCCCGATGACATTTTATCTTTGGCGCTATTTCGAAAATATGTTGTTGTGTGCATTCGTGTAAAATGTCAGTGAAAACTCTCCAAAAATTGCAGATTCATATATGTTAATGCCATTTGTAGAGATTGTACTTTTCAGCAGTTTTGTCAGACATAAAAAGCAATCTATCAGTTCATTTTAAAATCTAACGTTGTACTTGATGCTGTCAAACAAACAATCAATTTCTTGTTCAATTCTTCGTGCATTTAATAAAAGTGATAAAAGTTATCAAAATGTCACTCGTCTCCAAACTGGATATAGAAATTTTAACAAATCAAGTGCTTGATCAAAAACGCAATATATTGGAAACAATTCAGCAAAATCATATTGAAATCGACCAATCAATGATGCGACAACATTTTTTAGCTGATTTTGAATCCAAAATGGAAAAATTAAATGAACTAAATAGCTCAATAGATGAAACTGGTTCATCACTATCGCTGGATGAATTCGATGAAATATTTCGAAAACTTGACGCTATTGATAAAGAATTAACGGATCCAAAAGAAAGGCTTATGGCAGCTCCATCCTCAACTGCACATCCCAAAGTTGAGACAAATCCAATGAAAAGATTTGGATCGATGACTGATTTAAATCGTACGATGATGAGGACATCTTCAATGTTGAATTTATCAACAAAAGGATTTTTGGAGCCGACGGCACCAGTTCCACGATCACATCATAACCAACAGTCATCGAGTCTATTGAAAATAGCCGAACGTGATACGGTCACTTCGAGCGTACCAATAACACCATTAACGTTCGAACAGATCGCCGAATTCAATTTACTCATAAAGGACGTGAAAAAAAGTTTAGCTAATGCTGAGGTCGATCAAACAGCAAGTGAGGACATTTTATCAGACTTTCAACATAAATACGCTACATCATTCGAACGATTGAACGAACTATTTAATGAAGTCAATAAACTTCAGACGGCTGAATCAAATGTTGATGTCTCAAAGGATCCGTTGAATAATCTAGATAATGATTTCCTAAAATTGATAACAATATTGTCAGAGGTATGTTGGTTATACATTATAAATTGTAAATTTTATACTGTACACTATACACTATACACTGACCATATACATTTTTATCGAATTTTCGATTATTTATACTAACTATGTTTGAAATTACAGACGCTCGAGCGATGCAAATTCTTAAATGAAAACAGAAATATGTTCAGTCGTTTGAATGAAGAGGAGTTGGCCGGTTTTGCAGGTTCTGACGATTTGACCATGATTCTAGATGAATATTTTAAATAAAAAAAGAATTTTCAGGCATATTTTTGGAAAAAAGTGCATCATTTAAAATTTAATATATTTTTATTTTAAGCGAGTGAATCTCATTATTTTTTCTCCCCTAAATTTGCAAATAAAAAATCCAATAGAATTATTATTAAAAATATCTTTCCCCTAATTTCCATCCGAACTAGGATCAAATGGTTGAACCATATTACATTGCTCATTGAGACGGCGTACCGAGATACTATCACTGTACAGTAGACTGGAGGAAAATGAACCAAAGTCAAATCTACTAATTTTTCGCCTCTAAATGGTCTTCTATCTCAATTTTTGCCATACAAATGGTACGATATTAGCTCTTCTTCATTCGAAAACTTATCTTTATCATTATTAACTGCATAGATATTGGCTACAAGGTTAGGAAAGAATTTTTTTTGGCTGAGAGGAGAAACGAAAACTGTAATGGCCATTAAAAAAGGTTGGCTATAATCTATTATATGGTTGAAATTGGAGTCGTTTACAATGCTTCAAACCTCAAATCAATTTTGTACAACGCAAGGGATCAAAAATGGAGCAAGATTAAATTTTTTAGTTAATTGATGGTGTTTTTGTGGAGGACATAATTCGGACATAATTATCACATCATTCATCTAAAAAAATTCAAAAATAAAAAACTTGACATTTTCTATGGAAAAGTAGATTTTCATGGGATTTTGCTTTATTTTAGCGAAGACACTGGCGGGATCTATGAACTGGTTGAGAATGGATCTAATCTATAAACGGGCTAACGTATTTCGGAAAAATATCAGAGAACAGAGAACTTCCAATGTTGTATGTTTTTAATACACCGCAGTTTGAATCAAATAGTTTAAACGGATAAATATTGAAAATATTTATGTCAACAAGTGCATATCATACGAGTGAGCAATAGTTCATACGAATCACCAAAGTTTGGCGCCACTTGCATCTGAATTCCACACAATGCATTCTTTTAAAAGTGCACGTATTGGTGAATACGTTGTCCATGCCGCAAAATATTGTTTCGTATTTAACGAAAATATATATGACAGGTGTCATGAATTGAAAATATGAAATAAATGCCGTTTTGCTTTCCGAAATAAGTGAATGGAAATTGAAATAGCTCGTAAATAATAGTAATAAACTAAAACATAAATCCTAGCTCGTTCTTCCATCACGAAATAATTTAAATAGAATCAAAGAAAATCATGATATAAAACAAATGGAATTCGTATGATATAGCGTAGTTTAACTCATACACATATTCCGTATATACTCATCTGTCATCACAATACACGATACAATTACTGCATCATCAAAGAGAAGCTTCGTTATTTGGAACATATTTTGTCTCTGTTTATCGTCACACCATCAGCTTTAGTATTGTTTCAATTGCTCATTCTATTTAAAATTTTCGTGCAAATTGTTTGCTCGATATTTGTTTATAATTTCATCAGTTCGTTCCGATTTGACGAAATCCTTTCAAACGAATTTCATATTAACAAGTAAATATTTTCATATTAAAAAAAAAAAACAAAAAAATTATTTTGAATAAGGTCTGTGTTGAAGTGAAATTAAAAAGAAAAAAACTATTTTTAAAAAAAGGAAAAGACAACAAAAAGGATCTAAATATTTCCGATACTTGACATGAACTCCAGTGGGGGATATCGGATGATTTTTTCTCAACCTTTTTGTTTATATATTCTGAAAAATTCGTATAATTTTCAATTTACTTCAGTAGGTTACCGTAAAATGAGTTGCCTTATTGAAAAGGTTTGATATCGATTCTACGAAAATTCTCATCTTGGAAAAAATTGTTGAATCAGGTCGATATTCATTTCATGAACACAATCAAAAGTTATAAAAAAAGATAGACGCAGTTCTTCAGTTAGTTAAAAATTGGTCGAATTAATGAAAAGTTTTTTTTTTTCTTGGTTGAGCCTGTGAACTATAATACTTCGTGCGTGACGGCTTTGTCAACTCTGGAACCGTTTGTGCTAATTCCGAATGGAAACATGAGCTGAAATTTATCATCTATGGAAATCGGCATTGTCGCATTATCAGTGTTGCATGATTAGCCTCGGTTTTATTGGAATTCATTTTATTGATAAAATCAATTGAATACAGAATACACATTAATTCAGCGAAAGAAAAAAAAAAAAAATGCAATATTGCTCTTCAAAATTTGTGTCATGTCATAACTAAACACGTAATGTGCACAAGAATTTGTTTCGTATGTATTAAAGCCATCTATCGGCATAATTACGTAGAATAAATGATTGACAGAACGCATACCTTCAGAATAAATGTGTTTATCATTTGAAACTCATTTTAAAATAGCCGACTTCGGTTAACTTATTGTTGTACATTTTAAAAAACAAAATGCAATTTATGTCATTTGACATTTTTGAACATTGCCGTTTCCTAACAATATTACAATACATTTACGCTAGCTACGTGGCATATGTACGGAACATTTTTATGTATTAACGGGTGGCATTACCGTAGTTTATCGGTTTCCATTACATACGCATATCACTCAGTATTGCAAATAGGAATAAAGAACAAAGCTTAGATTCAACCATATATCATGCATTCGAAGTTCGAATACCATTGCAATTTTCGGCTAATATAATTTTTAATAATAATAATTTTAATTTTTAATATTTACTATATTCTTAATGGATGATTTTTAATCGCACAATACATGATTTATCCGAACTGTTATTTTGAGAACATGTTTTGTGGCTGTTGTGATTTAAAAAAAAAAAAATTACATTGAAAGTCAGAAGGTGTTTTGTGTACAGTGTGCCATCGATACATTTTATTGGCCATCATTTCATAAATAAATTCACTATACTGAGCAATGGACGTTCTCCATTATTGAAAATGACACTTGTATAAGTTTTCTTGATGCCGCATATAATACCTATAACCTATAATGATAATTTATATATATTTATATAAATAATAAAATCGACAACCACAAACACATATCCAAAATAACGACGCTATCCAATAATTTCTGATTCTGAACGCCGAATACTTATGATTTTGTGAATATTGCTAAGCAAAGCAACGCATATGTACAACAAATACATTTAAACAAATTTCCTATAATCATAATCAACAGCCTACAAGTTATACACCAATGTCTGTGTTGAGTTTGAATTACATGTAGTTGTGTCATTCGTTCATTCGTTCGTTTGTTCGTATTTTTTATATTTTGTTGCTTTTGTTCGCTTTTTTCCACGTCCGCCATTTTAATAATACACAATAGACTTTTTTCGGTCGACGACGACGACAGCGGTTATTGTGAAAGAGTCAATTAGTTTTATTCATTTTAGTTTGAAAACTTTAACGTAGTAAGTTTCATTTGTTTCAATCAAAAAAACAAAAGTTTGCAACAATCTTTCAATAGAAATAATACAAAATACGACTGTTTACCGAATGCATACAAAAAACAATTAATTTGTTGGCTTTCGTTTTAATGAGTTATCAAAAGTCAAAATGTGTTCATTTCTTAATTTTTAATCATTGATCTTTTGTTAATTCGAATTGCTGACTAAGTGGTATTAGAAGTGTTTTTCAATACTGTGTCGGCTACTCAGAGGAGAAATGTACAGAGAAATTATTTTAAAAAAATTAAAAAAATAATTAAAACAATTCAATTGCAATAATGCCTCTCGCATATACGATATTCGTTCTCAATTGTGTACATCCACTAAAAAATAGAAGATAGCTGAAATTCATCTGTTTTATTACTATATTGAATTTTGTGTAGATTGAACAAATTCAATTGATAATCTTGAGATGCATAACAGAGAATATTTGCGCAATATAAATTAATATTTCATGCTTACAAATAATTTTCAATTCCATATGATTCAAAAAAGAGTTTAGCATACATATCGAAAGAAAAAAAAAATGATTGTGGTTCAATGAAATTGTGTAAAAAAAAAGCCGAGCTCGATGGCGGTGACAATTCGAATTAAATGAATACCAAGTCGGATTGAATATCATACATACACATAAATGGCCACTATATACTGGTAGACGTGACGTGGAGATTTTTTCCGTGTTTTTCTGAGAATGCGAATTCTATTTGAAATTTTAATTCCAATCGCCAAACCGTCTTTCGAACTATAAAAATTCGATTCCGAAAATATGTAGGATTATTTGTTTTAGGGAATAATCAGTAATCATAATCATCTAAAATTCAAGTGGATTCATCGTTTGTGCAACCATTTTTCCTAAATTTCATATAAATTTCGGAATATTTCAAAGAAATTCAGAATACAAGAAATAGTTCTTCAATAAATTGAAAAATGAATGCAATGTGCTCATGACTTCCATTGATGACGCACCCTAGGAGTATATACAATATACAAAAATTCGACGCAGCAACATACACATACATCATAAGCAACACATTGTCATTTGATAAACGATTTGCTTTTGTGTGAATAAAGAATGAAGATGCGATTAATGGTCAATTTCTGACAAAATCCAAAAGACCAAACGATGTTTTTCGAGTAAATAATTGCGCACTTTCTTCAATTTCATATCGGTTACCAATAGTCACTTCGATCATCAAAAAATTTCAAAATAAAATTGAAAGACAATGAAATTTATCGTCGCAATCAATGTTTAATTCTCATTAGGATTCTTTGAATGATTTAATTGATAAATGGCTTTTAATATGCAAATCTAATATCCACATATTTATCGATTGACTTATTTTACTTTATAACAGATTATCAAGCTGCTTGATTTGGCATCTAAGATCCTTCCTCTTCATTAATTGTTATTATTGATTGCTTAAATCTATCAATAATAATAGTTTATCGGTTAAACTACGCCAATCAAATTAAAATCAAACAATAGCCTCCGGTTTATTAGTTGAAAAATAAAAGCTATCGTCGTCAAACATGGGAAACGTTTTTGCAAACCTATTCAAAGGCCTGTTTGGCAAAAAGGAAATGAGAATATTGATGGTTGGTTTGGACGCTGCTGGTAAAACAACAATATTATACAAACTAAAATTAGGTGAAATTGTAACAACGATACCAACCATTGGTAAGTTTTCAACTATAATTATAATTTTGTCACTAGTTAATGTTTAAATCGATGACATGAACATTTATCCCTTCTATTAATATGAACGTTTGATCAGTGAATAATCACTGTAATTTCATTACAAAAAAATGGAAACGATGATTCTGATTTTAAATTTATCGTGACTCAATCATAGCTTTGTATCGGTGTGTGCTGGATTTATTGATCCAGAGTAACTCACTTCCCTAAGCTTTTTGAATTTAATTAAAGCTTTTTGAGCAGATTGAAATTAAAAAAAATTCAAATTAACTAAACATGATGGAAACTTTAACCAGAAAATTCTCTAAAACTGTTGAGAAAATCAGAAATCATTCGTAAAATTTGCATAAGTGTCTCGAATAATATATTTTTCAACTTTTCTGGTGTTGCATTTTAAATTTCAATGTGTTTCTGTTTCCATTTTTCGAAAGGTTTCAACGTCGAGACGGTAGAATACAAGAATATTAGTTTTACAGTATGGGATGTGGGTGGTCAAGATAAGATCCGTCCATTGTGGCGACACTACTTCCAAAACACGCAAGTAAGTATTATTTGTCTCTGAATCTCTACTCATTCAAATACTATTCGATCAAAATTAATAAACAAAAATAAGATGATATCCTTGATTAGATGCTGATGACAAACTGAGTTAGTACTAATTTTTATTTTACTTAATCATTTTAGGGGCTGATTTTCGTCGTCGACAGTAATGACAGAGAACGAATTGGTGAAGCGCGAGAAGAATTGATGCGAATGTTGGCAGAAGATGAGCTCAGAGATGCTGTTCTACTTATATTCGCTAACAAACAGGTTTGTATTCCATTGGCTATTATGATCGTCAATTGTAATCGCGATTTTGTTTAAATCTTACGAATTTATTTTAAATGAACTCAGGATCTACCGAACGCAATGAACGCAGCTGAAATAACTGACAAGTTAGGACTTCACTCGTTAAGAAATCGTAACTGGTATATCCAAGCAACATGTGCAACAAGCGGCGATGGACTATACGAAGGTCTCGATTGGCTATCCAATCAATTAAAGAACGCCAATCGTTAAGCAAGAATCCTATTTAAATTCAGATATTGAAGGAAAAGAAATACAACTACAAACTAAAAGAGAAAAACAAAAACAAAACAAAAACCATAAAAAAAAATTAAAACAGATTAAAATTTTTATTTCTCCGCCGCCTCAGTTGTCACATCAAAAATGAATGAAAATAATAACAAATTTTTTTCTGTGTCTGCATCAATACCATTCAGCTCGATAAATAAATTCAGCAAAATTTTGCAAAAAAAAAAAGAAAAAGAAAATTATGTGTGTGGTGTAATGTATGATGTGTGATATGGGAGCATTCGAATGTACAATGTACATTGTATATGCATGTGAGCATGTGAGCGATTGTGTGTGAGTGTTTTTGTGTATGCATGTGATTAGTTATTTGTTACCGCAAATAAGGGAGATAATATGAGCTCACATGCAACACAATCTTATTCCACATACAGAAATTAATGTTCAGTTTAAAGTCAGCCACTGAATTTTCATCCCGAACGAAACTGATTTAGAAATATATGAAAATTGATTACAGATAAAATTCACAAAATTTCAATAACTGACATTGCAAACTAAAAATGAAAAGCTGATCTAGATTATATGCGCTAATTTCTTTTATGATTTTTTTATGGTTACTAAGCATTCTTATTTGAGAAAAGGATCATTCAGATGAAAAATGGTCAAATACAAGCTAAAAACTTAGTTCCAAAACCGAATATTTAAGCCTTTGAACGGAGTAAGCTTAGTGAGGGACATGTGCGCAAATGACCAAGTTTGGAAAATTGCTGCATTTGAAGCGAATTGAAATAAATTGGTTAAAAGATGTTATTTCCTCGCCCAGAAATACGCTATTTTTTCATTTTTCTGCTGAAGACAACTCCATTTTTACCAAAAAAAAAAAAAATAAAAAATAAAAAAAAATAATCAATCACATCAGAAAGCTGAAAGAAACTTCCGTGCATGATTTCAAGGCCTGCATAAAAAAAATTGATTTGAGTTAACGAATCGATGGAATAATGTTAGGCTAAGGAAAAACTGACAAACAACTATCCACCATCAACAGATAAAAAAGAGGGAAAAGTTCAGAATGAAATTCAAAACTATTGTGAACTTAATCATTGTTTTTTTTTTCGACGCTTGTCATATGCTATATAGTATCCTGATTAACTGAACTTCGTTGATTGGTTTAATCCTTTTGCGTCTGAATCACTAAATGCAGCAACTCATTTCTATCTTTATTTTTATTTTAATCATCAAATTCCTTTTGTGAAATCACCTTCGGCGAATCCTGTTGTTATAATATTCGAAAAATGTCTTTTATTCCAATTCATGTCTTAAACGTATTTTTTGTTTTTAAAGACTGTAAATGAATTTCTTATATCTAAAAATCTAAGCTATAACCATTTCTCGTATTTCTCGTGAAATCTAGTGATTCTAAAGTTTTTTTTTTTTTTTCAAATCAACTGTTGTATTTCTCTTTATTTGATTTGAAATGGAAAAAGTTGTCATAAATTGGACAGAATCTTTACTAAGCGTGAAGAAAAAAAAAGAAAAAACAATACTTCAACAATATGCTACCGTAAAAAGTTAATAAATACGAAGAGTAAAAAAAGGATAAATTTCCATTGTATTTGTAATTTTTGTCAATAAAAAACGGGAAAAAATGAGTTTTTTTCCTAGAAAATAAACAACATTCCTCATCGATGCACAATTAAACTGATCAACGGAATTGAAAACTTTTTATGTTTCATTTCTGGATCGACAGCCAACTTATCAATTATTATTTATTATTTTATTAATATTAAATAGGCTAACAAGAATTAGTTACAGCTTACAACCCCTTTATAAAGGTTATATTTTTGTTCTCATTTCAATTATGTCGTTTCTCTTATTGTACTTCAGCTTAATTATATTAAATTCAAAAAATGAACGAACATACTGTCATCAATCAAACCTACGACTTAGGATCGGTTTCTCAATCGCCGCTTATAATATCTGAACATATTTGGTGTATACAGCGTGTTTCATATATTAGGGCGGTTAAGGAGAATAGTGACTATCGATTCCATTTTTCTGGTGTAGTTAGAGGAGGCTTAAGTAAGAACTTTGGTCGAGCCGGAATTTTGAAATTCAATCTGGAGGGAAGACGGGAGGTATTTTTCCCGCAAAAGTGCGGACTTTTGAAAATTCATATAAAAAACTCAACATTTAATGGTAACTATCTGGAATTTTTATGATTGTATTGCACTCCACTTGCCTCTCTCTACAAGATAGAATGATCAGTGGGTTGATCGGGAATAGGGGGGTAGGGGGGAGACAGTCATGAACATCAATCTTTTTCAAATAGATTTTTTCCGAATTTTCCCTACTAGCAACAATTTTTTTCTACTTTAAACGTGCTCTATGGACCAGAGCTCTTCTCGATCCCGTGATAGGACGAGTAAACTCAATTCTTTGTACCAAAGTATGGAGACCTAGGTTTCCATACAATGTACGGAGATTTGACAGCGCTGCGCTGTCTTGGGATCGATGCGTTTCGTTTGACATTTCTTCTTTCCCTTAGAACTAACTTCATGACGTTTAGAAAAAAAATATGAATAGATTTCCACTTTCGATTAAAGGAATAGTTTTTTACGAGTTTATGATAAAAATCAAAATTAAGAGCCATAAACCAATGTATCCACCGGCATTTGAATGCAATTGATAAGATGCAAACTTCTTTTGTTTTTTTTTTTGTTTGATAAACAAAATTTTTATTTCATGTTCGTTTGGGTTTGTTTATTTGTTTCATTGTCTTGACAGCTTCACTTGTATATTCTGCAAATTATAACAATTTTCGAAACCAAGCTATTCGCACCACAGGGCAAGTGCATTGATTAATTAACAACAGCGCCACGTGCATTTCAAATGGGCCCGATTAAAGTTCCGCGTGTTATGGTACGTGGCGCTGTTGTCAGTTAGTTCCAAATGTATGGAGAAAATGCGATGCATTTGCTCTGTGATTCGCACAGAAGAAAATCGATAAAATCACAGCGCTGTTGAATTAACATGCTCTCCGTCGGCCGAACCATAGAAAGAAAGAAAGAGGAAAAGAGAAAACAGTAAACGTTTCTGTTAGTGGTGACAATTTGCTTTGATTTTGCATCCGTGATTTTCGGTTTGACATATTTTTGATAGTATGTGTAGTGGTTCATATTAGGCAACAACACTAGCTTATTGATCCTCATACTATGTAATATGTTTCCACAATTCAAATAATAATAAGAAATCCTTAAATGTACGAAATAGGGCTGTCACTTGAATGATGAGCTATTTTACGCAACTTCGAATTGCGTAGCACAAATGAATGCGCTTGTTGGGACGGCCGTCCATTCGTTTAGTACACAGACTTAAGTATAGAGAATTGGGTTTAGTCGTCCTATCACGCGACCGAGAAGAGCTATGCTACGGACCTTTCTCCATACTCTCTTAACAATGCTGTCGAAAGATAATCTTAAAGTATCTAGATGATTTCGAACAGCTTTGAAAGAAAAAAATTTAAAATAAATAGAAGATGAGATACTAAATACTTTCACTTTAAGATATCCATAGATACTATCTAAAGAGCAGTGAGGGTATTCAACCTATATGTCTCCATTGCGATTTTTTAGCGCGTAATCCACCGATGATAGCGCAATCTAAGTCCTATATACGCTATAGAAAATAATATTCATTCATCATCCACTGCGTACATGTTTTCTGTGAATGAATGTTAGTTCCAATAGCGTATATAGAATTTAGATGGTGCTATCGTCGGTGAGATTTTTTAGGCAATGGATACCGACACTGCTAAAGAGATTGTCTCGCATATATCTCAAGATAATCCGTGGATATTGTTTCCCATTCGAAATGATTTGAATACGAACCAAAAATAAAATCGAAACTATTTAACGATGTATTTATTGTAAATATTAATATAAACAAATTATTGAGTTTTTATGGAAGTGCAAATAGTGATATGATGATTTTTAAACAATCGATCGCTTCTAAAATGAAATCAATTCGAAAGTTTATCAGACGAAATGCTTATTCTTCATTTATTTATTATGTTTGCGAAATATCTATGAAATATCTGAATAGATACAGCAAAATATTTGCTCAATCTAGATAATTGGAAGATATATAGACTTTGGGTTTATAAAGAAAAGATGAGATATTTGATAAGTATCTACCAGTGGTGGCTGTCGAAACAAAAAGTTCGAGTTCGTTCGGGTTCGTTCGGGTTCGTTCGGGTT
>GL502751.1:0-15310 GCA_000149185.1 Mayetiola destructor
GTGCACTTATTCCTATTGCAGGTACATCGTACAGGTTTTTTGCTATGTCTAACTTAGTTATCAGAATAATTTTTTCAAAAATTTTAGGTTTGGTTACGAAAGAAGGCGAAGTTTGCGCGAAAATCGTTTTGGCTGGGGACCCACAACAGTTGGAAGCGGTGACCAAATCAAAACACGCTAAAAACTTCGGTTTCAGTAAATCCTATTTTGAACATTTAACTGAAATGAAGCCGTATCAGCCAAATCCAAATTACGATCCACGATTCATAACATTCTTGACAAAGAACTATCGTTCGAATAAATCGATCTTAGACGTTCCCAACGAATTATTTTACGAAAATCGTTTGGTTGCTTGTGCTCCACCTGAAATAACAGACTTGTTCATCGGAAGTGACATATTACTATCGAAAGAGTGTCCAATAATCATCATTCCAAGTCAAGGTACTTGTGAAAAGTTAGAAAATAAGAGGTATTCAATATTCAATACAATATTCGATATAAGCGACTTATAAAATTTATGAATGATATTTCGTTTCAGTTCCATAAATCGCGATGAAATTCGAAAGGTTCGTGACATCGTTAATAAATTAATTGGAAGTAAACCACCGAACGCCAAGGAAATCATCAAGGCCAGCGATATTGGAATAATTTCTCCATATCTTGGACAATGCAAAGAATTGAAACGCTCCTTCGGTTGGAATATTGATCTATCAATTGGTACAACTGAGGCATTCCAAGGATCCGAAAAGCCAATTATAATTATTTCAACGGTTAAAACCAATGGAGTCTTGGGATTTTTAGACGATTATCGGGTAAGTTCGTAATTCTCGAATATTGTCGTAATTTTCGAATGTTTGTTTACAATTATACGGATCTTTCAATTGTTTAGCGATTCAACGTGGCCATTACGCGTGCTAAAAGTCTGTTGGTGCTGATTGCAGATACCCAAACACTGCGAAAAGATCGGAACTGGGATAGATTTATCGAATATTGCGAAGAACGTGGTTGCATTGAAACTACCAACAAATAATTCTTCTACAAAACATTAAAAAATAAATGAATTGTATAAAATATTCTTCTCAAATTAATATTTAATATTTAATAAAACTGAAATTAAAACCGAAATCGTTTCAATTTTTTGTTCCTGTCAACTGTCAAGAAGAGAAGAAATGTGTGTTCCATATGTATCGTGTGCTCCGTATTTGACGTTTGCTTCGTGTGCTCCGTATTTGACGTTTGCTTCGTGTGCTCCGAAATGCGAATAACATACAATCAATTTTTATTATTTTGAAAAATAATGGTTGTCTTTATTTAATTCAATTGATATATTTAAATTTAATATAATCGATATATTTCTGTATGTATTTTTGAGAGCTCTTGGCTTTTGCTAACAATCTTAGGAAACTTAACATTATGATTAATCAAATGGGAATGATACTATTGTCATTTCGTGTTTCGTTAAAAGATTCGAAAAATTTCAAATGAAAAAAGGAAGAGTGAAAAATTACGTTTTATATTTAATTTTTTATATTCAATTTCATCCCTTGAGATCGAATGAATCGAATACGAACGTAGAAACGACGTTCAAATTAATTTGCACTGCCAGTGCGTGTTTTTACTTCGAATTTCGGCCATTCTACGGTGCCGTGACGATTGACCGCGATCTGGAAGACAAAGCATTTATCACCAGCATTGATTTCGATTTCACCAGGTTCAACACGCAATATTGCCACTGTTTGTGAAATTTTGGTTACTTCGCGGCAATCTTCGAGCATCGTTACTGGAACTCGAACAAACGATGATGATTCGCAATTTACGTCGACACGTCCAATGATTGATTGTTCAAATGCGATAAGTACGCGAAAATACATGGTTCGTGGCCCGGTTATCTCGAACTTATTTGCACTCACCCACATAAATTCTATGTCTTCGGCAATTATCGACATGGTATTTAAACCAACTGGACCATGTTCAGTTTTAGTGGATCCGACAAAACAACGAACAATCGGAGCATTCGATTCAATCGTGAAACGTTTTACGGGACGATGTAGTATGTCAGCATCATCCAATGGTTCTGAAGGCTTTCGAACTGATGCGCACATACTCAAATGATCACTTGTAGTACGACAGGCCGCCCAGCAATTTTGGTCAACGCAGCGCTTGTACTGTTGCAACTTTCCTGAACAATACATAGCGATATGATTGACATTTTGCCGGCCACAATTGTAGCACATATCATTGATATTGCGATTAGCTGGTTGACTCATTGCTTTGCTTTACGATATTTCGATTGTCGATGAACACGCAAAAATTTGGTTTCACTGTTAAAGTGAAATGAAAAAATGAAATTAAAATTGGATCTATCCTCTATATCAAATAATATTAAGTAAAAAATAAAGAATGAATTCTTTTGTTGGGAAAAAATATATCAGCTTATGGAGGATCCAATACGCCGAAACGCTTTCAATTCGAATTAAGACGTAATAGACGAAAATTGGACGTTGAATATTAATTACAAATAAATGCCATTGATAAAGTGAAAAAAAAGGAAAGGAAGGTGTAAATTCCAACTAAATGCTTCCCCTATTCTATATATTTAGAAAAAAATCATAAAAAATAAAAAATAATTTGCAGGATACTCACATTGAAATAAAATTGGTCGTTGAGAAAAAGTATTTCTGATCTGGATTGTTTTAACGCTCGATCTAAAATGGCGAATGACCAAGCACATTGTAGAAGTCGGAGCACAATTAAAAACGAAAAAAATGGCGCTGACTATAAAACGTCAAACGAAATATTCCGACCAATTCGTATTCGTAATTCCTAATACGTACATTTCATGTTTGTTACAACAATGAAATCATGTACTGCAAATCTTGGTCTATTACGTTATTTCGTGGTTAGTATTCAGTATTCTGTATTCGGCTTCATGTGCCTTTTTCATACGGTTGGCTCTATGACAAAAATATTGTTACTTAAATATTAAAAACTTAGTGAAATCTATTGAAATATAAATTAAAAATTTTGAATCAATTTATTTATACGTGTAGACCGCAAACTTCGTATTTGATTCGAATTCACCGTGAAAAAACGAGATTTTCGCTCTTGAATCGATTAACTTTGCGCAAAACATGTCGATGGCACCAAAAAGAAGATGGTAAATGATTAAAAAGTGAAAAATTAATCAATCATAAGAAAAAAACGAAGTAACCTGAAATCAAATGTGTTCACTATTCATAGGTCAGCTACAAATAACGAATCTAATGGCGGACCATCGAAAAAGACACGGAATGATGATGATTCTGGCGGAATGATTTGTCCAATTTGTTACGATCAATATAAAACGACAGGTGGACACTTCCTTATATCGTTAAAGTGTGGTCACCTCTTCGGCAATAGCTGTATCCGAAAGCAAGTACTCAAAATATTCAATAACCAATTAGAATGGCCAATAAAGTATTTTTAAAATTTATTTTCATTTAGTTGGTTCGACCGAACACGAGTAAAAAAATGCCCATATTGTAATGAAATCGCACATGACGCTGATATTCGAAAAATATTTGCCGATAAAGCCGTAGCATTCGATAATTCCGAAAACGAAGCAATCAAATCAGAGTTACGAAAATTACAACAAAAGCTTGAAAAACTTAAATCGATGGGAATCGAATATGTTGAATGCGAAATCTGCGATTATCCGTTCATATCAAATAAAAACAAGGAAGCCCATAAAACTAAAAATCACCAATCTCAGCATTAAAAATATATAAAATCCTGACATCTGAATAAATTATCTGTAAAAATACAAAACGACGATTGAATCCGAAATTAACGAGGATAGATTAAAATGAATAAAGAAGCTTACATTCCAAATAATATAATATATATTCAGTTTAGTTCATTTCGGAATTTTTACGCATTACGCATATTGACTTTTGGCAATAACCGGTCGATTTCCGGCACAAGATTTATCGATACGAAAATGAACGAAAATTCGTAAAATGCGCTCAGAATATCTGAAATTAACATTTATATAGTTGACTGAATATTTTTTTAGCATTCTTTTATTCATTTTGAATGGTAACAGCGCGACAGTGGTTCTAAATTTAAAATTCGAATTTTGAATGTGCATTTATCGTGTATTTGAATGTAGTGAGATTGTAGATAATATATGTATGGCGTATGGCGTATGCATCGCAATGACGGTTCGGCGTTTGGATAACGAATTACGAATGTAAACGATTGAAAATTCTTCGTAATTTATTCGTATTTATTCGCAAAAAACGTATAATCGTTTAAAAAATGATTTCACAGTTTAAATCAAACAAACTGTTATATGCACTCAAAATAACCCAATGAATAATGAATAAGAGCACAACATCAAAATTGTTTTTCATTGGGAGCACAAAACGTTTGAAATGTCATTCGGAGCACAAAATAAAAACTGTCAACGAAATGTGCTTTGATCGCCATTTTTTTTTTTTTTTCATCACGATTGTGCTCCTAAATGTAGTGAGATTGTAGATAATATATGTATGGCGTATGGCGTATGCATCGCAATGACGGTTCGGCGTTTGGATAACGAATTACGAATGTAAACGATTGAAAATTCTTCGTAATTTATTCGTATTTATTCGCAAAAAACGTATAATCGTTTAAAAAATGATTTCACAGTTTAAATCAAACAAACTGTTATATGCACTCAAAATAACCCAATGAATAATGAATAAGAGCACAACATCAAAATTGTTTTTCATTGGGAGCACAAAACGTTTGAAATGTCATTCGGAGCACAAAATAAAAACTGTCAACGAAATGTGCTTTGATCGCCTATTTTTTTTTTTTTTTCATCACGATTGTGCTCCTAATAGACGCCATTTTTCATTTCAGAAAGATAATCATTACAGAATGTTAGTTTTTTGAGTCAGTTTGGAGCAGTTTGGTTTGAAGCCTCAGCATTACATTAACAACTTTTTTATTATTTATCATTTATTGTTCAACAGTTGTTAATTGTTAAAGTCAAAATCGAAACAAGGCGATAAAATTGATTAGTTTAACGTTCGAATTCGACTGGCAAACGGAAAAAAATTCGGCAAAGAATAAAGAAACGAAATTCATTCTTATTCAACTTCAAAAACGTAAAATGAATAAAAATCCAGATATGCCGTTTAAGAGAAAAAATTTAAAGGAAATCAACGATTCAAATGAAAATAAGCGAAAAATGCGTAAAAAGAATCGCGATTTGAACGTTTCACCATCGGAAAAATCGGAACCAAGTACCAGTAGTGCTTCATTAGAGAAAGATACCGTTTTTCCAAATGGGAAAGAGAAAAAAAGCACCGACTGTACTCTAGCAACAACAACACGTTCAAAGACGCGTGCTGCTGGCAATACAAATTTAATCATGCAATCAAACGGAATTAAAGTCGAAAAGAACTGTGAAAAGAATCATTACAATGAAAAAAAGCATAATTTGTGCGAAAAAGTTTACGCTTTGAACGTTCCATCGTCGGAAAATGCAAAATCAAATAATTCATTGCAGATGAAAGGTACTGTTGATTTCATTCCAAATGGAAAAAAGAAAAGAAACACCGACTGTATTCCAGCAACAACAACACGTTCAAAGACGCGTGCTGCTGGTAAAACAAATTTAAATGCGCACATAAACGAAGTCGAAGTCGAAAAAACAAACGAAAATACCGATCTCATTGGTAATAAACGAAAAATATGTGCAACTAATGGTGAATTAAATGATTTATCATTCGAATTTTCAGAACCAAGTTGCAGTAGTTCATCATCGCAAACGGAATGTACCGTTTCTTCAGCAAGAACAATTACACGTTCAATAACGTGTGTTCAGAATGCGATAAATTCGAATGCCATAAGCGAAATGAAAATCGATAAACATTGCGGAAAGAAACGTTCATCATTGGAAGTTCGTAGCCATGAAATTGAAAAAGTGGCAACTGTTCAACTTGGAGATCTGGTTTGGGCAAAATTATCTGGCTGGCCGTACTGGCCGTCAACGGTAATTTTATTATTTTTCGCTTTTGTCGTCATACTTTTTGTGGGAGATTTTCAATTAATTTCATTTAAAAATCAGTTTGCTCGAATACAATCTATAATCTATAGCCTATATACAAAAGAATTGATCGAGATATTTTTTTTCCAATTTTCCAATAGGTGGAAGAAATAATGCCAAATGGTATGATAAAGGTTCGCTTTATCGAAAAAAAATCGAGGTTTGCCGTTATGAAGATCGCTCAAATCGTATCGTTTTCGGAAGGCTGCTTGAATTCTCAAATCAAAAAAGATATAAAGAAAAATCAAACTTTGAAAAAATGCGTAAAAGATGCAATGACAAGAATGATTATTCTAGATTTAATGAACTCGTGATGTAGAAAATTAATTAATTGATTTTTTTCCATTGATTCGAATGCAACGTAAAATTTCGCATCAAATTATTAATAAATAATAAATATGACAATTGACCAACAATTTCTTTTTCTTTTTATTCGATTCATTTTTATTTTATTTTCGCCCCACAATCTGCATCATCATAGACATTGTCTATTAGACAAAATTCATCAACTAACTGTAAAACTCTATCACAATTTCTTCAAATGGTATGAAAGGCACATCCAGCACGAAACCGAACTCAGATTAAGTTCAGTGTCCATTGTGCTGTGTTCTTTTAAGAGCAACTATTTAATATTCAATATTATTGTGTCATAAACGGCAAAGCGATAAGTGCAGTTTGTTTCGAGAAATTTCGTTTCAAAAATGGAGGATTTCAGTGATTTTGATGATAGCTTATTTAACGAAAGGCCAATAAGACCAAATCGGTTGAGAAATAGAAATCGTATGTTTCATTTATTCGGAAATAAATAATTCGATGTTTTGCGATTTTTAACGTATGTAACGATTATTAACAACGTAATTTAATTTAACAGGTATCGATATAGAAATATCCGAAAATGAATCGGATTTAGACTCCAGCTTTACAGATTCAGATTCAGATTCAGAAAGTGATTGTGTTTTAAATGAATCATTAAATGACGCTGATGACAATTATGTGTCCGCAATCAATAATTCCAATATAATTGATATCAGCAGCATTGCGTCTTCGTCATCTTCATCTCATAATATTGAGTCAACTGACTCTTCTGGTAATAACTATTCACTGTTCAATAAATTAGAATAATCGATTGTGAATTATGATTCATGATGCGTAATATGAAAACTTCGATGTTTCGTTTTTCCGTCTTATTAACGTTCTTTTCGAAATTTCTTATTATCATTAAAGGGAATGAAGATGTTACTGTAGCTGAACCATGTACGGATATAAATGATTTGATTGCACGTTTATTGAATGCATCATCGAAATCAGAAAATGCGAGAACTCCGCCGAATGATTTACGATCTTTGATAAAACAAGTTCGAAATAATATAGATAACGGTGTGTTCGAAACAAAGGGAAGTAAAAAGGGGAAAAGAAGAACATCTGATGTTTGGAAAATCTTTCATTTAATACATGTGAAAGATAACGGTCAACGAGTTCCAAATGTCAATTGGTGCACTTCTTGTAAAGAGGTTGTTCATAATCCTGTGCAAGATGGTGGAACTAATTATTTGCGTCGACATAAATGCCACAAATCCGAACAAATAACGAGCTATATGCCGCCGAAAAAAAAGTTAAAATTGAACGAAATTGACGAAAAAGCACTTCGAAATTCATGCGTAGACTATGTTGCGAAAGATATGCGACCAATCAACGCCATCGAGGGAAGCGGAATGAAAGGCTTATTGTATGCAGTTATGAATATAACAAAAAAATATCCACAGATAACGAAAGACGATTTGAACAGATTTATACCAACGCAAAATACCGTTCGAAAAGACTTAGGCGCGAAAGCGCAAACGATTCGAAATTATATAAAGAAATTGTTTTTGCTGGCAATTGCAAATGTTGGCGGGTTCAGTTGTACGACGGATATGTGGACAGATGACTATAAACACGAAAAATATATTTGCTTTACTGCGCATATGAATTTCTTTGAAAGCAACGAATTCATTTCCGAAAATTTCGTATTTTATGTTGACGTGACAAAAGATTTATACTGCACTGCCGAAACGATCCAAAAGAAAATTTACGATGTTTTCGCAGAGTTCGGAATTTCGGAATCGGACGTCAAAAATAAAATCATCTTCACGACAGATCGTGGAGGTAACGTAAAAAGGGCATTGAAATATCAATTCAAACGCATATTTTGCACCGCTCATTATATATCGAATTTAGTAGGGAAAATGTGCAAAGTAGAAGAAGTTTCGAAAATCGTGCGAAATTCTGCGAAATTGGTAAAATATCTAAAGAGGAGCGGACTAAATTCACATCCAATAATGAAAGGTTCAAGCCTCAAATCTTATTGCAAAACACGCTGGAATACTGTTTATGATATGCTCGAATCAATTGTGTTAAATTATAGTAAAATAATCAAAGTCTTAGAAGCGAAAGAATCCGAAGATAAAACGAAAAAAACGAAAGTCCTCGATAAAATATTTTGCTTGCCAAGAGACAAATTGGAAAGTATTGCTGATTTCCTGGAAATTTTCAAAAAAGCTACGAAAGAGGTCGAATATGAAAACAAACCGGTTTTGTACCGAGTCCTTCCATTATTTAAACGTATTGATTCGCATTTGGAACATCGTAGCGATGATTCGATTATTGTGATGAAAATGAAGCAGGCTGGCCAAGTTTATGTAGCGCTACAAGAAAATAAAGTTGACATGGCACCTACATTGGAGCACAAATTGGCTATACTACTTCATCCATTAATGAAAGGAATGAAATTCGTTTCAGAAAACGAAAGAAATGAAACACAGATTGAAGCTCTGAAATTAATAGAAGCATTAGATTGCTTCATTGAAACAAATACAAATGAACCTATGAACGAACAACAACGACAGGTCGATGTTAACGACAATATTCATTTAGATCGTGAAAAATCGTTATTTGACGAGTTTTGCGATGAAACATCATCAACACATGAAGATAATGATTTCGTCTTGAATGCTGAAACAGAAATGTCCAACTATTTGAATTTCAGAGTACATTTAGCACGCAACCAAAATATGGATAATTTTGATCTTGTTGGATGGTGGGTGGCGAATAAAAAAGCCTTTCCAAGATTGTTTGCGATTTTTTTACGTATTTCATCGGTTCAAGCCACATCAGCTGGTAGCGAAAGATGCTTTAGCGCTACCGGATCTATAAAAACAGCAAAAAGAGCGAATTTAAAATCGGAAACGATTAATAATTTAATGCTGACAAGAGCAAAATTCAGTCAAAAACTCGATGTAAAATTAAAATAATATTTGATAGCACTTAGCATTTTATTTATTATTTATTCTGAAATAAAACGAAATACCACAATATTATCGTAATAATAAAAATATTATCAAATGGTTTTCGTGTTCCGTTTCTTCTTCGAATTTCGCATCATCGTCTTTAAATTCACTTTATGAATGTCCTTCGTATTTTCGTGATATGACTTAGTTTGATTTGATATCGGTAAGCGCTTCACTCGAATGATTCGAATTCAATTCCGCGAACGTTTGTATCTGTCTTGAGACTCTTGCGTTGTAGTAAGTATTCAATTTAAGCTTTGAGATTTCGAAATTCGAAAAACGCAACGCACGGCAACAGTTTTCAAGTTGAAAATTCCAATACATACATCAATATATAGGCTTAACGTCAACTGAAAACTTTTTTGTATCGTGTACTCCGTATGACAAAAATGTGCTCCCTATGTATCGTGTAAAATATATATTTAGTTAACGTTTATTTCGCATATTGACTTTTGGCAATGTATTCATCGTGTTTGTGTATTGCGTTTGTGTATTTATCGTATGTATGGCGTATACATCGCAAATTTATGGGAGCACAAGACGCCATTTTTCTTCAATGTTTCAAACGTCATTTGGAGCACAAAATTGAAACTGTCAACGATATGTGCTTCGATCGCCATATTTGTTTTTCATTATTGTGCTCCAAATAGACGCCATTTTATAATATTTTCAATTTTAAAGAAATATTGAACGCGTTTGTTCCGTTTGCATTAAAAAAACTAGAGTAGTACAAAAATTTCGGTACCAATCGTTCAATGTGAGACTGCGTAGAGATTTCGAAAATCCGATCATTCGTGAAAAAAACGCCAATTAAGTTCAAAAATTTAATACACTAAATTTACGATTTGCATTTTGCATTATTATTTATTATTTCCTGGTTGACAATAGATTTTTTTAAAATTAAAGTTTTCGATTAAATTTTGCTCTTGCCAACATTAAATTATTGATAGTCGAAGAATTTAAACTGGCTTCTCTTGCTGTTTTTATAGATTCAGTAATACTATTACATCTTTCGCTACTTGCTGACGTGCCTTGAATCGAAGATAAACGAGCAAAAATTTCGAACAATCGAGGCAGCGACGTTCTGTTCAATACCCACCAACCAATGAGATCAAACTTATCTATGTTCTGGCTTGAATTTACCCTGAAATTCAAATAATTGGTCAATTCTGTTTCTGAATCTAATGACGGACTATTATTTTCATTTGGTGTTTGCGTTTCATCGCAAAATTCATGGATAAAAGACGTTTCGTTATTAATTCGTATGTTGTCATTGTTAGTATCGATCTGTCGTTGTTCTTCGTTCATTGATTCGACGGGTACTATATTCGAATTTGATTTCAATGCTTCTATTAATTTCAGAGCTTCAATCCGAATTTCCTGCCTTTCATCTTCTGGTAGGAATTTCATACCTTTCATTAGTGGATGAAGCAGTACGGCCAGTTTATGTTCCATTGTAGGTGCCATATCTGATTTATTATGAGGTAACTCTACATACTCTCGACCGGCTTCTCTCATTTTCGCTACAATATTCGAATCGGTATTACGGTATTCCAAATAAGAATGGATACGTTTAAACAGCGGCAAAATACGGTACAAAATTGGCTTGTTCTCATATTCGATGTCAGTCGCAGCATTCTTGAAAAACTCTAAAAATTCGACTATGTTTTCCATTTTGTTTTTCGGCAAACATATTATTTTATCGAGAACTTTCGTTTTTTTCGTTTTATCCGCGAATTCTTTCATTTCTAGAATACTAAATATTTTACAGTAATTTACGACTATAGATTCGAGCATGTCGTAAACCGTATTCCAGCTAGTTTTGCAATATGATTTGACAGTAGAACCTCCCATTCTTTCGTGTGAATTTAGTCCACTGCTTTTCAAATATTTGACTAATTCAGCCGCTCTTTTCACTATCAATGCCACCTCTTCTATTTTACACATATGCTCAACTATATTTGAAATGTAATGAGCTGTACAAAATATGCGTTTGAATGGAGGGTTCAGAGCTGATTTTATATTATCTCCGCGATCGGTTGTAAAAATGATTTTATTGATAACATCCGATTTCGAAATTCCGAATCCGGTGAAAACATCAATAATCTTTCTATTTAGCACATCACCGGTGCAGAAAAAGTCGTCCATCACGCCAACATAAAAGACGAAATTTTCCGAAATAAGCTCGTCTTTTTCGAAGAAATTCATATGCGCAGTGAAGCATATATATTTCACTTGTTTAAAATTGTCTGTCAACATATCAGTTGAACAACTGAAACCACCAACATTTGCTATTGCCAGTAAAAATAATTGACTTATATACTGTCGAATTGATCGTACTTTCACGCTCAAATCATTTGCAATGGTTGAACGGGACGGCAAAAATCGATCTAAATCGTCTTTCGACATCATTGGATATTTTTTGGCTAAAGCCAATACATTGTATAACAGCCCTTTTAAGCCAACTCCCTCGATTGCTTTATATGGTCGTATATCCTTCGCAACAAAATCAACGCATGTATTACGAAGTGATTCCACGTCAATTTCGTTCAATTTCAGTTTTTTTCTCGGCTGTATATAGCTAGTTATTTGTTGAGACTTATGACATTTATGCCGAAGCAAATAATTCGTGCCACCATCATATGCTGGATTAAAAACGACTTCTCTACATGCAGTGCACCAATTGACGTTTGGAACTGGTTGGCCACTCTCTTTAAATAATATCAAATGAAAAGTTTCCCAAACATTGGAAGATTTTTTTCTCTCAATCTTTTTTTTTTTGTTTGGAACACACCATTGTCGATAAGATTCCGAATTTGTTCGAGCAACGATCGCAAAACTTTCCATGGAATCTTCACATTTCCTGATTTCGATTTAGATGGTACATTTGATAATTGAGCGATTAAATCGTCTATTTCCGTGCGTTTAGAAGATGAAGCAGCAGCAACAAAAACGACATCTTCAGTCCCTTTTATTATATTTACATAACGAAATTTCGAAAAAGTATTAAAAAAGCGAATAAACGAAAAATCTAAATCTTCATGATTTATGAATTGAGAGCCTCAAACTAAAAACAAGATAAGAAATTTTGTTCATTTTAAAAGATACAGAAAAAAACTTAACGGTAAAAACAGAACAAAGGATTCTCAACACAAACGGATGACATTACACGCGTGAGAGTTAGAAGAAGTGCGTACAGTGTTATTCAAATGGCACAAACACAATGTCTCGTTGAGAATCCTATGTTCTGTTTTTACTGTTAAGTTTTTTTTTGTATCTTTTAAAATGAACAAAATTTCTTATCTTGTTTTTAGTTTAAGGCTCTCATTTATGAATTTTAAAAACATAAAACATATAGAAATAATAAATAATTAATTAATTGTTACCATTAGAGTCAGTAGACTCAATTTTATGAGATGATGAAGGGCTTTCAGAATCTAAAAGCACATCGTTTTTGTTCCCAATCGCTCTAAAATTATTATTGCCGGACGGACGATATTCATCTCCGTTAAAAATAATATTATCATCTGACTCTGAACCTGAATATTCAGTACCTGACAAATAAAAATAGAAATACGAAAAGCGTAAGAAGTCGTAAAAATTCGAAAGTCATTCGTAAAAAACAGAAAAAATACTGGAAGAAAATAAAGAGAAGGATTACGGAACCTACGTTTTCTTTTCACGATTTGTTTCGAATCTGCTGTTTCAGGTACAAAAATAACATCATCGCCTCCGTCAATTATTTCGTCTAATAAACTATCATCAAAACTGCTCGAGTCCAATGAAATATCGTTACTCATTTTACAAACGAAAATTTTCGAAACGAAGCGCACTAATCGTTTATTAATAATTGCAAAATGACAATGCTGGGAATTCTACTATTTAAATTATCGTCCTGATAAGAACAACACAAGACAAACACTAAAACTTCACTGAGAACGTTTTCAATTTGAACGTGCAATTTATACCATCTGAAATAGGAAAGTTCCGTTACCAGATACCAAATACAAATTACGAAAAGATACAAGAGAGGAGAAGAAAAATGACAAGATATTCAAAATCTATATACAATTGTCGTGTTCTTTATTTGAAACTCATTGTCTTCTCTTAAGTTTTAAAATTGCAAATCTCGATTGTTTTTCGAAAATTGCGATGAATCGGGCATTCATCAAACCATTTGGCAATATTTCTTCCACGAAACTTCGACTTGGGTTTCGTTTATGAGCGCATTGAAATTCGATTTACCAACAGCACGCGTATTTGTTGTTGGTAATTTAGTACGGTCATTACTTTTATTTTTCTTACTGTCTGGAATAGGAACGGTAATGTGTACATTCAATGTTTCATTTTTATAGATTGGATCCATTTTTCTTCATACAAAATTCGAATTTCACGATTCTAGTACGACAAATTTTAGTGAAATGTCAAAGAATGATATTCTATCCGAACTGATTTTGACATTCCGTACTCAAAGACCTTGCTTCAACGTGATGCAAATATTTGATTGTATTGGTGATCGATTGCCAATTTTCTTTTCTTTGGATTTTTTTCATATTTATGTATTAATTTCAGTATCAAAGGCCGGACGAGTAGGCTATTGAGCACTGAGCACAACATTGACAGCTCTAATATAAATGAAATAATTCACCGCCATTTTGCCTTCGAACATTCAATCAATTCAGGAAAAATTTAGTTTTTGCTATTATTTTGCCTTCATTTCGTCTTATTTCGAACATTTTTTCGTAATCGCAACACGTTAAAATTCGAATAAATACCGAATACCGAAACCAACGTTGAGACTATTGAAAAGGAGTGTTTGAAATTCCACAACATGTAAGTAATACACGCAATTTCATTTTTCTAATTTACAGGTTAGGTTTTATTCGATGATTCGTCATTTTCGTTCAACATAAAATCAAAGACAAAAATTAATAAAACATTCATACTATATATTATCATTACAGTTGCTAAACAATTCAAATTTGGCAGTATTTTGGCTATGCGTCATGAATCGACCAAATGCACAATGTTCCAACTGTGGCGAACAAAACGCCGACCACATTGCAATGTATTGCGATATGCCACAAAAGATCCTTCGATGCTTTGATCCAAATTGCTGGTCATCTGGTCCTGAACACAGCCATTTATGCACGATGCGTAAGCCATTCCTTGAACTGAACGCAAACGACCCAAAACACAAACCAACATTTCGCGTAGCTCTCTCTACGGAACTTAAAGCTATCAAACGTTTTGTTCCTGGTTCTCTAGATCCTTTGATTGGTGTCAACCACGTTCGAATTTGTTCAGCGATTTCAAAATCAATCGAATTCGTATGGCATTCCGAGAAAGGTTTCGTAATATACGGACCGGAGACGATGAACTTTCGATTATTAATCGCTACTCAACGGCCGATTGTCGCTCGGGTCGACGTAGGATACGAAGAGATCAACATAATAACATTTGATGATCAGCCAACAGTTGATAGAGCACATGAAGCTTCACAGCTGAACCAAACAGCCGCTATTTTATCGTTCGAAGAAAACGAAAAAATCAAACTCGAAACGGAAACTCACTTATATCATCTACAATTCAAAAAACATGGTGACATCTACGTTTTGGCCAGTTACGATCAGATGGCAAAAAACGAATAATTTAAGATTTTTTTCATTATCGATTGTCATCGAAATCAATAAATTTTTCTTATTCCTTGAAAATTACAGAAATCATTTGTATTTTTAATAGTTTCCATTCAAATCTTTCTAGGAATCTTACGAATTGCGAATAGTCGGGGTTTCATACGAAATTTTCGAAGTTTCCGAAATTTCCGAAATTTCCGAGCTCTTCAAGCAAATTCTTGTTCGCTCGTGCTCGGTATATTACAGAATACTGAATTAACGTAATATAA
>GL502751.1:20189-31373 GCA_000149185.1 Mayetiola destructor
TTTAAGAGGCATATTAAAAAATATTTCAACTCCATTAAAAGATTTACCTAGCACAAACTTATCTCAAGCTAGTACCTCGTCGACCAACACCACTAATTTCAACAAAAACATCGACCGATTCCGCTATAGTAATTCCTCCCCAAACCTCACACATCGTATTGAAAACAACAGCCTAATCAGACAACCGATTCTAAAAGTTCCCAATTTGACAGAAGATTTTCTGGAACAAGCCACGAACATAAACAGTAGAATCAGCGAGACGGTTAGAGAAATTAAAAATCAAGAACGTCTCCTTAACCGTCCAAGGCTAAGATTAAGCTCTGAATCGTCTAGAACGAACGAAGATCTAATCGAAGACATCCGATTTGACGAAATTGTCGAAAGGGTATCCAGAAATCTTGATTTCATTCCTCATCCAAACCTATCTGAAACTTCTTCAGAATCAGAATTGGAAATTCCTTCAGAAGGAGAAAGTCAAATTTCGAACGAAGAGGAAAATCAGTCAAATTTCTCAGACAACTCAAACATGGACCTTCCACCAGACTTCGCAGCCAATGTCACCAAAACACTGGAAGCCCTCAACAAAAAATTAGATGACATCGAACAGCGACAACGCCGATTTGAGGCCCGTTTCAACGAGCAGCAAAACAACGCAAACGACAACCAACGCAATGGCAATCAACAAAACGCCGATAATCAATATGATATTGGACGAAATCCAACACCAGAACCAGAACCTGAACCACAGGCAGAACCAGCTAGAGCTCGCAGACGCCACGCACCAAATGAAGACCAGGACATAAGACATCTACTCCGAACTCTAACAGGCGCCCGAACTTACGAGTTACCAAGCCTGGAAAATGCAAATTCTGACAAAATCAGGGCTTTCATTCGAAGTGCCAATCTTTATTTCGACGGCATTGATAATAATTTCGACGATGATACCCTTTTAACTTTAATCAAACATAAAGTAATTATGTGCATGTGGATATCAGAAGGGGACATCAATGAAGCAGACAACTGGCCACAGCTAAGGACGCTCCTCGAAGCCAGAGTAAAACGTGAGGGAGGACCGGACAGAGTCAGAGCAAAAGTACGGGAATTACATCAAACCGAAAACGAATCAATCATCGACTATGTCAAACGTGCCGAAGACTTGATGCGTGACTATGAATCCTTGTATGGACCACACATTCAAATAAATCTCAGAAACGAACTCGAAGACAGGGTTCGCGAAGCTTTTGAAAACGGTCTCTTCAACCAGAAAATCAAAAATATTATCAAATCACGAGCGAGCGTATCATTGGACGAATCAACGACAACAGCACTGAGATTGCAAAGCAGATACGAAGACACATCTCATTTGAAAGAAATAATTTGCGCCTATTGTAAAAAAGAAGGTCATCGCAAAATCGAATGCCGTTCTCATAAATCTGATATTTTTAAATCTAACGAAGCGGCAAGAGCAATTGTGAATCCATTCTGCATAAATTGCAGAATGACGGGTCACACCGCAGCCACTTGTTTCGTCTCACGAAGACATGAGAACAACTCCAATCAGAACAACGGAAACAATGGTGGAGCAAAACCAAAACAGCAATACAACAATCAAAATAACACCCAAAACAATAATCAAAATAACAACACTAACAATCAAAATAAAAACCAAAATAACGGAAACGGCAACCGTTATAATAATAATAATAACAACAACAACAATCAAAACAACGGCAACAACAATCAAAACAACGGAACTGGCAACCGTTATAACAACAACAATCAAAACAAAGGCAACAACAACCAAAATAGCGGAAATGGCAACCGTTTCAATAATAACAATCAGAGCAATGGAAACAGCAGTGGCGGATCCAACAATCAACAAAATCGAAATAACAATACCAAACAAACATTCTTCACAGAAAAACCGACCACTCAAGCTCAACAACAATCGGAACCCTCTTCACCTCAAAACCAGGGAAACTAAAAAGGGTAGATGTTTGTCGGCACAAAACACTACCCCCACTCAACATTGACAAGGCATCCAAAGGAAAAAACGCAACAACTAAAACAACACGGCTCGAAAATCACGGAAAATTAAACACCTGGGTAGTAGACACTGACGTCACAAAACGTCCTATCGAAATTATAATCGACACTGGATCCGAATCCACTTTGATCGCAAACGATCTTATTCGCAAAGAAGCGAACATCAAACCAAGCAAGGTTTATTTGACGGGCATTGCAGGAAATGAACACCCGATCACTACACATGGCTTAGTGCACGGCCATTATATTATTGAAAACTCCAAATGGCAGGACGTTTTTCACTTGATTAGCAGACAATTCACAGGACCCTATGATGGATTTCTAGGCCTGGAATTTCTAAAATCATATAAAGCAATCATTGATTTGCATGAAAATACTTTTAAACTGAAAAAGAATGATCAATCAAACCAAAGTATCAAAGAAAATTCCCAAATTTATGCTGAACTTTATACCAAAAAACCCAACACAACCAATGAATCTGAAACGTTATGCGCAAACGCCACGATGATAGGTTGCAAAGGTGGTAAATGTTTCACTTGCAATGCAAACTTTGAACGTTTAAAAGCAGCAGAAATTTTTCCAACAGAAATCAAAAATCTCAGCGTCGATGCACTGAGCTCAAACCAACAACAGCATCAACCAACGAGTAATGGAATTTTCAAACCAATCCAAACCATCGAATACGATGAACAATGTGAAAACCAATCACTTCTCGACTACAACGTCGATCAAACCGATACTTACACGTCCTACCCAGACGAAATTGAAAAACTACGATCTTTACTCCGAATGACAAAAATTAACAACATCGAAGCAAAAATCTACGCGACATCCTTTGATGTAGAAAAACAACAAGTGCCAAAAACTCAACGAATTTACTCTACGCAAAGCATACGAAGAGAACAATTCATATACGATAATATGCCATTAGAAAATTGTTCAGAAGAAACAAAAAATAAAATCAAGCATATTATCAACGAATTCCCAAACCAATTTTACGTCGAAGGAGATAATCTTTCAAAAATCGACATATTTCAACATCGAATCACTCTGAAAAGCGGAACGGCCCCTATAAACGTCAAACAATATAGAGTTCCACAAGCTAACAGACAGGCTCTCCTCGATAAAATAGCGGAAATGGAACAGCAAGACATTATCGAACCAAGCATGTCACCTTTCAATGCCCCGGCCCTAATGGTCAAGAAAAAAGACCAAGACGGCAACAAAACTGATTTAAGATTGGTAATCGATTATTCATCATTAAATGAAGCATCTGCAATCGAAAATTTTCCTATTCCACTAATCGAAGAAATTCTGGACGATTTAGGCAAAAGCAAAGTTTTTAGCAAATTAGACATCATCAGCGCATTCCATCAAATCGAAATGCACCCTGATGATCGACACTACACTGCTTTTACTGTTGGCTACAAAAAATATCAATGGAAACGTATGCCAATGGGATTATCGGGTTCGCCTCTAACTTTCCAAAGAACCATTAACACCGTTTTCGAAGATCTTCTCGGTAAAGGACTGTGTGCTTACATGGATGACATAGGAATTTACACCGAAACAATCGAAGAACATGACGCATTGCTAACCAAAGTTTTCAAACGATTACGCGTTCATGGCCTACAACTAAAAATCAAAAAATGCGAATTTTACCGATCAACAATCGAATTTCTAGGCTATATAATCAGCGAAGGTGAAGTTCGATCAAATCCAAATAAGGTCGCCTGTATTCAAAATTATCCCAAACCAAAAAATGTTACGCAAATCCAAAAATTTTTAGGCATGGCAAATTATTATCGCCGTTTCATTAAAAATTATTCATCAATCGCTCGGCCATTGAACGAACTCACCAGTCCAAAAGCGAAATTCGAATGGTCCAGCGAATGTGAAATTGCCTTTATATCTCTGAAAGAAGCATTGTTAAATCAAGTAGTGCTCAGCATCGTCGATTATTCTAAACCTTTCATTATAACAACCGATGCTAGTCTAAAGGGCATTGGAGGTTGCATCTCACAGGGCGAACCCCCAAATGACCGACCGATCCAATTCTACAGCAAAGCTTTAAATAAAACTCAACAACGTTATTCAACAATAGAAAGAGAATTATTAGCAATTGTCATGACAATCCGAGCGTTTAATTTCTATATTACGGGCAGACCTTTTACTGTTATCACAGATCATCAACCACTTTGCTACCTATTCAGGCTTAAAAATCCAAATTCTCGTCTATTTAGATACAGAATCGAACTAGCCGAATTAAAATTCACCGTCATTCATCGTCCTGGAAAATCTAACGTGGTCGCCGATGCACTTTCACGCATCCCAGAGGGCCAAGAAACGGACATTCAAGATTTTCTGAGCATGACGGAAGAAAATGAGCGAAAATGTTTCGCTATCACTCGTCACCAAGCACAAATAAGTAAAAAAGAAATTCAAAAAAACAGAACACATCCATTCATAACTTGCGAACCAACAATCGCATTAAAACAAAATGACTTCGATCACATTTACGCCATCTTTCCAAATTTAAACACAGACATCATTTACGATTTCACCGAAACCGACAACTATCCAATGAACGACAATTTCAACGAAAGGGTCGAACTGAACGAATACAAATCAATATTTTTAATAGTTGAATCCAACAATATCGACGAAATTCTACGAGAAATCACATATAAAATCCTCGAACACAGCAAATCAAGACAATTCGACAATATCGCAATAAACACAAACTTCCGTAGTTCAAAAAATGTTTTCAAACTAAAAATCTTTCTAACACAAGCCTTCGAGGGCTCTGCTTTCCATGTCACCCTTTTCCTCAACAAAGTTGTCACAATCACGGACATCGACGAAATAAATTCCATTTTGAAAAATCACCACGAAATGAGGTTAGGGGGGCATGCAGGCATCCAGAGAATGTTAAAAACCATCAAAAGAACATATCAATGGCCATCAATGGTCCAAGACATCAAAAATCACGTCGCAGCTTGCTTGACTTGCGAACAAGTAAAAACAGTAAGAACCAACAAAATGCCTATCGAAATCACCAGCGAGGGCGAACGACCATTCGAACACGTATTTATCGACTTTGTAGGTCCAATAAATCCACCAAGTGAAGATGGTCATCGTTACATTTTCTCAGCAACATGCGATCTTACAAAATATCTCGTACTAAAAGAAACAATTGATTGCTCGTCGGCATCAGCAGCGGCGGCATTGTTAGAGTGCGTTTGCTTGAAACATGATTTTCCCAAAGAAATAACGAGCGACAATGCAACTTGTTTTACGGGCGAAATGTTCAAAGAATTAAATAAAAAATTGAAAATTGATCATATTTTATCAGCTCCATATAACCCAAAAGCCAATATCGTCGAACGACAACATAGAACCTTAAACAGCTATCTTCGAGCTTTCACAAAAAGCAAGCCAACCCAATGGCACCGACTCTTACCATTTGCAACTTTCGCATATAACAATATGGTTCATTCAACCACGAACTTCACTCCGCACGAACTACTTTACGGCTATCGCATCAAAACCCCAGACAATTTAATTCGCAATCAACCAATTTACACATACGACAATTACGTAAAATTAATGCGAAAAGAACTTTACGACGCATGGCAAATCGCAAAAGAAAATTTACAAAAGAAAAAAATCGAAAACAAAGAAAAATACGACGCCAAAGCTCATTTCGAAGAAATCGACATTGGAGATTTCGTATTACTAAAAAATCAAAATAAAAAAGGAAAATTCGACGACGTCTGGATTGGACCTTACGAGGTCCTGGATTTACCATCCAACGTCAATCTAAGAATCCAAGTCGGTAATTATGAAAAAACAGTCCACAAAGATAACGTAAAATTGGCCAATTCTCAAAGAATTACGTCGGAATTAGCAAGAAATTTCTGTCTAATGTGGACAATGGGGTACGCAATCGATCCGGGTGACGCCGAAAATAATGACGCAAAACCACCATCCTGAAAATATTTATCCATAATAATTCCAATTTTCTTTTCCTTTAATTTTTATTCCATTCCAATTATTTTATTCAAAAAAAAAAACCCTTTAGAATATTAGCAAAAAAAAAAAAACAATCATGTGGAAATTCATCATAGCTCTATTCAAAATAGCGGAAATCAGTTTCGCTCAAACAACCGACACCGGAAACGGTTTCATTTTCACCAATTTGGCAGCAGCACACGTATCTTTCGATGAATACAAAGTTTTGTTCTACTACGACATCCAAGCCCTGTACAACATGACCGACCGTTTAGAAGCATGCGTAAAAACTTTAACCAATGCGTGTCAAAAACATCGACAAGATTCGTGCGAAGTCATCACTAACCAACTTCAAAAACAAGTCAGCATGGCTCGAACAGACCTAAACAAATTAAGAGCATATGAAATAAGCGGAAAAAATTCAGCAAGTCATCAAGTCACACGTAATCGTCGAAACATCATCACCATTACGGAACGACGAAAACGTTACATTTGTGAATCTTGTGGATATTTCTTACACCAAACAACAGGATTGCTAGATGCTTCGACCGTTCGCAATTACGATGACAAAATCAACAACATCATTAAAGCAACAAAAAATCAGCACCAAATCCAAGAAACGCAATCCCAAATTTTCGCAAAAGCCATGAAAGATGAAGAAAAGCACTTTGACAGCCTGGAAAACAGCCTCAAAGATCTTTTCGACCGCTACAACCGTTCAAGAGAAAGCATTTTCGATCAAATGGAAAATTACGAAGAACAACATATCATTTCCACACTCAACGACATCGCCAGATCCATGCTATTCGAACAATCCACAATGATTTCAAAAGTCAAGCAAAGTCTAAAAAGCATCAACACCGCTGAAATGCCAGAACTAATCGAAGAAGAGCTCATCGAATCCACTTTAAAGAGAATCAAAAACGAATTGCCAAAAGGAAAGAATCTACCAATCAATTTAGACACCGAATCAGCACTACAAATATTCAAATTCACTACCACAAAAGCAGCAAAATTCAACAACGTCGTTATGATCGAGGTCACAATTCCAATCATCATGAGCGAGGAATTTTCACTATACAAAGTCACACCTATTCCAGTCAAAAATCAGGGCAAAACATTCATCATGAAACCTGAAACCTATCATTTTCTGCTCAACAAAGACGAAATCAAACTCTACCCATTGGACGAACAGCAAGTCAGCCATGGTTTAAGAATTGAAGAGCACGAAATCATGTTCAAACCGCGTGTCACGACCACCACTGATATCCAAAACATCTGCACATGGCTAGCATTCAAACACTCTAGCTTAAAAGACCTGATGAGAAAATGCCCAAAATCGCTCATCCCTAATGCAAACTACGTTATCACTGTCAACGAAAACGATTTGTATTATTTGTCACTTCGTGACTCTACAAGATTTTCAAAAAATTGCGATCAACAAAAACCAATTCAATTTGAGGTTAAAACCGACGGCATCATTCAACTAGATCCAAATTGCACTTTCAGCACAAAAGATTTCATCATTCATTCGCACAATGCAAAACGAATCAACGCTACACGCATAATTACTCCTTTAAGCACATCAAAAATCATTACAAACAACGAAATCAACAATATGTTAACAGCCAACTCTTCTCAAAACCATGACAGCAAACCATTTCTAATTTTGAATCACGAACAATTCTCCGAGCTAGCCAAAGAAGCGGAAAATCTAGCTCAACAATCTAAACACGACCTAGACCTTCAAGATATCCACTACGACGGCATGCAAAGTTCAATCGTATCAGGAATTATCACCTTCGTTTTTTCAGCGTTAATCATTTCATGCATCGCAAGCTGTATCTGGCGAAAAATTCTTTTTCTCAACAACATGTTGAAAGCCATCGGACTCGGTTTTGGAAAAAACAACTCCAAAAGCAACAAAAGCAACACAATTCCAATTATCATCAGAACCGATATTCCACGAAAACGCTTGCCAAAAACGCCAAAACCAACAAAAAAATCAAAACGAGTCAAATTCAACAACAACGACGAAGACATCGAATCGCAAATCGACTTCGAATAAATAAAGCAAAAACCCACCGTCCACCAATCAAGATTTCAACACTCTTCAAGCAAGAACTCACCATTCACCAATCTGAGAATAGGAAAAATTGAATGAAATACAATTTCACCATTTAGCATTGAAACATAATAGCTCAGAAATACGATTAAAATGGTAATAAATTTTGTATGTTACAGCAATTACTTACTGGAAGATTTTCGCAAGTTTCCATTTTTTTGCTCAACGTTCCGGTTGTTGTTCGTGGTCCAGTGGTGGATGATCTTTCCAAAGTGTCAAACAAATGTCGAAACGGAAGCTCGTTGAAGTGAAGAAGGCACACAAACCAATGCAGTGGTCTCTTTAACTGAATTTCGAATCGTCGCAAAATTCCATTTCTTATTCCAGTATTAGCTGCCTCTCCATCACAGCATATACCAATTAATGCATCCAGAGATATTGTTTTATTGATGAAAAATTCGTTCAATTTGATGACTTTGTGTTCAGAATCTTCATTTTCAACTTTTGTGTAGCCTATCAATTGTGAATGTGGTTCCTCCAAAACAACCAGATGAGGTTCTTTTACCATTCTTGAATGAAATTTCTCATCAATTTTTTCTCTGGTGAAGGCATCATTTTTTCTGCCGTCAAATGAAAATGCTATTAAATTGGAAGCATCATTCCGTTTACGAAGCACTTCTTGTCTACATTTAGCTCTTTCTCTGCGAACTTTTGATTTATCCATGATGAGAGGATTGCCAGAAGTATCTGTTATGCTGAGATCTTCCATAAGAGATGTTGCCAATGCTGATGCTACTCTATCAGACACACCAAATCTGTCACACATCATAGCAAAGCTCAAAGCATCGTATCTGGGAGTATATGGTCGTCGTATCGTTGGAAGAAAACCTTGCGCACCAACTGCATGTGCATTAAGCTCATCATCAATATCCATATCTTCTTCTGGAACGTATGTTTCATCCGGGCTCCCTTCAGTTGTTTGTATTGTTGTAATGGTTGATACTTGCTCTTCAATTGCTGGCACATGTTCTGGTATCGTCAATTTCCTGTCATTATGTTGATCCAGCATGAACTCTTTTAAGTGTTGTGGAATCAATCCACATGAGCATAGAGCTACTTTCAAGTTGCATTTGCATTTACCAATATAGAATAATTTTTTTGTAGATTGAACGAACGCTGTGAATTTTGGAGTTTCTGTTTTGTGTTTATCTTCAGTTTTATATGCGTCAAGCAAAGCATTCAATTTTCGATCGATGTTCTGTGTCTTCATAAGCTCAATATTAAGTTTACTCCAAATTTTAATCAATTTCTCGGTTACGTGGGGAGTAAATGTTTTATACGAATACATTTTGTTTTCAGTTTTAGCGCGTTCGGCCAAGAAAAAATAATATCTTAAGATATCCTGATGAGTTGGCAGATTAAGACCACTCAAATCACAAGACACGCCAAAAGCAGCAACATCATGAGCGGGCATATGCTTCATGGTACTTTCGGCCCTTGTTGATGATGTTGCGTCTTGTGATGTAGACGGCACTGAATCCATTGTAGCTTCCGCTGAACGCATCAAAGGCCACTCTAATTAGTTTATCTTAAAACGTTTGCCTGCGATGTATTGATTATCCAAGAAAGAAATTAATTTAACAAGCAGAATTCGATAGTACCGAATTCAAAAATATGCACCACAGGCCGTACAATACTCTAGTGCTATCAAAACTCATTGTTGAAAAATCAAAGAAATGAAAAAAAACATTCAATTCATTTTGAAAAACTGTATTTCGGTAAAAAGTAATTTCAAAAAAAATTAATTTTGGCAAACATTAATTTTTTTCAACCGGAAAATTAAAAAAAAAAATTCACCCAGAAAATTTTTCGGAAAAAATTTCACCCGCAAAATTTTCCATTCGGAAATAATATTAATAATAATAATAATAATATGTAATAATTTTTCATAATTTACAGAAAAAAAAGAAAAAGAAAACAAAAAAAACAAATACCAAATGTAGTAATGCACCCTGCGGTGCATAAAAACCCAAACATAGTATGCACCTTGCGGTGTACGAAAAGGCGAAATTCTCATTTACTTGTGAAAACATTTGCTTCCACTATGTGTAAAACCGTAACGCCACTGACTTACGCACACAAAAAACAAAAGAATACGCATACAAAATACCGCTCCATGTATAATGTTACGTTGCATTATGATTTCAGAAAACACCGCCATTACACACTAACAAACGAATGCAAAATAAATGACGAAAACATGAAGAGCACTAAATAAAAAAAAACCTCTAATATATAATGTTTGGAAGCACAAGCAGAGACGTTGCCTATATCAAGTACACAGCAAGCATCTACGTTGAGTGAACAAAGTATGTTAAGACTATATGTATTGCCCTACTCCTCACACATTTCTTTCGCTCAACGTAGATGCTTGCTGTGTACTTGATATAGGCAACGTCTCTGCTTGTGCTTTCGAACATTTTATATGAAATTTTTTTGTTTGGGTTTTATACACTATATGCAGACAGACGGAATTCTTTCCATTGTAAAGAAAATATTCCTTTCCTTATCACTGTACACTAATTCTTATTGCTAATTTCAAATTCATGAATTTTATAGGATATTAACTTCACATTTTTCAAAATTAGTATTGCTTTAAAACATACCTTTTAATGCTTTTCACTTTTCACAATAATTTGTTCCTTTGTGGGTAATTATTTGATTTCGTATTCCTCTAAAGATTCACTCTTTATTAAAATGACGTCCAATCACGAACCAAGAACAACACAGTATAAAAATAAAAAAACATGCTGTCACACATGTCATTGTGTGATTACGTTCTGTGCAATCTGTCACACAAAATGCCGACAAACAGAACTACCGCCTTATTATTTTGAAAAAAAGACGTTACGCATATATAGAAATTGAAATATTAGAATTCTTTTTCTGCTTTTTGTTTACATTTACACAAGTTTTTACCTTTTAAGTAGAATTTTTGAAGAAAAAATATATGATTTGTTCATTTATCGAGTTAATAAAGAATAATCGATTTTTTCTGC
>GL502764.1:14574-25316 GCA_000149185.1 Mayetiola destructor
AGTGTAAGCGGACCATTAATATTAAAGAAAAAAAATAAAGCTGACCATAAGGCCATGGTTCGATAATTTGGAAAACCGAAATGACACAAAAATAGTAACGGATTTTTATATTCTTGAAAATCTAAATGGAATGTATCCGTTCAAACCAGTGGAGGCTCAAAAAGGAAAAATAAAGCATTTAGGGTTAGCGGATGAAGAATTTGACAAACCAGCACCAATTGATGCAATATTAGGTGCTCACATTTATGCTAAAATTTTAAAAGATGGTCTTTATTTCCACAAAAATGGTGCAGCTATGCAAAACACTACTTTCGGTCATATTATTTTAGGGAAGTTATTTTATAAGCGTCAGGAAAATCATTATGATGTACCGATTTTAAGTATAGGCCGAGGCGTTGAAAATGGTATAGATAAAAATTCACTTATGAATCCATGCGCTGAAAATGAAACAAAAGAAATTGTCAAAGCGTTGAATAAATTTTGGGAAATTGAAGAATTGAATGAAAGCGACAATAAAAAAGCATTAAGCATAGAAGAAGCAGCAGTGGAAAAATTATTTGTTGACACATGTTACAGAGAAAAAACTGGCAGATTTGTGGTAACAATTCCAATTAAACCGGAATGCAAAGGTTTAGGTGAGTCAAGGAATTTAGCGCTAAAGCGATTCTTTCAGTGTGAACGCACACTTCAAAAAGATCCTATCGTTAAAAAGCAATACATTGAATACATGCGTCAATTCATTAATGCGGGATATATGCGTTTGGCTAGTGATATAAAAGATTCGGATTACGCTTATTGCATTCCACATCATGCGGTAAAAAACCGTTTTCGGGTCGTAGCTGATGCATCAGCCAGAACAACTAATGGCGAATCACTCAATTCGATTCAAATGATTGGTGGAAAACTACAATGTGACCTACAACTACAAATAATGCGTTTTCGAAAACATAAAATCGGGGTCACAACCGACATAACAAAAATGTTTAACAGAATTGGTTTGAATCCCAGCCAATGGGATTTGCAAAGAATATTTTGGAGGGAATCACCGAAAGAAGAATTAAAGGAATATCAGATTACAGTGGTTATGTTTGGTTTGGCCTCATCACCATACAATGCGGTACGCACGTTGATTCAATGTGCAAATGAAGCAGAAAAACAATACCCAAAAGCGGCAAATGTAATAAAAAAGTGTTTTTATATGGATGACGGTATTTTCGGATGCGAATCGGTTGGCGAAGCAAAAATATTATGCAAAGAAATTGAATTCATTTTAAATCAAGCGAATTTCCCTCTGAAAGCATGGGCGTCAAAATCTAAAGAACTAGAAGTGTATATGAATCAAATTTCGGAGAAAAATGTGCTGTTAGGTCAAGATGATGAAACGAAAGTTTTAGGTTTGTGTTGGGCGAAAGCATCTGATGAGTTATTAATATATGTCAAGCCTATCAATATCCAAAGCAAAATCACAAAAAGAAACATTTTAAGCGATATAGCCAAACTATATGATCCGAATGGGTTCATTGCCCCGGTAATAGTAAAAGCGAAAATGCTGATGCAAGATGTTTGGCGATTAACAGAAATAAATTGGGATGATTTGATCACGGAAAGAATTAGAAACGATTGGATAAAAATTTATTCAAATCTGTATCGATTGAGCGAATTCAAAATAAAGCGTTGGTTGAACATACAAAAAGGAAGCAAAGTGCAGATTCATGCATTCTGCGATGCAAGTGAAAGAGCATATGGAATTACAATTTTCATAAGAGTCATTGAAGCGAATGGCACAATAAGATGTTCATTATTGTCAGCTAAATCACGCGTAGCTCCAATAAAAACAATGAGCATTCCAAGACTGGAATTACTGGCAGCAGTCATGTTAAGCGAACAATTGGATGCAATAATCAACACATGCGAACTAAAACCAAATTCAGTTACTTTATGGTCAGACTCAATGATAGTATTGTACTGGATAAAAAAGCAAAGCCAAGATTTGAAAGCGTTTGTTTCCAATCGAGTGAAAATCATACAAGAGAAAACAAACAAATTCCATTGGAAGCATATACGATCGGCAGACAATCCAGCTGATCTAGTAAGCAGGGGGATGGAAATTGATGAGTTCTTAAAGAATCAAATTTGGCTGTATGGTCCGCCCTGGATGAGTCAGGAAGAAAAGCATTGGCCAGAAACCAAGTTGATGGTCTCACTTCAAGAAAAAAATGAAATTTGGAAGGAATGCAAAGTGGTGCAGCCTGAGGAGAAAGTATTAAGCATTTATGTTAACAAGAATGAAAATTTATTACTGGACAAATTCCAAGATTGGGAAAAAATAATAAACATTACGGCATACGTTTTTAGATTCATTCACAACGCGAAGAAAAGCGAACAGAAAAGCGATGTGAACGAAAAAACAGGTGGACGATATTTGAAATTATCGGAACGGGATGATGCGAGAAAGTTTTGGATTAAATATCAACAAAACGATGCGTTTCGAAAAGAAATAAAAGCGATTCAAGAGAAAGAAAATATGCCGAATAAAAGTAAAATATCAGCACTCCGTCCCATATTGGACAAAGAGAAGCTTTTAAGAGTAGGGGGTAGAATTGATAAAGCAAGCATCGCGTATGATAAAAAGCATCAATTTATCATACCAAGCAAATCCAGATTATCATTCTTACTAATGAAACATGCACATGAAGCGACTTTGCATGGGGGAGTGCAAATTATGACTCAATATTTACGTAGGTTATATTGGGTACCAAAATTAAGACAAGAAGCAAAGTGCTACATTAATACATGCGTTAAATGCGTCAGACAGGCTCAAGAGACTACAAAGCAAATAATGTCAGAACTTCCGGAAATCAGAATCAGACCAGCTCCACCATTCCAAAATGTAGGCGTTGACATGGCAGGACCATTCAACTTGTGCGTTACAGACAAAATGAATTTAAATACGCGTATGCGAAATCTGCCTGATATCAAGGGTTGGATTGTAGTATTTGTTTGTTTAGTCACAAGAGCTATACATTTAGAAGCAACAGAAGGGATGGCGACTGATGATTTCTTATCGACTTATCAGAATTTCGTAAGTAGAAGAGGTCACCCCGAAAAGATATACAGTGACAATGGTACGAATTTCGTTGGTGCGAATAACGAGCTCAATCAAGCGTTCAAAGCATGGAAAGCGGACAAAATTCAATATTATGTCAATGTTGCTGGCACAGAATGGCATTTCATAACTCCTTCAGCACCGCATGAAGGTGGAATATGGGAGGCAGCGGTTAAACAAATGAAGCATCATTTAATACGCGTCATGGGTGCACAAAAGTATTCATACAAAGGCATTACCAATCTTTTATCCAGCATTGAAGCATGTCTGAATTCAAGACCGTTATGTGCATTATCGGATGACCCGAATGATGTAGAAGCGTTGACACCAGCACATTTCCTTATTGGACGGCTATTGAATTTACCAATCCATGAGATTGCAAATGAGCCACCCTGTACTCTTAAGCGTTTGTTCAGGCAAAGAGTGTTTCAAATCAATTCATTTTGGAAGCAATGGTCTCAAGATTATTTGCATTCACTAACTCAATTACCAAAGTGGCGAAAAATGCAAGAGAATGTGGAGATAGGCCAACTTGTATTAATTAAAAGCGATAACATTGCTCCAACTTACTGGGCAATGGGTAGGGTGATTGAGATTCATTTGGGTACCGATGGAAAGGCAAGATCGGTTACGTTGAAGACGCAAACAAGCATTCTAAAGCGTTCAGTCAGAAAATTATGCGTTCTTCCTACTGATGTTGAAACAAAATTGGTTTAAAGAAATAATGCACTCAACAATGAAATAATGCGAAATTCAGATAAAGATTACCATTCTATTTTCAGTAAAAATCAAGGTGTTTTTCACCCGGGAGTGTTTCGAATGACATCGTATTAGTATTGGTTATACGATAGTAATGTAAGCCGACGGCTGTGAGTGATACACACAGTCAGTCGGTCCTCACTCTTCGTATCGTTCAGTTGAATAAAAGAATTATAAAGAAATATCAACAGAACTAAAGCGTTATTTATTATACAGTCCACTTCTCTCTCTCGCTCTATCGAACAAATTGTATCATTTGTTTATTTCATTTATTTTGGTTTTACAACATTATATTGATGCAAAATATTCAGATTTGAAACAAGAACAATAATTTTACTGTCCATAATAATGGAGTAATTTTCTAAATCGGTTTCTGTATGATTTCCTGTGTTCATTTAGTGTCGCTTCTTTCGCGATTTGGGTTCCTTTTATGTTTATGCAGCTATCAATGACGTACCGGATCAAAAATAACTTGTGGCTCGGATCATGGGCAACATTTATTGCAGAGAATAGTTCGTCGATATTAATTTCGTTAAAAATAGCAAGTCGAATCGTTTCAAAATTTTCAGTGTCTCTGAGTAATTGTAATTTCATAAACTTATTAGCAACAGCGCAAATTTTCACTGTACTTTGACATGGAGCATCTTTGTTTTCAAAAACTTTGCCGGTGTATTTTTCTTCGTTTAAAGCATCAAAGCATTCCTGGCATTTCATTTGTTCGACACCTTTAAATCTTTGTTCAATTATGTAGGCAATATGTGCGGTTGTAATCAAACTGAGGCCTTCATCGAAAATATTCAAATCGAATTCGTTCATTTCTGTCATCTTTTCATATAGCTTTGACATGTTATCTATAATTTCTCTATCCATCTTTGGATTGTTCTCGTTATGCAAGTTCTGAGAACTTTTCTTGATACATTTTCTGGATGAAACATTACAGATATTTGATTTTAGTCCCAGATTCAGGTCGATTGCATGACAATTAATTTTCTTCGAGCTCATCACAGAATCACAAACGAGAAGTTTTCGAAATGCTGCTGCGAACTGTTGGATTGTAGGATTGTCGATGAATCCATTTAGAGAACGAACCTTCCCAAAAAAGAGTTCCAATGGGTCTTGTGATAAACGAAACGTTTCGATATCTGTCATTATCTTGTCTTTCTCCACGAATCGACTATAAATATTTTTCAATGATTCCGAATTCACGATGAACCCAACAAAACCCGTTCGATTTTTCGAATCGACGATACCAATTTGACCTCCTTTATCTTTTTCGATCATGAGACCCCGAATATATTTGTCTGCACATTCAAGATATTTGAAAATTGCTTCTTTGTTATCAGCGCTCACCGCATTTTTTAATTCATTTGGGCTCCTTTTGGACTTCGTATTGAATATATCAAACATATTATTGAATATTCTAATGAATTTAATAGTTGGTTCTGCTTCTGAAAATTCATCAAAGCCTGCTTTCATTAGATACTCCATTGAATTCGCCGTTGACGCACTTAATGTTTGGACGGCTAAATCAACTTTCATAGGTTGTTTTTTCCAATTCAAATGTGTTTGATTCAATTTGTGAGTCATTTGAAAACCGTGAGATTTTTTGAATTCAACCAATTTTTCGAAAAATTCCCATTTAATTGCTGCACCGGTTGCATCAAATAATATTTTCTTCCTACCGAGAGTGTTACGAATTAATTTTAACATATGGCAGTTATCATAAATTACATTGATTTGTTGTCCATTCAGTTCAAATAATGTGTGGAAGTCGGGTGATTTCACATTCAGATTTGCTCCCAAGAGGTTGCACATTTTCGTATTTGCAGACAAATCGAATGTAATGCATGACAATATTATGCCTATTCCTAACAAAGCATTTAATACCGATAAGTGAACTTCCATACGCTTTTCAGCTCCCAGTGATGCAATGAAGTAATAAGCCAACGGGATGTTTTTCTCAAAGTTCACACAGTTCACCATGTAAACAAGAGCTTGCTTGGCTACATCACGAGTATGTCGACAATCATCGCTAATTGTTGAATAACCAAGCAAAAGTTTGGTTTGGTTGCACCAATGGAAATGTTTTCTGATGCTCATTTCATCAGATGATACAGATACAACCAAACTTTTGCCTTTAGATTTCATTTCATCACTTAATTTCTTGAGCTCTTCCAAAACAGATTGGTTAATACCAGGCTCAGTCATTAAATTCGAATTCGAATACCATGCTCGCATTGTAACAGGATGAGGTAATGTATTGTTGAATGCTCGACGAACGAAATCATATGCACCGGGACTCTTATAATGCAATCCCATACAAAACTTGCGAATGGATGGTGGAAATTTTTTCGTCTTCTTTTTGCCATTTATAAGATATTTTGCCAACCGATTTTGTAGTCCCTGTGAACAACATGAAATAGCTTCAATAAGAAAAAATCAAAAAAAGACCAACGGATTCACCAAAAAGTAAAATATAATTACACTTTGTGTCTGTTTCGGAAGTGCTTCTTTCAAATGAATTATGGTTTGCTCGAGTGATGCTATTTTGATTTTCATCTCTGATATCTGAGCAGATTTTTCATTATTCTCATCGAGAGCTGATTTTAGTATTTCATCAAATGTTTCCTTCTCATGTTTCGAAACAGTTTGTAAATTTTGGAGGGATGTCTAGAGACGTTCATTTGCTGCTTCAAATCTCTCACAATTCGAACAGTTTTTGGGCAGAAAACATTCATCTCTTGTGATACAGTCAAATGAATCAATGGAAATATCTTGTTTTGGATTTTCAAATCTTGTCGGAACAGCACTGGAACTCAGTTTAAACCTTCCACCATTAACCCGATAGTCCTCTTTTTTGAAATGAAAATTGCAAATCCTACCACAGCCAGTGAAAGTTGAGCCATTCGCCTTTTCGATCGCTTCAATCCATTTTACTCGTAATGATTCTGGTGCAATTGGAATCCTGTAATAACCAAAGTATTGTATTCTGATGGTATATTATTTTCTCCATGAAATTTTTTCGAATATTTACGTAAACATATGAACATTTTCATCAGCTTTAATGCCCTTGAAATATTCGCAGTTGGAAATAATGCAATATCGATTCTTACTACCCATTTTGGAATCAGAAGAATTTTTAACGAATTGGAAATTATGAAACGAGAAGATGTTCGTTCGACAGACTTATGTTTTCAATTGAAAAATTATTGGAACAAAGCAACGACATCTATTGGAGTATCGGTTAATAGCAGCTAATAATTAAAACAGCGCCAAAACATACAAACGAATTCATTCTATTTCCTTCACTTTGAAATTCAAAATTGTTCAAAGGCATCGAGAATTATTTAAAAATTATACCAAATATCTAACAGATATCAGAGCAATTTTTTTGAAAATTATTTCAAATGAAATTCAACTAATTCATACAAAGCGATTTCCGCGCGAAATAAACTTGCTAAGTGTCACTCGAAAATACGTTAATCCAAAACTAAGAGGCCTACTATGTTCTTCTCGTCGCATCAATCAATCACATTCAATCAGTATAGCTGCGTTTATTTGAGTCAACACGTATATTCAAACTGTCATTCTTATTGAAATTACTCATAATCTATCATCGGAAAATAAATTTGAGCTCAAAAGACGTTTTAATTGAATGAGACGAACTATTGAGCTATCGCCGCTATTCATTTATTCGAATACTATTCATCAATTAAAATAATATCATTTTCGGAATCAATCAGATTGGTTTTTTTACTAGTCAATCATAATGGCTACGCATGGTGAGTTCAATCGTTGCATATTCTTAGTTTACAAATCAACAACAATGAACATGATATTAATCAACGAATTGCGATTTTATTCTCGAATTCATTAGCGAAAACCGACTTCACAAAAAAATTCGCGATACAAATTGAAACTGATTCGTATCTAGATGATCTGGCTCGCGACAATGTTTTAAAAAGTGCGACACGACGTAAATCATCAGCAAAGATTGGAGGTCGCCGACGACAAACAGTATCGCTTGATCGCTTGAGTGAACGAATATCAAATAAAAAAAATCCACGTAATGTCGAACAATCTGTAGCTCGGTCTCATTTGCAAGAAGATGAGAAAAACAAGGAAAATGCATGGAGCCCACTCGCACTGTAGAGCAAGCTGTAGCTGGGCGTATCGATTCACGACGAAAAACAGTTTCATTTGGTACAACTTCATACATCGATCACGATGATTTTGTTATTCGCATGGATCGTATTCGTTCACTGGCAAATATATCAGAAAGTGACGTTCCATCCATGCTTCATCATCGAAAAAAGCGTAAAGGCTCTTGCACAGAGAACGCTCATGTAATTGAAAACGCCGATCCAACAACAACAGCTCAACAAGTCACGATTTCATCACCAACAACAACTGAATCCATTGCGAACCAAGACGAACCGAAGGGTACTGATTCGTTGAATGATCCGAACGAACTTTCTGTGGTGTTCAACAACGAGGCAATTAATAATGACGAACCGAAAACGTTATCAGTTCCAATGAATCAGCAAAGTGCTCATGTAATTGAAAACGCCGATCCAACAACAACGGCTCAACAAGTCACGATTTCATCACCAAAAACAACTGAATCCATTGCGAACCAAGACGAACCAAAGGGTACTGATTCGTTGGATGATCCGAACGAACCGAGAACGTTATCAGTTTCAATGAATCAGCAAAGTGCTCAATGTTCAAATCAACAATCGCCATTAATTGATTTTTCGAGCGATGAATTATCGTTTCATATGAAGCCGACTGAATGTACATCTGACAAAGCTTCAGAAACACAATTTAGTACAGTGGACATTCTAATGGGATTGAATGAAGAGTATCCAGTGAGCTTACAATCATGGTTTCCACCGCAAAAGAAAGCGAAAAAGCCGGTCCCCAATTTATTGCCAATCCAAGCTATGCAAACATCAGTTGTCACTCGTCGCCGATCATCAATGACTGCTCGGTATTTAATGGGTGTGATTGATGAAATCGATTCAATTGGTATCGTATCAAACCAAAACAGGACCATCGATGTGACAGCCATGGATGAAGAAGCTACTCAAATTACGTTAAACTTCGAGGATGATGATTTCGGCCAATTACATTATTCAGATTCAGATTAAAAGAGAAAGATAATATCATTACTTCATTTTCCTCACCTTTTCACATTTTGCATTTCTGTTCGTTCAATCATCACCAAGACGAATAAATAAATTTCTTTGAAACAACAAAAAGAATTTTATTTATGTTACAGTGGAGCGTCGATTATCCGTCAGGCACGGGACCGACCCCCCTGACGGAAAATCGAAATAGACGGTTAACCGAACAGTCATAAATTATGTAATTTTATAGTCCGAATTCGAGGATTTTTTGTCGCCAATATGAAAAAATGTATGTATGCAATGTGTATAGCCATACAAAATTCGTACAAAATACAGCAAAAAAACGAGAATTTGAATTAAAAATTTCTTGTAATGGATCATACATTATGAAAGAATAAATTTGGCGGAATTCATTTTTTTCAAAAAAATCCGTTAATTTTGTTTGTTGGATTTTTTTCAACAAAAATCAATGAGTAGCAGTAACGAATAAGAAGAAGAAGCATAAAAAAGAAACAAAAATTGATTTCAATATAATTTCCGGGACTGACGGTTAATCGGACTGACGGATAAACGAACGACGGATAATCAACGCTCCACTGTATTATGATATTGGTCGACACGCTAAATTGTTTTTTTTTTATTATTTGACAGTCAAACTCAAATTAACGTTTAAACTATTTTCAAATGGGATTCGAGATAATCGATTAGCAAAGCTGGGCACATGTTCTTGGCATCGTTTTCCGATAGAAAATCACACGATTCGTTGAAACAGGTCCAAAAAAGTAATTGGCGTCCGACTTGCGAAACATCTGAAAAAAATAAGAATTTTAGGTCGAGATCTCTTCATAAAGTGCCAAAATAATTGAGATAAATAGATAAATTGGTACAAATTACATAAAATACGCTTTGGAGTTCCACGATCATGTTCAATGGAGCATTTTTCATTGTTGGCAGACGGAATTACTTTTCGTTTCTTGACTGGGTGAACCCATTCAATTTTTTTTAGCAAAAAATCAATGGTTTCATTTGGCCACATTTTGCGCATTTCATCTGTCGTTTTAACAACTTCGCCACTCTTGCCAGCCAATTTCACTAAGTATGATGCCTCGTTGTCAATTTTTCGAATTCCTGTTAGTAAACATTAGTGAAGGACAAGACCCCATTCATTCCCACTAATCATTACCATATTAGATAAAAAAATACATTCGAACTTACCAATAATGGATTTGAACAAAGATTTTTCAAACTCTTCCAACAATTCGTCGCCCTCGATATTATTTTCCGGCTCCCAAGAATTATGTTTGTTACTAAATCCTTTCCATTTCAGCAAATATTCAACCTAAAAATAAACACTGGTTTTTTTAGCTATTCACTCATATGAACAGACTCATGACGCCTACCTTTCCATTTTTCTCTCGCTTTTTTAAAATTTTGTCCACCTCGAAACTCATTTTGCCAAATTACCCACAAAATTATTCACAAAATGGATTTGAAGGAATCTCGAAAGTACGTTGTTTGGTAAAACGTCAATTCATTTTGAAATGTAAATGCGCGTAAATGTCATAGAGTTTTAAACATGTCTGAAAGTTCATACCAAATATGGAGTTTGCATTTTGCATACCCGCAGGCGAATTAAAAATTTTCAGAATTATATTTAGTTAACGTAAACCACAGATGGCATTAAGAGTCAAACTTTGCTTTCTCCCTTTGGAATAAATGCGCCATAAGAATTGAATATGACGATG
>GL502773.1:0-10440 GCA_000149185.1 Mayetiola destructor
GAGACGTACGTTTTTTGGTGATTTTTTTAAATATTTCATGATTTTCATTGAAAGTGTTTCAATTCTGAAAGTTGACCAAAAACCAATTTTAATCGAAAAAAAAAATTAATCTGCACAGGGGGTACAAAATGAGTACAAAATGGAGGCATCAATTCATTCATAATTATCACCAAAATAATATTCACCTTTTTTGGAACTGTTGTAAGTAAATCCTGGGAACTTCGAAACAATACGAACACCCACATCAATGATATTGTAGTGGAGTACAAAATGAGTACAAATGATTAGTGAATCTATTTTTCAGTTATTCATACAAGAAATAAGTTTATAGCAGTTGGTGGAATTATAACACTTTTTTTCTCAAAAAATAGGGGGGTACAAAATCCGTAATTGACGGTACTAAATTTTAGCAAAATAGTACAAATTATTAACGTTTTCAAAACTCAAAAAGTCAATATCACTTGAAATGAAGAAATGGTACCCAAAATATAGTGGATAATAAGTAGGTTTTTAAAGTAAAAAGAAATCCTGATGACAGCATTGATCGCTATAAGGCTCGCTTAGTTGCACGGGGCTTCACACAGGAATATGGAGTGAACTATTTTGAAACGTTCAGTCCTGTTGTGAGGTTCACTTCTACACGAATGATTCTTGCTATTTCAGCTAATCGGAATATGGAATTGAAACAATTCGACATCAAAACGGCGTTTCTTAATGGGAATTTAAATGAAGACGTATATATGGAACAGCCTATTGGTTTTACAGATTGATCAAACAAAGTTTATAAATTAAAGAAAAGTCTGTATGGATTGAAACAGGCCTCACACTGCTGTAATCAAAAGTTCAAACATTTTATTCAAACTTTTGGTTTTGTGACATGCAAATCTGATCCGTGTGTTTTCGTGAGTGATCGATATAATGTTCTCATCATACTTGCAATACATGTAGATGATGGTCTTGTTGCTGCGGACAACATTCAAAGCATTGATTCTGTAATCAAACATCTGCAAGATCATTTTGAAGTCAAAACAATGAATATTGGTTGTTTTTCTCGGCATTCAAATTGAGAAGAAAAATGGTTCGATTTTCATAATCAAACAGCTTATACTCAAAAGGTTTTTAATAAATTTAATATGGAAAACAGTCATCCGGTTGCTCCGCCTAGTGATCCGAATCAGCAAACACACAATTTTGATGACTCAGAAAACAGTTCTTGTCCATACAGGGAACTTGTTGGCAGTCTTATGTATTTGACTATTGCAACAAGGCCGGATATAGCACATGCAGTGGGAGTGGCAAGCAGATATCTCGAAAAACCTACAATTGTTCATGAATCAGCAGTAAAACGTATTTTGAGGTACTTAAAGGGTACAATGAATTTTGGTATTTATTTTCACAGTTCAAACTTCAAGAATTTGATTGGATTCAGTGATGCGGACTATGCCGGCGATTTGGAAACGAGACGATCAACTTCAGGTTTCATTTTCATGTTAAATAATTCAGTTATCAGCTGGAATTCAGAGCGACAGAAGTGTGTTGGATTGTCGACTACAGAATCAGAATATATATCAGCTTCAAATGCAATCAAAGAGTTAGTTTGGTTAAGATGATGTTTTTGAATGAATTATTGCCAGAAAATTTGAACAGTGTAAATTTCTTCATGGATAAAGCTCTATACGATTGATCAAAAACCCGGAATTCCATAAGAGAACCAAACATATAGATGTAAGATATCATTTTGTCAGGGAAAAATATGAAGCAGGAATTTTTTTATTGAATTACATTCCAACAGAAAAAATGATAGCTGACATTTTCACAAAGTCATTACCCTCACAACGTTTCAAATTTCTCAGGTCAGAAATGAATGTTACCGAAAAAACAAATTGAAAAGTTTTTTTAAAAAACAACGAATATACGATTCAGCGCAATCGGCATATAAATAAACGGTAATTTTTGAATGAAATTTCAGTTATCAGTAAATTGCGCACAAGTTAACATCAATAGACAATCATTTATTGCATCAAAATTTTTAAAGTTTGACAAAAGTAAATAATTTAAATTAAAATGACTCTGATTGCATTGGGAGCAGTAGTTTGCACATTAGGGGGTAAAATTGCATCTTATTTTGCTTTTGGCGAAAGTAAAAAAGAAATTGAAAAATCAATTAGTGCAGAGGGTGCAGTAAATAATGTTATTGTAAAAGATGTCCAGGACAAAATAGAATTGGAAAGTCCAATTTCGATCATTTTATATGTACCTTGTGCAATAAAAATCATTGCAGTGGTGTATTTCGTTTTTCGAAGAATTTCACAACACATGAAGAAGAAGTATGAAAGGAGGAATCAACTGAATCAACCAAACCGAACTACAAACCGTGTATGATTTGAATTTTCATTTGCTGGATGAATTCAAATTATTGGCTCTCTCTTAAAGGACAACGATTTAACCAACTGAACATAGTTTTTAATTACTATATTACTTGGATACTGAATAATAATAACTTAGCATTTTGGGTTGTTGTATTCGTAGTGTGACGTCACTGAACACACCAATACTCGAATGCTCTAGCGGAGAATACCAATACTTACATGAGACAGAAAAAAAATAGTCGCCATCTTGTAAAATGAATATACACAATACACAGCTGACCGGCTATGCTTCTCCTTTGTTCTTTCTTTTCTATTGGAGACGTCAAACAGAACGCATCGCTGAAAATTTTCTCAAGTGAAGAAAAATTATTTTGATATTAAAAATCAACCTAAAAATTATTTCAATTGGTGATTTCCATTAATTGTATTCTCAAGAATACTATTTTGATAAAATTCAGCGACAGGATTGTCGATTAATCCTCGAAAAGTGGAAATTAATTTGCATTACTTTGCCAAGGTGAGCTCAAGTGCGTTGTGTATATCCATTCCAATATTACATATTGTGCTGTCTCATGTTATTAGGTTAGCGGCTATCGGATTGTACTTTGTACCGAAGCGCTGTATAAGGAAAAAAAAGGCTTGTGTTTGGAATCAAATAAACCGGCCGTAAGTATATTAGTCGATTATTTTGTGAATTTCCGTGATATTGTAGCCGTTTCAGCATATTAGTTCGATTCTAATATTGGTATTCTCCGCTAGTTTTTTTTTTTTTCTTTTATTAGGCAAATTTTGGATTTTCAAAACTTAAAATTAAGAAGCTCAAGGCAGCCGAAAGCCAGTAAACAGTCTGATTGTCAACAGAAGCCACAATAAAATTTATCTTAAGTCTATTTGTCACGGACAGTGCATTATTTGGATTCTCAAGTCGACTCAAATTTGATATCCAGTACAAAGTAAGTCTGCACGCAATTATTTTGGATTCCAATTCGTGGCTGAGACAAGCGGATTTGGTTCGACGACGTACTTTATACCGTCACCAACTCACCAGGCAAACTGCCGGCCTAATTTTAAGATTAATTATATTTGATTTCATTGGCTTGTTAGGGAATTGACGATCCACACCAATTTCTAACACTCCAAATTGGCGCCCGAAGTGCGTAATATACCGATTTAGCACATTTTATTTTTTTTCCGGCCCAGAATAAACCATCTGGGAGCCGAAGCATTTAATTTAATTTAGTAACATAGTTTTAAGAGTTTTAAAGTGGTTCAGTGACTAATTAGAAAAAAAAATAGTGAAAATAAGTGAATTTGATTTTTGTGGGAAAATTTTCGTTCAGTTAGCGGGAACATAACATAGCCTCAAGTTTAGTTTGATTTTTTTCGCTTTGTCATTGTACACAAATGTACACTGTGGGTAAAAATTTTGGCCACATGTACAGTGAGTCCCAAATAAATGGGAATTGTTTTAATTTTTTGAATTTTAAATGGAATTTAATTTTAAAATGAAATTTTGTGAACAACAATCAACCTTCATGAGATTTCGGGCCATTTAAAAGAATTATTTTGAGATTTTGGATTTTTTTTTGATCTTTTAAAATCAAATTCATAGTAATTTGTTTTCTCTTTCAAGAGCGGGATGGTAATAGTCAATTTTCTCAAGTTTCGCCAATTGTCTATTGATCCAAAATCGTGAATTATTTTATGAATATCGTGAATTATTTTCGTGGATTTTTTTTATCGTATTTAATTTATTTCATTCGGTATTTTTGTGATTATTTTCGTGTCTTATCGTGAATTAAAGAGATTTTTCGGAATTTTAACGCGATTGATTCAATTTAATTGCCTTTTGCTCGTCAAATATTAACGTCAAGTATTTTTTTTAAATTTGATTTCGAGTCATTTAGTGAATTTAATCGATTCATTTTGGATTTTCGCGACGAATTATTGCATCTCAAATATATTATTTGAATATTTTACAATTTATTTTCGAATTGATAAATATTAAGGGTATTTATCGGCATATTCGAACATTTTGTCTTGTCCACAGCATCTGTCCTTGGTCTGCCATTATTATAATCTTGTCTGATTGTTATTTTATTGCGTCCTAGTCACTCGTTTATACAGTTTAGTCTCAAATCGTCGATTTATTTTATAATTTTAGTCTCAAGTCTGATTCTAATCCTTATTTTAAAGTATTTTGGTGATTGTTATCGTACTCAAGTAGTCCATTAGGGAAATTATTTTGGAATTAAGTCATCGAGTTTCAACCCATTCATTCCTAAACGGAATTTTAAAAGCATTTCATCGAATTTTCCGAATTAATTTCACCATGGCCAATATGATACCATTATTAAACGTCGATCATCTGGACGATGAACAATTGGCCTACGAATGTCAGCTTCGTCATTTAGCATTCAGCCCTATTACACCAGAAATAATTGCAACGCTCAAGCAAAAGATCACCAACTATGTAGGTAATCCAACAGAATTGGTGTATGAAACAGAATTGGTGTCTGAAGAGGGGCAAGAAAATGAATTGAATCGTTGTATCGCCGGCATAAAATTGATTATTCAAAGATATCAAAGTATACCCCTAGCTCAACGTTTACATCGAACAATCCATTATTATTATCGATTAAAGCGCATTTCTCAAGTTGAATCAAAGCAACGTCTGCAACGATACATTGTCAGGGCATTTGAATTGATTAAAGTTTTACAACAAGCACATCCGAAAGATCCCATTCCCGAATCATTCCTCACATGGGCTCGTACCTCGAACATTACAACTGACAGTCTAGAGTCAGAGGTGGGAACTCAAGATAATATCAACACAAATCCAAATACTCATGCAATCATAAACCATCGAGTCAATATTCACCCAAATACCAATCCAAGTCAAAATACCGTAAAAAATGTCCAATCTGATCTTAGAATGAATGCTCCTTACGCCATTCCAGACGACACAGAAGGTGCTCGTTCTGTACCGAACGTTTCAAAACCATATACTGGTACGAAACCAAAACAAACTCAGCAAAATGGTTCTAATCCGGATAATGTGGCTGAAGATTTTATGCATTCTACTATGATTGGTCAAGCATACATCATAGACGATGTTATGAGGGCTATGAGTGACATACGGAAGCATCAGAGAGATGTGGATCGACAAAACGCTAAGAAATTTGAAGACCAAAATGAACAAAATCGACGTCTTATGGATTTGCAAACTCATCTATTGGAAGCAATTCGAGCGGGAAATAAGTCTCAAGTAAATCTAGTATCCACAAATCCACCAATAGTCAACGATGGTATTGTTCCACCCATGTACCCACCACAGGTCCAAATGGATCCACCTGCTAATTCATATCATTCACAGCCCAATTTAAATTTATCTCATGCCTATTCAGGGCAAGCTCAAGTTCATCCTCCATTCGTTAATAAGTCAATAATTTGATTCAAATGAGTGAGTGATTAAAACAATCAAATTTCAATATGCCCTTGAATTTATGTTACTATGTCGTTGCCAATTGTAAAATTGAAGGGTGCGTTCACGCACGTCATAACAATACATCATTATCACATTCAAATTGAAATTTAATGGTCGTAACCCTGATTTTTTTTCAAAATTCAGATAAAGATCGAAGCATACATCATAGACGATGTTATGAGGGCTATGAGTGACATACGGAAGCATCAGAGAGATGTGGATCGACAAAACGCTAAGAAATTTGAAGACCAAAATGAACAAAATCGACGTCTTATGGATTTGCAAACTCATCTATTGGAAGCAATTCGAGCGGGAAATAAGTCTCAAGTAAATCTAGTATCCACAAATCCACCAATAGTCAACGATGGTATTGTTCCACCCATGTACCCACCACAGGTCCAAATGGATCCACCTGCTAATTCATATCATTCACAGCCCAATTTAAATTTATCTCATGCCTATTCAGTAAAGTTGGCCACGAACACAAAATATTCGTATTCGTTCGTATTCGTTCGTTCGTTTGAAGCTCCACGAACGAACGAACAAATACTAACTATTCGCAAATGATTGCGAACGAATACGAATTTTTTCATTATTCGTTCGTTCGTTCATTCGTTCATTCGTTCATTCGTTCGTTCGTGCTATCAGTATTAATGCTATTATCTTCAAGCAGCATCTCCTATCTCTCATTGGTGATGAACACTCTTGCATGCTCAATAGCTTGCACGAGATAAGATTCTCTCACATGAAATAACAGTTTTTTTGTCAGTAGCTTGAATGCCTGTGCATTCAATGGTCACATGATCACAATGACAATGGGAAATTCGTTTCTAGCTTTGATATACGGACTAAATGTTATGCGCAGTGATGTGCGTGCAGTACCTGATTATTTATCTATAGCTCTCCTGTGTTTGTGTTGAATTCAATTTAATCTAGAGATTAAAGGTGGTGCACGCATATTCTTCTCTAATGATTGATTCCAACACAAACACAAGCGATTGAGATTTAAAGACTGAAGTAATGTACGCTCATCATTCCACATACTATAGACTGTGCGCATTAAAATGAACAATTATTTGAGACTGCGCAAGCATTGAAGTTGCCGACCGAAAAATTGTCACCATAAATTCAGTACCTGCTGAATTCCAACCGAAGAAACATTGTTGCTTGCGAGAAAAAAAATTCGATTGAAAGTGAAACGCTACCGGGCTGAAGATTAGAAATGAATGAAAGTCTTTCGAGTTCTTCGGAAACTATTGACTCAAACAATAGCCAAAACAGGATCCTGCCAAATGCCGGGAATAGCGGAGCTGAAACGAGTGCAATAATAAATTCAGAACCAAGGCCATCTACTTCACGTTCAGTAGAAGAACATAATGACGATCGAAACATCTCAAACAGCTCCGAAAATGACTTAAATCATTCAACGAAGCGCTCAAGAATTGATAAAGGTGAGTATGCCATCATTTTTTCTCGACTAGCGAACCAGATTAAAACGAAAGACGCATTCCAATAACAATAGGTGCTCAAAAAGAACGGTTAACACAATTACACACAAATGGATTGCTAGTTTTCAAATCAAAACGTGAGGTTTTCAAAAGTCGACTGACGTCTAATGCTTGGAATCGCTTTCATCTCATTTACGATCAGCAAACGAATGAGTTGGTAAATGATTTTGTAAGATGTACACAATGCGAAACATTTGTTGAATATAATGGAAGCACTACATCTAATTTGAACAATCACAAATGTAACAATCGAGCAACATTTTTGTTAAATAATACCGAAAACATCCGATTATTCCATGAAAACGATAAAATAGCTATTCGGGATGCTTCGATGAAATTTATTGTGCAAGACATTCGTCCGTTTTATGCCATGGAAGGAGATGGATTGATAGATTTATTAGTAACGATGGCACAAGTTGGAAGTCGATACCCGCGAATATCAAGAGAAGAGGTGCGTTCAATAATTCCTAGTCGTAAAGCTGTCAGACGGTACACTGAACGAAAAGCGGAAAGCATGAAAGAGTTCATTTCTAAACGCCTCCGAGAAGCATTAGAATTTTGTGGTGGTTTAGCATGTACGATTGATATATGGACAGAATCACACACACATCTTTCATACTTAGGCATGACAGCACATGTGATAACCTTTCATGATAAAAAATCGTTAGAGATAAGCTAGTTATTCATTGTAATCAGATAAAAGAAGCTACAAACGCTAAAATTAGAAGCCAAGTGATGGAAGTTTTCCAATCGTATGATGTTCAAGAGCAAGTATTGGAAGACAAAAAAATTACTTTTGTTTCCGACCGTGGAAGGAACATAAGGGCTGCCTTAACGGGGTTTGTTCGTTTAAACTGTTATGCACATTTGATAAACAATTTAGTGCATTCCATGTGTGACACTGAGAGTGCAAAGAAGATTATAGCTGATGCCAATGCATTAGTGAGATACGTGAATACAAGTACTTTAAAATACGAAGATACTTTGAAAAAGAAGTTAAAGCCCATGTGTGTTACTAGATTTAGCTCTGCGCAGTTAATGTTAAGGTCGATCTCAGATGACTATGATAATATATATCATGCATTGCAGGAAAAAGAAAAAAGGCATAATTTCACTATTTATGTTACAAATAAGATCACATGTCTTCCGAAAGATTTAATCGAAGCCATGAATGAACTCCTAGAACCATTTTCAAAAATGATTGAAAGGTTGGAAGGAGATAGGTATCCAACGCTTCACATGGTATGGCCGGTCTTCCGGAAAATAAATTCATGTCTCCAACCCAATCAAGCAGACAAACCGATAATCGCAGGCATGAAAGAAGAAGGTCTCAAATATTTCAACTTGAACATGGTTGATTTTGAACCAACTTTGCAGCACAAAGCAGCGGTTTTCCTCCACCCTATGTTAAAAAGCATGAACTTTGCACCATTAAACATAATATTGGATGTACGTGAATTCGTACAGAATTCGATTTTCGTGGCTGATCATGATAACACTCGCGACACTCCTATTGAAACGATGTCGACGTCCGAGCGTGCAAATGACAGCATATTTGACGAATTTTTGGATGAAGTCGACGTGCACGCAGCGCCTGCACTAAATAATGAATTGCAACGCTACGTTGAATTCAAAATTGATGTAGTGAGTTCTTCCACGACCCTCCTATCGATATCTAGTTTTTACAATATCAAATATGTGTTCATTGTGTTTTATGATTTTATTGAAGGTATCGAAATTGGAAGATTTTGATTTGGATAAATGGTGGTGTCAGCATGAGAGCATTTTTTCCGAATTTGTTCAAGTTTTATATGAGAATAAACAACATAACATCAACTTCATGTCCAGTGGAAAGAACATTCAGCATTTCTGGACGGACAGTCGAGGACCGAAGGACTCGTTTGCTACCAAGCACAATTAACACACTCATGCTTGCAAGAAACATGTACAAAAAAGAAAATTGATTTATAAATCTGACATTGGATTGTTCATTGTGGACAAAAAAATTTATTGTGATTGTTAAAAACTGTTAAATAAATCATACGTTCGACACTATTATTTCGAATCAAATAAAATTCTTCGAGCTCAATTGAAAACTTTCATTGAACAATTTGCATGACCATAGATGAAATACCAAACACAACAATAGAAGCAAGAACATAGCCTGCGATTCGAATTTTAGATGTTGGATGTGATAGCCGTGATTGCAAATGAATATTAAAATTATTACGTTCACGCTGTTGCATTTTATCAGCAATTTCGGCGTCAAGAACTAAATTGGATACCTCAGTTGATGAGTCCTTACGTGAGAGAGAATTATCGAGCCATTCATCTAAAGCTTTCATGAGCGCTTTATTCTTCCCGTAGAATTTATAAATGTCAGTTTCAGCTACAGATGATAGTTTTTTCAAGCTCACAATCGCCCTGCAAAGAGACGTTTTTCTAAATTCAGAACTGAAACTGGAATGAAAAAATTGACACAAGGCATTACCATTCCTTTTTAGATCCATAAAATACGACTTTTGCTTTCCCATTTGAAATATTCTCGATTTTGGCTGGCCATGGTGGAAATCCTTTCAACTTGGCATATACGTCACGACCGACGAAAAATTTGTCTTCGAGCTGCATCACGCGAAAGTTTCTTCTTGTTGAAAATACTACTTTCAATTCTATGAAACGATAGTCTTGCAAGGCAAATATTGAATGGAATCTGAACTATCTAAGCAAGTTCTGATTATTAAATTAGAAATTTTTCAGCAGACTATTTGAAAATGTTCGAAAATTAATTCGTATGCCTCCAACCTATTTTTTTTTCATAAAAAATAAATGACTTTCAATTGCACCAATACCGTTCTACTCTTTTTGAGCTCCGTCACTAATGTGATGCTGCATTTGGCAAATGAAGAAGACTTTGTGATTTTGCATACAACAACGGTAAAAATTTATTCTTTGTGCTGCCGAATTTTCGACAGCAACAATAGGAGAATAATGTGCGATAACGTTTGCAGTATTCAAGATGTGATGGTAATTTCACGCTTCCATCGGTCTGTTTCAGACGGAGCTTGTTGCAAAGCAG
>GL502775.1:0-13474 GCA_000149185.1 Mayetiola destructor
GTTGTAGGGGGGGGGGGCAGTTTGACACGAATTACAAGCCCATCGAAATAAGTGCAATGGAATATGTTATGCGAAGTTTGGTTGCAATAAACACAATGCTTTGCTCTTGCCACGGCTGTTAGACGCCCCGATGTTCCTTGTAAACCAGACGGTCCTGCTATACCAGCTGCACCTTGGTACAAAACCATCGATGTTGATGCACTTGTTGTTTCAACTCGCTCGGCCTTTAGCATTGCTGCCCGTTTCACCAAAAAATCTATTAAAGTATTTAGATTTGGATTTTGCATGCTTAATTGGAAATCCCATATTCCTTTGCTCACTGGATCCAATTTCGAATACACAATCGCCATAATTGCGTTTTCACTTTCTTTTAATCCAAAATCCAAACGCTCGGCTTGGGTGAGTGCTTCTTGCACTGCCAATAATACCTCGGTTATGGTTGTTTCATTGACCACGTCAATTTGCCCGAGCTCTATTATTCGCATTACCAATCGCTGGTAATCACGATACATTAGGCCCGTGGTTTGGTTTTCTGGTGCCTTTTTTTGCACGACCAGAATTCCGTCATCTTGCATCGAACATTCCATGGTTTCAACACTGTTGCTATTCAGCAAATGCATTGCGTATTCTCTGGCCAAATCAAAATACAGCACTTGTGCGTGCCAAAACCAACCTTTTTTATCCTCTTTTTCGTGCTCTTCTTTTAATGCCCAGTCTTCGCATAGCTCCGCGAAATTTTTGTTCAGCTCTTCTAGCTCTTTGGCTGCATTTTCATCAAAACCTTTTTCCGATAATTGACGTTTTTTATTTGCCACTTGCTCGTTACTCCAGCGCTCCATTTTTGCTTCATGGTTAATAATTTTAATTTTGAATTAGCTATTAATCACAAGGCACAAATTTAATTATTATTTATTTTAAGTTTAAGGCACTTTGGTACAACAATCAAGGCAATTCTCAAATTTTGCTTCTATTCTGTTTGCTGTCTATCGTCCAACTGATTTGAAACTGATATGTAAATCAGCTCAAAGAGCTCTATCACTTGTTGCATTGGCAACGCTGCATTCTCAGAAAATTTTTTTTTCTTTTTTGCTCTCATAATACTGTTCCGCATTTCAATAAGTTTCGGTTCCTTTCGCACATCTTTCCGACTATGTATTACAACACACACACAGCTCTTGTTTTATGGCCGATAATTTTCTTTGTGAAGAACGAAACACCGCACAAAGCAGATCTGGTGACAACTTGTGTCCAGCGCTCTTTTATGAATTTGAATGATTTTGATTTCAATAATCGTTCAATTTTCGGCAATCGGCACACACGAAGCACCGTGGAATGAGAAATGTGAAGATTGGGAAAAAATCGTCGCGCGAAGGCTCGAAACCGAATTGAATCAAATTTGAATTCAATCACGCTGCACTGCTCTTGCTCACACTTGCGTGGACATGCATGGAACACTCGATTTGATTTCTGTTTTGTTTTGCATTTGTTGTGAAATTTCGAGCTTCATTATTCTTCTTTCACATTACAACACACACACAGCTCTTGTTTTATGGCCGATAATTTTCTTTGTGAAGAACGAAACACCGCACAAAGCAGATCTGGTGACAACTTGTGTCCAGCGCTCTTTTATGAATTTGAATGATTTTGATTTCAATAATCGTTCAATTTTCGGCAATCGGCACACACGAAGCACCGTGGAATGAGAAATGTGAAGATTGGGAAAAAATCGTCGCGCGAAGGCTCGAAACCGAATTGAATCAAATTTGAATTCAATCACGCTGCACTGCTCTTGCTCACACTTGCGTGGACATGCATGGAACACTCGATTTGATTTCTGTTTTGTTTTGCATTTGTTGTGAAATTTCGAGCTTCATTATTCTTCTTTCTACTATTTTTTTTTTTTTTTTTTTTAAGAATGAAAACAAACAAATATTCGGCTCGTGAACGTTGGTTACTTGTTCTTCTCGATCCTCCGAAACCCTTTTGAGTGTGCACAATGCCCTTTCTGTATAATTATGAATATGCGTGTTTTTTCAAATAAAATTTACGGTCCAACTTAAGATTTGAACGCACTGTTAGCTCACATTATTATTATTATTTTCTTTTACATTGGTCTTCCTACTGCTCTGTAACTACCGGCAATACTTTTATTTTTTGTACTGGTCTGGTAAGTCTGTTTCTTGGAGTTTGAATGACTACTGCTCTTATTAAATTATCTTTGCTCGGAATTAATTTGATAATTCGCCCCATCAACCATCTGGCCGGAGCCAAATTTTCATCGGAAATTAATACAAGTTGCCCTGTCTTTAAATGCTCTTTTTCTTTTGTCCACTTTTTCCTTTGGAAGAGAGACGTAAGATATTCATTCCCCCATCTCTTCCAAAAGTTTTCTAACATGTTTTTATGCTCTTCTCGGATTCTTTTTATTGAATTATTCGTTTGGCTTGGTACATTTATTGGAGGTGGTACTATAAATGGCTCTCCAATGATAAAATGCCCGGGTGTTAAGGCTTGCATATCATTCGGATCATCGCTTAAGGCGTACAATGGTCGCGAATTTAATATTGCCTCAATTTGACACAATAACGTCATCAAATGCCCATATGTATAGCTCTTAGCTCCAATCATTCTCTTTAGGTGATATTTTGTGGATTTCACTGCAGCTTCATAGATGCCACCCTGATGAGGTGCTGCTGGTTTCATAAAAATCCACTCTGTCCGTTTTTTATTAAGGTGCTCAATCACTTCAGGCACATTCCATTTTTTGTAAGCTTCTTCAATTTCCTTATATGCTCCCACAAAAGAGGTTCCATTATCGCTGTACAATTTGTTGCAATGTCCTCTTCTGCTTATAAATCGTTCATAACATGCGATGAATTCGGCAGCGGTTAAATCACATACGATGTCAATATGCACTGCTCGTGTAACCATGCAGACAAATATTGCATTCCAACATTTTCGTTTATTGGATCTGGTCTTGTATCGCTCAACTATTCCAATTGGGCCACAATAGTCTAAACCACTGATTAGAAATGCTCTATTCCTTCTAACACGATCAGCTGGTAGGTTGGCCATTAATTGCTCTTCAAACTTCTTATTGTATCTTGCACATATTGAGCACTTATGCACAATGCACATGCTTCCTGGCCTCATTTCGCAAGCTATTAATCCAATAATTTTTTCGAATATATTGGATCATCTGCTGAATAGGACCATGATCCGTTTCCAAATGTGCCTCAAATATTATAAGCTCACTCAATCTTGATTCGTTTGGAATTATGACGGGATGTTTGACATCCTCTTCGCAATGAGATGATGCCAAGCGTCCTCCCACACGAATCAGGTTTTGCTCGTCCAAAAACGGGCGCAACGATTGAAATTTGATATTTTCGGGAAATAAGACTGCCGAATCCGGATCATTTCGTTTTTCATGGAAATAAGTTAATTCCCTTTTATAAGCTCTTGATTGCTCCAATGTTATAAAATATTTCAAAGCTCTTGATTTCTCGGCATCTGTTGGCAGTTTTAGTGAATTTTTTAAATGATCCGAAGTTTCTTCTCTTTTGAGAAACTGTTTTGGTTTTCTTTTATTTTTTATTTTGCACATCCCAACGAATCTCATCACATAGCTCAATATTCTTTGCAATTTGCCCAAGTTATTTGAATATTCAATTAGATTGATTCTCTCTGAATATTAGTCCTCTGACGAATATTTTCAATTCATCATCCTTTGCGATTGCACTATGTACTTTTAGCTCTTTAGTCATTTCCTTTGGAGGCTTTAACTGACTGATTTTAATTGGTTCTGGCCAATCCTCCTGCCGGTTTCGTAACCAAGATGGACCATGCCACCACAACGAATTATGTACCAATTCATCCGCTCTTAAACCCCTACTGATCAAGTCAGCTGGATTTTCTTTGGTTCGCACGTGGTACCAGTTTTGAACTGCACTATTTTCTTCGATTGTTCGGACGCGATTTGCCACAAACAATCTTAGCTCATGCGCTCCTTTATTTAACCATTGCAATGCAATTGATGAATCGCTCCAAAGGAAAGAGGGCACGTTCTCCAGTTCCATTGCAACCCTCACCGATGCATAGAGTTTGCTCAGTAGGTCAATCGCTCCCAATTCCAATCTAGGAATGGTTACTTTCTTAATAGGCGCTATTTTTGATTTAGCGACTAATAAGTTTGTGGAGATGGTTCCATTTAAATCTGTTATTCTAACGTAGATTATTGCCCCGTATGCTTTCTGAGATGCGTCAGCAAATCCATGTAATTGGATTTGCACATCCGAATGAGTGCCCAACCACCTTAGTATTTTTATTTGCTCGAGTTGAGGAACCGCGCTCCAAATCTCTTTCCATTCAGAACTTAATTCATTTGAGACGGGTTTGTCCCAATCCAATTTCTCTTGCCATAGTTTTTGCATGAGACATTTTGCTCGGGTCAGCACTGGCGCTATATATCCGTTGGGATCGTATAACTGAGCTATTTTACTCAAAATGTTTCTTTTCGTTAAATTGCACGGTAATTCAGCGCTCTTCACCTCATAGGTAAACTCATCTGTTTGCGTGAGCCATTTCAAGCCCAATACATATGTATGCTAAGAATCCATTAGTTGTACAGAAGGCATGAATTCACCTACTAATGCTTCGATTACCAATTTACTATTGGATCTCCATTTGCACAGCTCAAACCCTGCCGTACTGAGTACGTGCTTCATTTCTTTTGCTAATTTAATAGATTCATCAGTTGTACTCGCTCCAAACAGGCCATCATCCATATAAAAATTATTTTTTATGGATTCAACCGCCTTTGGATATTCATTTCTTAGCTCCATTGCTCCCTCATTCATGGCTCTTACTGCACAATGGGATGAAGATGCCAGTCCATAGGTAACTACCACCAGCTGGTATTCAGAGTTGCGAACCGGGTGCTTTTTTACCGCTTGGTTTTTTTTACCACCATGATTAATACCGTTATCATGAATTTTTGGTAACGAAAAACCGGTAAGGAAACCGGGGTTTTACCGGTTTTTCGTATTTTTTTTCCAAATTAAAATGGAAAAAGATTTGTCACAATTCGAATACTTATTTTGAAATAAAATTTTTAAAATGGAATGAGTACCAGTTCTCATTTTTAATTTGATCACTCGGTTTTTCGTTACCGTTTTTTCGGCTCTGGTGAATTTACCGCCTTCATCATTACCGATATTAGAATCAATGGTTAAAAAACCGGTAAAAACCGGTTTTTGGTCAACGTTTGACAACTCTGCTGGTATTCCTCTAACGGCTCATTTTTGTCTTTTCTCCAAAAGATGCGTTGCAGATTCCATTGTTTTGGTATTATTTTTATCATACGAAACATCTTTTTGACATCAGCACTGATTGCAATCTTATAACGCCGGAATCTCATTATGTGCTCAAATAAATCTCTTTGTAATTTTGCTGGTATTCCTCTAACGGCTCATTTTTGTCTTTTCTCCAAAAGATGCGTTGCAGATTCCATTGTTTTGGTATTATTTTTATCATACGAAACATCTTTTTGACATCAGCACTGATTGCAATCTTATAACGCCGGAATCTCATTATGTGCTCAAATAAATCTCTTTGTAATTTTTCCCCAATCATCTGTATGTCATTGAGAGATATGTCCTTGTCTGTTTTACAGCTTGCATCGAAGACAACTCTAAACTTTCCAGATGACACAACCCCATGATGAGGGATATAATAAACAAACTCATTCAGTTGAGGCTCTTCAGTTGCTCTTCTCATATGGCCCAAATCCTCATATTCTTGCATAAATTCAACATATTGTTGCTTAAATATCGGGTCACGATCAAATCTTTTTTCTAGCATAAAAAATCTTTTCAATGCTATCCCGCGTGAGCTTCCCAAACTTTTTACATTTGGATTGATTGGGATTTCCACAACAAATCTACCTGTCTCATCCCGATAATGATTTTCTTGAAAGATTTGTTCTACAAGCTCATGCTCAACATCTTTTTTAGTGCACATTGTAAGGTCCTCGAATTCCCAAAAACGTTTCATTGACTTATTCAATTCTTCAAATGAATTTTCTTCCACCGAATGCACATAGTTCTTTTCGCTGGTTTTGCTCATAACGCCCTCGCCTGTTTGGCCATATATTATATGCCCAAATTTTGATTCATGGCATATTAAATTTTCATTTAATTTCTTTAAATTATTGCCCAAGATTGAAGTCCATGTTCCTAGCCTATTAGCATGGGAACATGATCCGCTTTCCAAAATAGGGGATCAGCTAGCTCTGGTAGAATAGCACTTGCTAATTCTGTGCATTGAATATTGCGTTCGGGTAATATTGGATTCCACTCACTATTTTTTGGTAAGATCCAAAATGTTGCTTGCACTATTTTTTCCGGATTTTGCTCATACCATGGTTGTATCCCAATTACAATCTTCCTTCTTATTGGAAGAGATTGATTGGCTATATTCACCATATTTCCACGCACTGGGATAGCCTTTGAATAATCGTGTTTTATTACACGATAGGAAATTAGATTTGGGTGTGCTCCCGTATCACCTAATGCTCTATGCAAACCTATCATGTTGTTGCCAACATATAACTTTAACATAATGGTAGGAGATAACTGTATTAATTCAGGGTCTGGTAAGCGCGCTATGTTTACTGTGGCCTGTGATGGGTGCTCATATAGTCATTCCCCAAATTTTTGTTGGGACTTATTTTCGTTTCTCTTTGGCTCAGCAATCTTTCCCTTTTTACCGCTCAGTGCTTTTTTTGCTACTTTAATCTGTGCGCTCATTACGACTTTATTTTGTGGATTTTCTGGACACAACAAACTATTGTGCTTTAAATTACAACGCAGACATGGTTTGCCGAAACAATCCTTGCTTTGGTGAAATGGCTTAAAGCAATTATTACACAATTCATGCTCTCGAATTATTCGTTTCCGATCAGGAATGCTCAATTTCTTAAATTTGTCGCACCGATAAAGCCTATGTGAGCTCTCCTTACACAGCTTGCAATTTTCATTAGCTGATTTTTGCTCGTCGTCCTTTTTATTTTGATTTTCTGATGAAAAGGGTTTTAATTTTGCTTTTCGCTCTTCGGAAAAGAAGGCTCGTTTCTTTGCCTCTCTTCCGCTTCTTTTTTCTACGAATTGTGCCCCCATCATTGCTTTCGCCTGCGAATCCAAGAATTTTAACATTTCGGTTATTGATGGACGTTCAGAATAGCGGCACAATTCCCATGCTTTGCTCGTTTCGGGATCCAATTTATCATGAATGGCATGACCAAAAATAAGATCATAATGCTCAACCGGATAACGCAAACCTTTCAATTGACGCAGCACTTCATGTGTCACATTGCTAAATTTTTGAAGCATGAATCCGTTTGCACGATCCAATTTTGGTAGATCATTGAATTTTCATAATAGCTCCTTACCAGTTTGGTACTCTCGTGCATATAGCTCATTTAATCGCTCCCACGCTTCATTATAGTTTTCGTCTGAAAGTTGCCATTCTACCTTTTTTTTTTTTTAATTGATTCTTTATTGAAAAATTTTACACTGGTGAATCTTACAGTACCTTATTTTGATCTGATTATGGCCCCTAGCCTTTAAATCTATCTATGAGTTATATCAATATTAATTCTATGTTACAATAACGATTTTAACAGACATTTTGACTATTTATATGGGAATAAAAAATAACAAAAACCCCAATATTGTTTTAAATTAAACTAGTTGAACTTATACATATATACATATATGGTTTAAAATGAGAGAAGAATAGGAAATATAATTGAGCGATTGTGGTTACGATCATTGATTTATAATATAGACTAATCCTTCCTTGTACTTGCACTGGTTAAAAAGAAGTAGTTTTCCATCAGTTAGGAGGCTATTGTTTTTGTTCAAGTGATAAATTTCGTTTGTAGGCTTGTACTTAGTGTTTGGCCTAAATTCTTCAGCCAAACGCTCAACAACAGTCTCAATACTCTCTGCACATCTTGCATGAAAGTCTATGGATAATTTGCACATTGATCGATCGATTCTGGCTATTTTTGCCCTTTTATATAGGATCGAACTTCTTGGATATTTGAATTCACCAACATTTCTATATGTGTTAGTTGTTTTTCTTAACCATTTCCTTTCAAACTTTCTGATTCGTTCAATTTGATATGAGCTTATCAGGGAAGTGTTGAGCCATATTTGGGCACTGTACGTAAGGATTGGTTTGATCGTAGCTTTTTTCGATTACCAAGGCAAAAAAAATACCCCCCCTTCGAAAATTTTACCCCCGGGTAAAATGTTTGGGACACTTTCCTGAGTCTTTGGACAAAAATATATTTTACCCCCCCGGGAAAAAATTTTTACCCCCGGGTAAAGTCAAAATACCCCCCCCCCCTAGTGCCCACGTATGAGGAGGCTATTATTTTTGTTCAAGTGATAAATTTCGTTTGTAGGCTTGTACTTAGTGTTTGGCCTAAATTTTCCAGCCAAACGCTCAACAACAGTCTCAATACTCTCTGCACATCTTGCATGAAAGTCTATGGATAATTTGCACATTGATCGATCGATTCTGGCTATTTTTGCCCCTTTATATAGGATCGAACTTCTTGGATATTTGAATTCACCAACATTTCTATATGCGTTAGTTGTTTTTCTTAACCATTTCCTTTCAAACTTTCTGATTCGTTCAATTTGATATGAGCTTATCAGGGAAGTGTTGAGCCATATTTGGGCACTGTACGTAAGGATTGGTTTGATCGTAGCTTTGTATATGTCAGACGTGTAGATATTTGCAATTAATTGCATTTCGCAATCATTGCAATTATTTGAATGGAAAACATAATTTTGTCTTTTTCAATTATCATTGCAATTGAAATTGTAATTGAAAAAATATTCTAACAATTACTCCAATTGCAATTATCAATTTTATAAAACCATTGCGAAATTCAATGTAAACATTAATATGCGCGCCATCTATTGAGTCGGTATAGAATGCCCGATGTCAGTATACATTTTATTTATAAGCGAATTCTGTCTTCAACTTGTTCCAATATATCACCGTTATTATTGTTGACAGTAATATTGAAAGCACGCAAAATGTATTCGACGGTCTCAGTACACTTGTAACCCATAGTTGAAATTGCGACTGCCATTGAAATTTGATACTTTTTATTGTTTACGAATTCGGAGCATTTTGTTTATAACAATGTCTGAAAACATAAACAAAGAGCAAATCTTTGCATTAAAACGAAAAAAGAAAATAGCAGAAGAAGAAGCCAGTGAATATGAATTTGGTTTCGAGCAACCAACTGAGAAAAAAATCAAAAAGGTGGTTTACATCCCAACAACAAAACACATTGTGAAAAAATTCAGTGCATGGCGAAAAACAAATAATACATTCATTGAGACAAATAATAAAGAAATAAATTCAAACGATATCGAAAATGAATCACCACCGAACGAAAAAATAAAAGAAATCACAAACAATTTGGTAACTGATTTGCCAAACGAGAATAGTATAGCCGATGGAAAGTACCCATTAAAGGACAAAGATGAAAACATCAGTGCCAGTATTACTGAAACAGTCGATTTGAGTTTTCAAAACATAAAAGAGCACAACACACACACATTGTTTGATATCAGCAACGACAACCAGCATTCGATTGAATTTAATTTAGATCTCAATGACAGTGACGATCTCAATCTTGCTTGACGTTCGTTAGTTGATAACGATATTTCAGTGACAGAAAAATCGAATTCGCACGAGCCATTGCTATTTCGCAACAATTATTTCAAACTTGTCAACCAAACAGGCGATTCGTACCGTGCAATGTGCCTCATATGTGGTATAGATGAAAATAATTGTCCCAAACAAACTTGCAGTGGAAAGAAAAATGTTTCTTCTAACCTGATAACACATTTAAAGGTATAAGACTACATATTGTATAGTTTTGAATTCGAAAATTTTTGATAATTTTTCATATCACAGCGTAAACATAAGACTGAATATGATACATATATCAAGCAAAAAAATGAATGGAAAAAGCCAAAAATAACCAAACAAAGAATGAGCAAATGCTCTATCGATCAGGAACAATTCGATCGAATTGTAATAAGGTATATCATTAATGGAATTCAGCCATTGCGAGCCGTTGAAGACGATAGTTTTAAGGAGTACACATACAGTAAGTGCAATTGAGTGAAAAAAGAATTTCGTCTTCGATTTTAATGGATATTTACCATTTTATAGATCTTCTCAATATTGAAAGTGATAACTCAGCACTAAAAATAATGTCACGGCCTACGTTAAATTCTAAAATCAATAATTTGTTCGGAGTACTCAAAGAAAATTTGTTCACACTTTTATCAAAGATCGATTACATTGGAATTACAGCCGACATTTGGTCAACGATTCAAATTTCCTCATTCAAATGAACGAATTGCCGAACATTTGCAAATTTTGTGTGGTAGTTTTGGAATTACTGAAAAAGTCGTCGCCACAACAACCGACAATGCGTCTAATTTTTTGAAAGCATTCCGTGAATTTGGAGTTGCGTTTGATTGGCATTTTTCCGATGATAAAGAACTAAATGAGTGGTTTGAAGAGATCGAATATTTAGAAATAGATATTTCTTTATCCCTTCATGTTAAATGTGGCTCACATAAATTCAGTTTGGTTGCTATAAACAGTGTTCTGTAAAGATTAAGATAAAGATGAAGATACAAGATAAGATGAAGATAAGATGATATCTTTCATCTCATCTTCATCTTGAAGCAATTCATCTCATCTTATCGAGATAATTTATAAAATTAGGAGTATCTTTCCCCTTATTTAGATAATTTTTTAGATGATTTTTCGAAAAGTACTGAGACTATAATTATTATTAAAAATATCTAGATATTCTTCAAGATGAAATATTATTAGTGAAAATTGAAATAAATATTTCAATGTATAGAATCATCTTGAAAACTATCTAGATAATGGTGAAGATATTATCTTATCTTCTTAATTTTTTAGATAAGATTTTTCATCTTAACGATTCAAATTTCCTCATTCAAATGAACGAATTGCCGAACATTTGCAAATTTTGTGTGGTAGTTTTGGAATTACTGAAAAAGTCGTCGCCACAACAACCGACAATGCGTCTAATTTTTTGAAAGCATTCCGTGAATTTGGAGTTGCGTTTGATTGGCATTTTTCCGATGATAAAGAACTAAATGAGTGGTTTGAAGAGATCGAATATTTAGAAATAGATATTTCTTTATCCCTTCATGTTAAATGTGGCTCACATAAATTCAGTTTGGTTGCTATAAACAGTGTTCTGTAAAGATTAAGATAAAGATGAAGATACAAGATAAGATGAAGATAAGATGATATCTTTCATCTCATCTTCATCTTGAAGCAATTCATCTCATCTTATCGAGATAATTTATAAAATTAGGAGTATCTTTCCCCTTATTTAGATAATTTTTTAGATGATTTTTCGAAAAGTACTGAGACTATAATTATTATTAAAAATATCTAGATATTCTTCAAGATGAAATATTATTAGTGAAAATTGAAATAAATATTTCAATGTATAGAATCATCTTGAAAACTATCTAGATAATGGTGAAGATATTATCTTATCTTCTTAATTTTTTAGATAAGATTTTTCATCTTATCTAGATATTTTTTTAGAAATTTACAAAAAATCTCATCTTATCTAGATACATTTTTTTTCTCATTTACCGAACACTGGCTATAAAAGATGCCGCGATCGCATTGAAGGATTCAAAATATTTCAGCCAACATACACTACCCCTCAAAAGTTTAGGGTCAGAGCAAAAAAATCAGTTTTTCAGTATTTATTGGTGTATTTACTATGTTCATTTCAAATATTCTATCACAAAAATTGTTCTCAACGTATTTCTAATGTTTTCATGAACGAATCACATCGAATTTCAAGATTTCGTGGTATCAATTCTTCGAAAACACCGAAAACTCGAAATCCGCGAATTCCAGCAATGGAAGAATTCCTTCGGAATTCTGAAGAGAAACGATGTTCTCGCGGAACTAATTGACTTTGAATGATTGGTTATGTTTCACAAATGTCACAAAATGTCATTTTCGAAATCATTTCTATCGCAAAACAGTAAACATTATTCTAATTACATCGAGTTGCGAAATACCCCAATCAGGCATCGAATTTTCGTCCAAAACAATAAATTTCATCGTTTAGAATGGCGAGAAAAAAAGAAATTTCAATAGAAAAGAGAGCCCAAGTGATTATTTTGAATAGAATCGGCAAATCACAACGCGAAACTGCGAAATTAGTTGGCATTTCTCAAAATGGAGTGTTTTCAATTTTGAAAAGATACGCTGAAACCGGCTCGAATATGGATAAAAAACGTTCTGGACGGCCAAGAAAGACTGGTAAGCACGACGATCGACGAATAATAACTATAAGTGAAGCTGACCGGTTCAAAACGGCACCAGATATTGCAGCTGAAATCAATCCAACTTTGCCAAGTCCAATTTCGGTGCAAACCGTGAGTCGAAGATTGATACAAAGAGGCTATGTTGGTCGAGTAGCTGCAAAAAAACCACTTTTGCGTCCTGTGAACAAACGAAAACGGTTGAAATTCGCCAAAGATCATGAACATTGGACAATTGACCAATGAAAATCGGTGCTTTGGACGGATGAATCCAAATTTGAACTTTTTGGAAACAAGCGACGCCAATATGTTCGCAGAAAACCACGTGAACGTTTCAAATCCAAATGTTTAGCACCAACGGTCAAGCACGGGGGTGGTTCTGTTATGGTTTGGGGCTGCTTCAGCTTCGATGGCGTTGGAGAATTGGTCAGAATCAATGAGATAATGAGGAAAGAGCAATATCATCATATCCTTCAGCGGAAAGCAATCCCCTCTGGCATCGGCTTAATCGGATATGGTTTCGAAATGCAACAAGACAACGATCCCAAGCACACTTCCATACTTTGCCAAGACTATCTTAGGTCTAAGGAAGAAGAAGGTGTGCTTCAGTTGATGGATTGGCCTCCTCAATCGCCAGATGCTAACCCCATAGAAAAGTTATGGGATGAGCTCGATCGACAGGTCAGAACAATGCGACCAACCAGCGAATCACATTTGTGGGAGTGTCTCCAAACAGCGTGGAATGATATTGAATTGGAAACATTGCAAAAACTGGTCAGAAGAATGCCTAAAATATGCAAAGCAATCATTAGAGCTCGAGGTGATCATATCGACGAGAAATTAATTTGATGATTATTCATATTCTCATTCAATTTCCAACTAATTTTTTTTCGTAAATCGATAGAAAAATATCGAAAATATGTTAAGAACAATTTTTGTGATAGAATATTTGAAATGAACATAGTAAATACACCAATAAATACTGAAAAACTGATTTTTTTGCTCTGACCCTAAACTTTTGAGGGGTAGTGTACGTC
>GL502781.1:112576-130224 GCA_000149185.1 Mayetiola destructor
AAATCAAGCTTATGTTGATTCCTTTGAACCATATGAAAGAACTCACTATTTTTGAAAATAAAAATTATGTATTCATCTATTTCAAATCCATTTCAAATCAAGTACTAATTGTGTTTTTTTTTCATTTCTTTTTCTCCTTTTTTCTTTCCCATCATACCGAACCACGCTTCTTCAAATCGCACTAACCGCTGGATTGACAAAGAGCTGGTCTGCATTTTTAAGTTAATGGAGTGCCATTAAAGGAAAAGTAAATTCTGCTTCCTTTCACTTATCGTTCATTGTTATTATTACTGCCATAAATTGCTCACTTTGCTTATTTTCGAATTATTTTCGTTTGTATTCATAAATTGAGATTGATACACACAAATCGTTTTTTGCAATTTCGTTGGTCTAGTTATAGGACCTACACTAACGATATTGCAACAAACGGGCTGCTTGTATCAATCTCAATTTCTTTATCCACATAAATAAAAAAGAAAATCTATGAAAATGGCATTTTATGGTGATAATAATAACAATGAATGATTAGTAGAGGAAATCTGATTTTCCCTCTCCTTTAATGGAACTTCATCATTGTACAAGTGCAGATCAGCTCCCTATCAATCCAGCGGTTACTGTGATTTGAAGACGCGTGTTCCAAACACATTACGCATTATTTCAAATTCATTACTTCTCTTTTGCTATTCTGAATGTATATTCATAAGCATCGATTTGTTTAAACCGATTTATGTTATTTAACCATTCATACGTGCACATGAATCGAAATGGTGGTTTTGCTTCAGTCGTGTCCATTGAGTCCCAAGTCCCAGGCAATAGGTTCGGCCAATTAGCAGAACATTCGAAACTGATTTAATCGAGCCAGAGCTCAGAAAGTGAGCCGACAATTAAATTTTTCGGTCAATTCTCAGCAAATGACAATTTTCCAAGAAAATGAGCTCGATTTGATAGTGCTTTCTTGCCTTAATTTTGTCCCTCACATCCTCCTCTAAATATGTGGTCATTCTTCAGATCAAAAATTTTAATCCTTCGCCGCCCAACTTCATATTTAGGGCCGCCAAATCGATTTTTTCCGATATTTGCTTAGTTTCTCACACGTGCCCAAAAACTGATACTGCTTTTTCAGCTTTATTCATAATCATTGAGTCCTCGTTTACACGTTAGGCCAGTTTGCAGAACATTTGAAATCGATTTTGGCAGGCCAGAGAATTAATTTTATGCAAAATTTATTCGTTTATTTATTGTATTGATGTAAAGTAGAATGGGAGAAGGTTTATGAAAATAATAACAATTAACGACAGCGACAACAACACCCAAAACCGATACTTGTTCCACCATTTAGGATGACGAAAAAGGAAAAATGCAAACATTCAGCGGCCTATATTTGGTCGCAATTCTTTTGCATTCGATCGATATATTTAAGTATTGTTTCTGTCTGCTGTTCTCAAATGCGATCATAAGTTGCCTTTATTCATAAAATATCAGCCCCTTTTCCCATTGCTTTGATGTAGATATTAGTTTCCAGCGATAATGGCCAAATAGATCCACCAGAGATTTACTATAATTAGAATTATCTCGTGGAAAAAAATGTTCGAATTTCAAATAATTCATTTTACAGTTGAAAAACGCAGATTAAATTCATTTTGAAAATTTATGTTTGATTAACATTGGGATTTGACTGTCTCGTCTATTTTTAGTTATGCACGTTCTATCGCTTTACTTCTCTCTGTCCAACATTTTCGTGCGATAGATGTTCGGATGCGCATGCTGAAATTTGCTTCTGTATTGTATGATTGAGTCGTTGTGTGTGTATGAGATTCGAATGATTTTTAGAATGGCCGAATGATTTCAATGATTTGTTGTGATTCGTTTTCACTTGTGTATCTACCAGCTGAATGATATTATTATTGTGATTATTTTTATGAATTCCCCCGCTAGGGCAATAAGGAATCCTTTTTTTAGGGACAAAAAACCTTTGAATTTGGTCATACAAATCAAAGAGCCATTTCCAGCAAAAACTGATTTTTTATTTTTTTTTAATTGCCAAATTCCCGGAAAACAACGAGCCATTTTCGGAAATCAAAGATCCATTTCCAAAAATTTGCAGATAACTTTATTTTAATTGCTAGCCACATTTCTGTATTTTAGAGTGCCAAATTATTTAATTTAAATGCCAATTTTTTTTTAAAGAGCCAATTCTGAAAAAGAATAGCCACAATCGGAACAGCCATTGTGAATTGCTTCCGATAGATATGCTCGATTTTTCTGAATAAATTTTTAAGTAATTTTATTTAATTTTTTAAAGAAGATTTTTGAAAACATTTGAAATTTGTCCATATGAATTCAGTTATCTGAACTATCGATAAACGAAGGTAAGATAAAGTCGTTCATACTTAAACATCAAAAATTTAGCTAAAGTACTCACATTTCCTCACATTGTTTTTAATTCCTTATCAATTCACCTGGGCGTTGCTCAGTTTTCAATAAGTTTTTCAGTACTTTAAACCCATTATTCAGTCGATTTAAGAATAATCAAGATTGTACAAAACCAAAAACACGAAAAGGTAAAGACTTAATCGAATTCCAAGGAGACACACCACACTACCCAAAATCGGATGGCCATTGATTTTCCTCTTGTCAGCCACAATTGTGTATTTTCGGTTATCAAATTAAGTAATTTTAATTCCATTTTTTTTCCGGAGCCTATTTCTATAGACATAAAAACAAAATTAATGTGTGAACATTCGTAAATATTTTATTTCTCTATATATCAGAAGTTAACAATTCAATTTCGTATAATATATGTTGCCAAAAATTATTACATTGAATGTTAGTGATACATTTGTGAATGTTTATTTGGATTTGGGTAAACCAATTCCATTCAAAGCTGCTGTCATCAATACATGAGCAATAAGTCTATAAAATAAAGAATGTAAGAAAACATCAATTTTTGACGTCATTTAGCCTAAAACTGAAAATAATACTCACTCATGTGACGCGTCCCAAATGTTCTCCGCTATTCTGATAAAAAGAATTTAAAAAAGAATGAGCATTTTAATTAATTGGCATAAATTATGGTCATCATTATCGAGCTTACATGTGAACGAGATCTTCCTCACTGCACCGGACCGAACGTAACCCATATTTAATTGAAGATGAATGTTGATCAGTTTTGAATTTAAATTTATCTTTTGTTATAAACTTACAACCCTGTATTAGCCAAACTAAAAGGTGAATAAAAATTGTAATGAAATAATTGCAAATATATGCGGGTGGGGAAAACAAAATTTACATTTTCTTGAATTCAACTTTTTGAGGACCAATAAAAATTCGGAAAACTCTGGAACAAAAAAAAAAATTTAGAATCGACTTTTATCATATAAAATTCGGAAAAATATATAAAATTTATCAAACTAACTTCTTTATAGTATCCAATTCAGATCGTGAACTGAATAATTTGAATAGATAAAATTATTAAAATTGTTTTTGGAATGATTGGTTAATATTATTATCTGAAGTGGACTTACTGTTCCAGTCTAATGCTGTACGTGTATTAAAGAGAAAATAATCATTCTTTCATTATTGAAAAAGTTACGAACTTTATTTTTGGAATGATTGGTTAATATTAACATTAGAAATGGACTTACCGATTCCGTTGAGCGCTATAAATAGTATAGAAAAAATTATAATTCTTTAATTATAAATTACTAAATTTGTTTTTGTAATGATTGGTTAAAATTATTATCTAAAATTTACTTACACTAATTGATCGCTGTAAATGTATTGAAGAGAAAATAATAATTCGTTCATTATAAAATTACTAAATTTATGTTTGGAATGATTGGTTATTATTATAATCTGAAATGTACTTACTGTAAATTTGCGTTGCTTTAATGTATTAAAGAGAAAATAATAATTCTTCAGTTATAGATAAAATTACTAAAGAACGACGTGCGACAATTCAACAAATGAGAGAAAAATTCATTTGGTTTTAAGAGACAGATATAAGTCATTTTGCACAACGTTCTTTGTTTTTTGAAAGATTGGTTAATATTATAATCTGAAATGGACTTACCTTTTCAGTGCAGCGCTATAAATATATCAAACAGAAAATAATAATTATTTCATATAAGATAAAATTACTAAATTTGTCCTTTTTGGAATGATTGATTAAAATGATTATATAAAATTCACTTACAGTATATCAACGCTGTAAATGTATTTAAGAGAAAATAATAATTTTTTCATTATGGATAAAATAATTAAATTTATTTTTGGAATGATTGGTTAATATTAATTGTCTGAAATTATCTTACTGTCCATGAATTCTGTAAATTTATTGAAAAGAAAATAATAATTCTTTCATTTTAGATAAATTACTGAATTGATTTTTGGAATGATTTGTTAATATTATTATCCGAAATGGACTTACTTTCGCGCATCAGAGCTGTAAATGTATCAAAGAGAAAATAATAATTCTTTAATCAAAGATAAAATTACTAAATTTGTTTTTGGAATGAACGGTTAATATCAATATCTGAAATGGACTTACTGTGCTATTCGATTTCTGTAAATGTATTAAAGAGAAAATAATTCTTTAATCAAAGATAAAATTACTAAATTTGTTTTTGGAATGATTGGTTTATATTATTATCTGAAATGAACTTACGTTGCCCCGTGAAAGCTGTGAATGTATTAAAGAGAAAATGATAATTTATTCATTATAAAATTGCTTAATTTGTTTTTGGAATGATTTGTTACTATTATTACCCGAAAAGGACTTACCATTCTTCTACATTCCTGTAAATGTATTTAAGAAAAAATAATAATTCTTCCATTATAGATAAAATTACTTAATTTGTTTTTAGAATGATTTGTTATTATTATTATCTGAAATGGACTTACTGTAACATTGCGTTGCTTTAATGTATAAAATAGAAAATGATAATTCTTCCATTATAGATAAAATTACTAAATTTGTTTTCGGAGGGCATGATTTATATTATTATCTGAAATGGACTTACTTTTTCGCTTCTTGACTGTAAATGTATCAAATAAAAAATAATATTCCTTCCATTATTAGAGATAAAATCACTCAATTCATTTTTAGAATGAATGATTAATATTATTATCTGAAATGGACTTACCATTCAAACTTAGCTCTGTAAATGTATTGAAAAGGAAATAATAATTCTTTCATTAAAGATAAAATTACTAAATTTGTTTTTGGAGTGAATGGTTAATTTTATTAACTGAAGTGGACTTACAGTTCCCGTGCCCGGCTTTAATGTATAAAAGAGAAAATTATAATTCTTTCATTAAAGATAAAATTACTAAATTTGTTTTTGGAATGAATGATTAATATTATTATCTGAAATGGACTTACCTTGACGATGAAAGGCTGTAAATGTGTTGAAGAGAAAATAATAATTCTTTCATTATAGATAAAATTACCAAATTTGTGTTTGCGTTGAATGGTTAATATTATTATCTGATATGGACTTACCTTGAACCTGCACGGCTGTAAATATATCAAATAAAAAATAATAATCCTTTCATTCTTATAGATGAAATACTAAATTTATTTTTGAAATCATTGGTTAATATTATTATCTGAAAGGGACTTACCGTGCCATATTACCGCTGTAATTGTATCAAACAGAAAATAATAATTCTTTTATTATAAAATTACTTAATATGTTTTTGGAATGTATGGTTAATATTAATATTATCTGAAATAGACTTACATGTCTTCTGATTTTCTGTAAATGTATAAAAGAGATAATAATAATTCTTTCATTAAAGATAAAATTACTAAATTTGTTTTTGGAATGAACGATTATTAACCGTCGGTCGAGGGGGTAAGAACTATAGAATAAATGAGAAATATAGAGAGAAAATAATGCATAGACGCGCTTATAAGGAAAAATGAAAAAAAAGAAAAAGAATATGTATAACGTCATCACTGAGCCGGTGAAGAGTGGAGAGTAATACATAAGACGTTGTGTATAGCGCTCTCTTTTTCTCTCTCTCTTTCTTGATTTGATTCAGCCGACGGAAAACATGTTAATCCAACAGCGCAGTGATTTTGTCAATTCCGTTATGTGCGAATATGCAATCCTTCTTTTTCATTTTTCCTTATTAGCACGTTTATGCATTATATTTTTTTCATTTTTCATGTTTTTCGTTCTGTGCATTCTATGTTCTGTCTTTTCGTACTCTGCGGTTATTTTTCTTTTATTCGTCGTCCGTTCAATTACTTTTTCTCGCGTCATATTTCTTTTAATGAAAAATATACAAAGAATAGGAAGCAAATGGACAAAAAAAGAGCGCAGAGAAAATGATAGAGACGCATAAAGGCGAAAAGAAATGATAGACACACATAAAGACGAATAGAAGACATATAGACGAAAAGAAATTGAGTAAGTAGCCCCTTGCCGTCGGTTAATATTATAATCTGAAATGGACTTACCGTTTCCACGTAGCTCTGTAAATGTATTAATGAGAAAATGATAATTATTCCATTAGAGATAAAACTACTAAATTTGTTTTTGGAGTGAAGGGTTAATATTATTATCCGAAAAGGACTTACAAAGTTTTTTCCGCGCTGTAAATGTATCAAAGAGAAAATTATAATTCTTCCATTAGAGATAAAATTACTAGATTGTATTATTATTTAAAAATCGACTTACTCTACCAGTTCAGCGCTGTAAGTATATTAAAGAGAAAATAATAGTTCTTTGATTATAGATAAAATTTCTAATTTTGTTTTTGTAATGATTGGTTAATATTATTATCCGAAAAGGACCTACAGATCGTTTGCAGTGCTGTAAATATATTAAAGGGAAATGAAAGGTAAAATTACTAAATTTGTTTTTGGAATAATTGTTATTGTTATTATCTGAAATGGACTTGCCGTTCCATCACACCGCTGTGAATGTATTAAAGATAAAATAATAATTCTTTTAATAAAGATAAAATTACTTAATTTGTTTTTGGAATAATTGTTATTGTTATTTTTTGAAATGGACTTACTCATCTTTTTTAGTGCTTTAAATGTATTAAAGAGAATAAAATAATTCTTTCATTATAAAATTATAAACTCTTTTTTTTTTGGAATGATTGGTTAATATTATTATCTAAAATTTACTTACAGTAAATGAGCGCTGTAAATTTATTATAGAGAAAATAATAATTCTTTAATTAAAGATAAAATTTCTGAATTATTTCAAATTGACTTACTGATACATCTCAACGCTGTGAAAATATTAAAGAGAAAATAATAATTCTTTGATTATAAAATTTTTGAATTTGTTTTTGTGAATAATATTATCTGAAATGGAATTACCGGTCCAGTTCAAGGCTGTCAATATATTAAAGAGAAAGTAATAATTCTTTCATTAAAGATAAAATTACTAAATTTGTTTTTGGAATGATTGATTAATATTATTATCTGAAATGGACTCACTCTGCCAATTTCTCGCTGCAAATATACAAAGCAGAAAATAATAATTCTTTTATTATAGATATAATTACTAATTTCATTTTTCGAATGTTTGGTTTATATTATCATCTGAGATGAACTTACCGTTGCTCTGCATTTCTGTAAATGTATTAATGAGATAAATTTGTTTTTGGAATGATTAATTAATATTATTATCTGAAATGGACTTACTCTGCCAATTTCTCGCTGCAAATATACAAAGTAGAAAATAATAATTCTTTCATTATAAAATTACTAAACTTATTTTTGGAATGACTGCATGATACACTTATCTAAAATTTACTTACACTAATTCCTCGCTGAAAATATACAAAGCAGAAAATAATTATTCTTTTATTATAGATAAAATTACTAATTTTTTTTTTTTGGAATGATTGATTAATATTATTAACTGAAATGGACTTACAGTTGCGGTTCGGTGCTGTACATGTAATGTAGAGAAAAAAATTATTATTTCATTATAAAATTACTAAAGAACAACTAGTAATTATAACAGAATTCATTAGCAGTGTTCGATAAATGAGGACAAAAATATATCTGGATAAGATGAGATTTTTTGTAAAGTTCTAAAAAAATATCTAGATAAGATGAAAAATATTATCTAAAAAATTAAGAAGATAAGATAATATCTTCACCATTATCTAGATAGTTTTCAGGATGATTCCATACATTGAGTCAAAATATTTATTTCGAATTTTCACTAATAATAATTCATCTTGAAAACTTTCTAGATATTTTTAATAAAAATTATAAGTAGTCTCAGTACTTTTCGAAAAATCATCTTAAAATTTATCTAGATAAGGGGAAAGATACTTCTAATTTTATAAATTATCTCGATAAGATTAGATAAATTGCTTCAAGATGAAGATGAGGTGGTCATGAGGAGATGATACAAAAATATATCTAAAAAAATGCTAAATTTATTTTCGGAATGATTGATTAACAATATTATCTCAAATGGGCTTACATTTTTTCTCCAATGCTGTAAAGGGAAAATAAAAATTCTTTAATTATAAAACTACTAAATATGTTTTTGGAACGATTGGTTAATAATATTATCTCAAATGGATTTACACTTTTTCTAAATTGCTGTAAAGAGAAAATAATTATTATATCACTATAAAATTACTAAATTTGTTTTTGGAAAATTGGTTAATATTATTATCTGAAATGGACTTACCTTAGCTCTAATTTCCTGTAAATATATCAAAGAGAAAATAATAATTCTCTCATTAAAGATAAAATTACAAAATTTATTTTTGGAATGATTGATTAATATTATTATCTGAAATGGACTTACGTTTGTGGATCCATGCTGTAAACGTATTAAAGGAAAATAATAATTTGGTCAATTCCAAACATCATATATGATTGTCAAGTTACCTGGCCACCAAAATAGCTGAGGCAGCTACGAAAAGGAAATATAACGAATACTTCATCTTAAATGACTTTTTTTTCTTGATAAAAGTTTATTCAAAACTGATGAATCTGGATGAGTTTCGGCCGCTTTTTATAGGAAAGAATTTTTGTATAAAAACCAATACAACGCAACTTGTTGTTCAACCTTGGAATATCAATTGGAGATCAGCGTGTCGATCTTGCTGTGAATTCAACATACGTAAAATGGAGTGAATATTTTTTTACTTTAAACGTGTGTGTGTATTGTCTGTTTGCGGCCCAATCTAAAATTGTTTTTTTGTTTTATCACTGAATTTGTTTTTCGTACTTCATTTGTCGAAATAAAATATCGAACTTTTTGAATAATTCAAAGGGAATTGGAAGCAAGATCGTTATGGTATCCTAATGTCGCATCGAGGTCATTGTTTCTCAATGTTGAAATCGTGGCACATAATTTTTCGTATGTCTTGATGTCTTATTTTGATCGAGATGAAATGAAATTAATATTTTTTACATCATATGTATATTTAAATCATAGCCAATATGAATCATAGCAATATGAATGAATGAGAGAATATTTGTCAAACTGATGTAAAAACTTTACATTCAATCAATACTTTGCAGCGACCCGCTCTCAGGTCGTCAGAATCGGAGGTATATTATTTGATCGGAAGATTTTAGAGCTCAAAAACGCTGTAACATTTATTGGGAAGAACAGGAATTTGAGACCTGATTTAATATCTTTTTAGGCATCTAAATAAACAATCTCAATAAAGGAAAAAATAAAAGTTTTCGCAAAACTTATTAACTCTTGAAATCAAGCTACATGGGATGTTTTTCAATAATGAATTCGTGGCACATGTTTCTTCATATGTATTCACGACTTATTTTGATCGAGATGAAATGAATTGAAATTTTTTTCACTTTAAACGTGTGTGTGTATTGTCTGTTTGCGGCCCGATCTTTTTTCGTCTGTTTGTTTTGTCATTGAATTTTTTTTTTCCGTGTTTCATATTTCGAAAGAAATATTGAGCTCCTAAATAATTTATTGGGAATTGGATGAAAAATCGTTATTGTATTTTAATGTCGTATCAAGCCTCTACTTTCCAATGTAGACCGTGGCACATGCGTTTTCATATTTTTTGGCATCTTCCCAATGAAAAATTTACATCAAATTCATGCGAAATTCACGCTGTTTCACATCAAAAATTAAATCTAAATGTAGAATGGGACATTAAAATTGACGCGAAATTTGTGGATTTCGCGTGATTTTAATGTGAGTTAGCATGAATTTGATTTTTAATGTAGAACGGCGTGAGGGAAGTACTATGCCAATGTTGAAACCGTGGCACATGCGTTTTCATATGTTTTGGCATCTTATTTTGATCGAGATGAAATGAAATTAATATTTTTTACTTTAAACGTGTGTGTGTGTATTGTCTGTTTGCGGCCCGATCTATTATTGTCTGTTTGTTTTGTCATTGAATTTGTTTTTCGTACTTCATTTGTCGCAATAAAATATCGAATTCATGAATAATTCATTGGGAATGGGATGGAAAATTGTTATGGTATTCTAATGTCGTATCAAGTCACTGTTTTTCAATATTGGAATCGTGGCACATTCGTTTTCATATCTTAAAGCATCTTATTCTGATCGAGATTAAATGAAATGAAATGTTTTTTACTTAAAACGTGTGTGTGTGTATTGTCTCTATACGACCCGATCCATTTATTGTCTGTTTGTTTTGTCATTGAATTTATTTTTCGTGTTTCATGATTCGAAAAAATATCGAAGCCTGAATAATTCATTGGGAATTGGCCATAAAATCGTTATTATATTTTATTGATGATCAAGCTACTAGCAGAATAATAATCCAAATCAAGCTTATGTTGATTCCTTTGAACCATATGAAAGAACTCACTATTTTTGAAAATAAAAATTATGTATTCATCTATTTCAAATCCATTTCAAATCAAGTACTAATTGTGTTTTTTTTTCATTTCTTTTTCTCCTTTTTTCTTTCCCATCATACCGAACCACGCTTCTTCAAATCGCACTAACCGCTGGATTGACAAAGAGCTGGTCTGCATTTTTAAGTTAATGGAGTGCCATTAAAGGAAAAGTAAATTCTGCTTCCTTTCACTTATCGTTCATTGTTATTATTACTGCCATAAATTGCTCACTTTGCTTATTTTCGAATTATTTTCGTTTGTATTCATTCATAATAAATAAATTGAGATTGATACACACAAATCGTTTTTTGCAATTTCGTTGGTCTAGTTATAGGACCTACACTAACGATATTGCAACAAACGGGCTGCTTGTATCAATCTCAATTTCTTTATCCACATAAATAAAAAAGAAAATCTATGAAAATGGCATTTTATGGTGATAATAATAACAATGAATGATTAGTAGAGGAAATCTGATTTTCCCTCTCCTTTAATGGAACTTCATCATTGTACAAGTGCAGATCAGCTCCCTATCAATCCAGCGGTTACTGTGATTTGAAGACGCGTGTTCCAAACACATTACGCATTATTTCAAATTCATTACTTCTCTTTTGCTATTCTGAATGTATATTCATAAGCATCGATTTGTTTAAACCGATTTATGTTATTTAACCATTCATACGTGCACATGAATCGAAATGGTGGTTTTGCTTCAGTCGTGTCCATTGAGTCCCAAGTCCCAGGCAATAGGTTCGGCCAATTAGCAGAACATTCGAAACTGATTTAATCGAGCCAGAGCTCAGAAAGTGAGCCGACAATTAAATTTTTCGGTCAATTCTCAGCAAATGACAATTTTCCAAGAAAATGAGCTCGATTTGATAGTGCTTTCTTGCCTTAATTTTGTCCCTCACATCCTCCTCTAAATATGTGGTCATTCTTCAGATCAAAAATTTTAATCCTTCGCCGCCCAACTTCATATTTAGGGCCGCCAAATCGATTTTTTCCGATATTTGCTTAGTTTCTCACACGTGCCCAAAAACTGATACTGCTTTTTCAGCTTTATTCATAATCATTGAGTCCTCGTTTACACGTTAGGCCAGTTTGCAGAACATTTGAAATCGATTTTGGCAGGCCAGAGAATTAATTTTATGCAAAATTTATTCGTTTATTTATTGTATTGATGTAAAGTAGAATGGGAGAAGGTTTATGAAAATAATAACAATTAACGACAGCGACAACAACACCCAAAACCGATACTTGTTCCACCATTTAGGATGACGAAAAAGGAAAAATGCAAACATTCAGCGGCCTATATTTGGTCGCAATTCTTTTGCATTCGATCGATATATTTAAGTATTGTTTCTGTCTGCTGTTCTCAAATGCGATCATAAGTTGCCTTTATTCATAAAATATCAGCCCCTTTTCCCATTGCTTTGATGTAGATATTAGTTTCCAGCGATAATGGCCAAATAGATCCACCAGAGATTTACTATAATTAGAATTATCTCGTGGAAAAAAATGTTCGAATTTCAAATAATTCATTTTACAGTTGAAAAACGCAGATTAAATTCATTTTGAAAATTTATGTTTGATTAACATTGGGATTTGACTGTCTCGTCTATTTTTAGTTATGCACGTTCTATCGCTTTACTTCTCTCTGTCCAACATTTTCGTGCGATAGATGTTCGGATGCGCATGCTGAAATTTGCTTCTGTATTGTATGATTGAGTCGTTGTGTGTGTATGAGATTCGAATGATTTTTAGAATGGCCGAATGATTTCAATGATTTGTTGTGATTCGTTTTCACTTGTGTATCTACCAGCTGAATGATATTATTATTGTGATTATTTTTATGAATTCCCCCGCTAGGGCAATAAGGAATCCTTTTTTTTAGGGACAAAAAACCTTTGAATTTGGTCATACAAATCAAAGAGCCATTTCCAGCAAAAACTGATTTTTTATTTTTTTTTAATTGCCAAATTCCCGGAAAACAACGAGCCATTTTCGGAAATCAAAGATCCATTTCCAAAAATTTGCAGATAACTTTATTTTAATTGCTAGCCACATTTCTGTATTTTAGAGTGCCAAATTATTTAATTTAAATGCCAATTTTTTTTTAAAGAGCCAATTCTGAAAAAGAATAGCCACAATCGGAACAGCCATTGTGAATTGCTTCCGATAGATATGCTCGATTTTTCTGAATAAATTTTTAAGTAATTTTATTTAATTTTTTAAAGAAGATTTTTGAAAACATTTGAAATTTGTCCATATGAATTCAGTTATCTGAACTATCGATAAACGAAGGGGAGTTAACGTCGTTCATACTTAAACATCAAAAATTTAGCTAAAGTACTCACATTTCCTCACATTGTTTTTAATTCCTTATCGATTCACCTGGGCATTGCTCAGTTTTCAATAAGTTTTTCAGTACTTTAAACCCATTATTCAGTCGATTAAAGAATGAACAAAAATGGCTCAAAACCAAAAACAAGAAAAGGCAAAGACTTAATCGAATTCCAAGGAAATCGGATGGCCATTGATTATTTTTTTGTCAGCCACAATTGTATATTTTCGGTTTTCGGTTATCAAATAGGGTAATTTGTATGCAATTTTTTTTCCGGAGCCAATTCTATAGACATAAAAACAAAATTAATGTGTGAACATTCGAAAATATTTTATTTCTCTATATATCAGAAGTTAACAATTCAATTTCGTATAATATATGTTGCCAAAAATTATTACATTGAATGTTATTGATAAATTTGTGAATGTTTATTTGGATTTGGGTAAACCAATTCCACTCAAAGCTGCTGTCATCAATGCATGAGCAATAAGTCTATAAAATAAAGAATGTGAGAAAACATCAATTTTTGACGTCATTCAGCCTAAAACTAAAAAATAATACTCACTCATGTGACGCGTCCCAAATCTTCTCCGCTATTCTGATTAAAAGAATTCAAAAAAGAATGAGCATTTTAATTGGCTTAAATTATGGTCATCATTATCGAGCTTACATGCAATCGGCTGATCCGCTTCTGCAACGTAAACCATATTTAATTGAAGATGAATGTTGATCAGCTTTGAATTTAAATTTATCTTTTGTTATAAACTTACTTGCAAATTTCTATTTCTGGATTAGCCAAACTAAAAGGTGAATAAAAATTGTAATGAAATAATTGCAAATATATGCGGGTGGGGAAAACAAAATTTACATTTTCTTGAATTCAACTTTTTGAGGACCAATAAAAATTCGGAAAACACTGGAACAAAAAAAAAATTTAGAATCGACTTTTTATAAAATTCGGAAAAATATATAAAAATTATGAAACTTACTTCTTTATAGCATCCAATTCAGTTCGTGAACTGAATCATTTGAATAGATAAAATTATTAAAATTGTTTTTGGAATGATTGGTTAATATTATTATCTGGAGTGGACTTACTGTTCCAGTCTAATGCTGTACGTGGATTGAAGAGAAAATAATCATTCTTTCATTATTGATAAAAAATACTAAATTTGTTTTTGGAATGATGGTTAATATAAATATTAAAAATGGACTTACCGATCCAGTTCAGCGCTATAAATAGTATAGAGTATAGAGAAAATAATAATTCTCTCACCATAAATTACTAAATTTGATTTTGGAATGATTGGTTAAAATTATTATCTAAAATTTACTTACACTAATTGAAAGCTGTAAATGTATTGAAAAGAAAATAATAATTACGAAATTTATTTTTCGAATGATTGGTTAATATTATTATATCAAATGAACTTACCGATACTCTTCAGTGCTATAAATAGTATGGAGAAAATGTTAATTCTTTAAGATAGATAAAATTACTAAAGATCGACGTGCGAAATTGTACAAATGAGGGAGAAATTCATTTGGTTTTAAATGAGTAGAAAAAAGACGGATATAAGTCATTTTCACATTTTGCACAACGTTCTTTGTTTTTAGAATGATTAGTTAATATTATTATCTGAAATGGACTTACCGTTTCAGTCCAGCCCTATAAATGTATCAAACAGAAAATAATAATTCTTTCATTGAATATAAAATTACTAAATTTGTTTTTGGAATGATTGATAAAAATTATCAAATAAAATTTACTTACTTTATATCAACACTGTAAATTTATTTAGGAGCAAATAATAATTTTTTTATTATAGATAAAATTACTAAATTTGTTTTTGAATGATTGGTTAATAATATTATCTGGAATGGACTTACAATGCATTAATGCTGTAGATTTTTTGAAGAGAAAATAATATTTCTTTCATTATAGACAAAATTACTAAATTTGTTTTTGTGAATGAATGGTTAATATTATTATCTGAAATGGACTTACTCTCGCGCTGCTTGGCTGTAAATGTATTCAAAAGAAAATGATAAATTTTTTATTATAGATAAAATTACTAAATTTGTTTTTGAATGATTGGTTAATATATTATCTAGAATGGACTTACTTTGCTATTTCAATGCTGTAAATGTATTAAATAAAAAATAATAATTCTTTAATTAAAGATAAAATTACTAAATTTATTTTTGAAATAATTGTTATTATTATTATCCGAAATGGACTTACAGTTCCTGCGCTGCGCTGTAAATGTATTAAATAGAAAATAATAATTCTTTAATTAAAGATAAAATTACTAAATTTGTTTTTGAAATAATTGTTATCATTATTATCCGAAAAGGACTAACAGTTCCTTTGCTGCGCTGTAAATGTATTAAAGAGAAAATAATAATTCTTCCGTTAAAGATAAAATTACTTTATTTGTTTTTGGAATGATTGATAAAAATTATCAAATAAAATTTACTTACAGTATATCAGAGCTATAAATGTATTGAAGAGAAAATAATAATTCTTTCAATATAAAATTACTAAATTTGCATTTGGGACGATTGGTTTATATTATTATCTGAAATGGACATACCGTATCGCTGCATAGCTGTAAATATATTCATAAGAAAATAATAATTCTTTCATTATAGATAAAATTACTAAATTTGTTTTCGGAATAATTGTTAATATTATTATCTGAAATGGACTCACTTTTCCGCTCTATCGCTGTAAATGTTTCAAGAGAAAATAACAATTCTTTCATTAAAGATAAAGTTACTAAATTTGTTTTTGGAGTGAATGGTTAATAATATTATCCGAAAAGGACTTACAGATGTCCTTTAACGCTGTAAATGTATAAAAGAGATAATAATAATTCTTTCATTAAAGATAAAAATACTAAATTTGTTTTTAAAGTGAATGGTTATTATAATTATCTGAAATGGACATACCGTTCCATTCTACCGCTGTAAATGTTTTAGAGAGAAAATTACTAAATTTGTTTTTGGATTGAATGGTTATTATACTTATATGAAATGGACTTACAGATCTTGTACAGTGCTTTAAATGTATAAAAGAGAACATAATAATTCTTTCATTAAAGATAAAAATACTAAATTTGTTTTTAAAGTGAATGGTTATTATAATTATCTGAAATGGACTTACCGTTCCAGTACACCGCTGTTAATGTATTAAAGAGAAAATAATAATTCTTTCATTAAAGATAAAATTACTAAATTTGTTTTTGGAATAATTGTTATTTTTATTATCTGTAATGGACTTACTGTTCTTTTCTAGTGCTGCAAATGTAATAAAGAGCATATAAAAATTTTTTCATTATAAAATTATTAAATTTCTTTTTGGCATGATTGATTAATATCATTATTTATAATTTACTTACAGTAAATCAGTACTATAAATTTATTGAAGAGAAAATAATAATTCTTTCATAATAAAATAACTAAATTTGTTTTTGGAATGATAAGTTAATATTATTATCTAAAATGGACTTACTGTAACAGGTCAACGCTGTAAATGTATTAAAGAGAAAATAATGATTCCTTCATTACAAAATTACTAAATTTATGAAATGGACTTACCGCTTCAGTGTAGTTCTGTAGATGTATTAAATAGAAAAAAGTAATAATTCTTTTATTATAAAATCAGAAATTTGTTTTTGGAATTATTGGTTTATATTATTATCTGAAATGGACTTACTTTGCCAGTTCAACGCTGTAAATATATCAAAGAGAAAATAATATTTCATTTGCAATAAAATTACTAATTTTGTTTTTGGAATGTTGGGTTATTATTATCATCTGAAAGGGACTTACCGTTGCGCTGCATTGCTGTAAATGTATTAAAGAGAAAATAATAATTCTTTCAATATAAAATTACTAAATTGGTTTTTGGAATGATTAAATAATATTATTATCTGAAATGGACTTACTTTTCCAGTGCAGCGCTGTAAATGTATTAAATAGACAAATAGTAATTCTTTCATTATAAAATTGCTAAATTTATTTTCGGAATGATTGTTTAATATTAAGTATTATTTAAAAGAGCAATGCCGGTGGCTTATATGAAATTTCGCCTTTTTTTGACAACTCCATAAGAATAGCATTGAATAGATGGCGCTAGTTTCTATGCGGTTTTGAAAAAAGGCAGAAACCGGCATTGCTCTTTACTTACAGTAAATCAGTGCTGTAAATGTATTTAAGAAAAAACAATAATTATATCACTATAAAATTACTATTTTTTTTTTGGAATGATTGATCAATATTATTATCTGAAATGGACTTACATTTTCTGTTGATTGCTGTAAATATATCAAAGAGAAAATAATAATTCTTTCATTATAGAATTACATAATTATTTTCGGAATGATTGGTTAATATTAAGTATAATCTAAAATTTACTTACAGTAAATTAGTGCTGTAAATGTATTT
>GL502781.1:137813-180837 GCA_000149185.1 Mayetiola destructor
AAGAAGCATTTTTTGGTTGATGCAATCGCTACAATACAAACAATCTCATGTTATCGCTATTTCTTGCATTAACTTTGTGCGCTCCAATAATAATAATTTACCAGCTGAATGCTGAACAGCATTTAAGATATCAATAGCGCAAATATGGCTCGTGAATACTATAAAAATTGTGTTATCGATTTGCTTATCAACATCACCGTCCCGTCGAATGACCAAAACGAATTTCGGAACAAAGTTAAAGTCGAATCGTACACACAAATTCGAGACATGCTAAACCGCTTGAGTCATATCAGTGTATGAATAACATAAAGGAAAATTACACAGTGGAATTTAACGAATCACAAGACAAAAATCTGTTATTTGGCATAAGTTCGAAAAGGACAAACGTTAAATCACATGAAACGTGAAACATAAGCAATGACCAATGCAAAAACTGAAATTGATTAGAGAGGCTGACGTAATTAATTCAAAATTTCCTTTGTTATTGTCACATGAAATAAATCGCATTGTTTACCGCATGGGAGGCACGAGTTTAATTCATTCTTTCTTCGTTTTTCAAGTTCATTATCTTTTGTCAGTTTTTTTCCCCATACGTTTATACAAAAATAAAATACGGAAATTGAACATAGAATTGAATAGAACACAACCGTTTAATATAAAAGCACAAATAATTGTTGCTTCAATTCAAACGAACTTTATTTTGAACAGAGTGTGGACCTTCACGCACAAGTTAAAGGGAATAATATTGGCAAAAGTTTAAATTTGATTTGCGTGCAATTTGCCATCTTTTTGAGGCTAATTAAGAGGCAACGCAGAACGACCAGAAGTTTTTCGTATAATAGAAAGTGATAATTTTGAAAATTTTCTCAGTTCTTCGTAATTCAATTGAAACTTTTGCCAGTTCCGAAGTTGAAGCAGTGAAGATTGACTACAATTTTTCGAATTAATTTAAGGGAAAATAAGCAGCGCACAAAATGTTGATTGGATCGGCTGTACGTTATTTGGCCGGAAGAAATGCCGTTCAAACGGTTTACTGGCGAACCATCAAAGATCAAACAACGGGCGATGTACGCATTGTTAAACGTTCAAAAATTTGCAATTTTGGACCAAAAGAAACGAAAAAAAATTAAGAAATTTAAGAAGAATATTTTTTTGTGATTAACAATGTCGGACTTCCGATTATCAGTCGATTTCATTTTATAAGAAAGTTTATACATATTTAGATTATTATTATTTTATAAATTAAAGTCAATTTTTTTTTTTTGATGCGAGTCATTTGTCTGAAAATAAAAGAAAAAAACATTGAAATTGCGTTCATTCAAACGCTACAAAAATAAACTTGAAATTGTTTTATTTAATTATTCATTCATTCATTGTTCATTTGATCGAATTTGAACAAATGTGATTGGTTTTTGATTATTTATTTATTAGCCCATTCATATCAAATAATAATAATTACAAATGATAATTTAAATGTCATGAATCGTTTGAAAAAATTGATGGTTTATTCAAGTCAAGAATCATTTGAATTTTGAATTACAATTCTCGTTAAATTTTAATGAACAAAGTGATGAGCAGAGCGTCACTATGTTTAATGTTTATGTGATCATTAACAGAATGAGAGAATCTGCACCAAACCGGATACACGCTAGGCACTCACGAACAATTTTGTTGTTGTTGAGTTCGATGACTTCAATACCTGTATCGATGCCATAATTATTATTTACATGAATTCCATGCATGCTCATGGCGAAAAAGTTTCGGCAGGAAAAAATTTACCTGGCTGTCATTTGGCATCGCACGTATGCATGAAAACTTGTTATTTGTTTCACAGTTGTATTTTTTTTTTTTGTGGTTGTCATAGCATTGCAGGCAAAGGTGAATTTCGTTGATGGGCAATTTGTGTGGTTAGACAAATGCAGGCAAATGAAAAAACAACACTGTATGAATGGTTCCGTAGCTGGAATTATATCATAAAACCTGGAACATAAATGATGTTGAAATTCGTTGTTATATTCTTACAGTGATGTGTTGGCTAAATCATTGTAACACCACATACACACATACGGTTCAATGAACAATAGAATTCATTCCGAAAAATGCAGACGCAATTTTATTCTAGATTTTTTTTTTTTTTCAATAGTTGATCCACTTCGGTGGTTTTTCATTATAATGACTACCGATTGCTGATTTCTATGGTATATGGCAGTTATGAGTTGACATCCATACGGTCATGTTCAACACTTCGTCACTCTACGATAGAACGGAAAAATTCACATCGTCAAAGTTCTGCTGAACCAATCAAATTGGAAAATTCGTGACATATTCAGCTCATCAAGAATTTTTGAATATTTTGTCAAGGATATTGGGTTCGGGTAATCTATTGTATTTTTTTTTTAAGAAAATATTACACGATAAAAAACTATATCATCCGGCAAGGCCGTTTTTCTTATTCTCTCTCTTTTAGTTTTGTGATAAATACATTTTTCGAAGAAAAAAAAGTTGAAACATTGAGTTTGTTACAACTCATAAGTTCGCATAACGACTAAATTCAATACTGTCTCATTTGTGCTTTAAAAAACATTGACAAAATTATTCATACGAGTTTCGTAATTCGAATCAATCATTTCAATTTCACGTCGTGCTCAAACATTGTTCAAATAATATTTTTTGTTTTCTAATTTATCGATGCTGAAGCCATCAAATTTGCGAACATTTCTGGTGGAGAAATTATGTGTATCGTAATAACATAGAATTTCACTTAATTTTTCCGAATAATTTTAATTTTTTGCTTTTAAATTGAGCATTTTGTGCAAACAAAGAAAAAAAAACCCGAATGAAAATTGAAAAAATTAAATAATAATAATTTATTCACATGATGATCGACCAATTTCCGGTTGATGATTTTTGGACATTGTATGCTGTACGCACCTATTGAGGTGTATTTGATGATTTAAATATGCTATTGTGGCTGTTTGCTGTTGCTGTTAATATTGTTGCGGCGGAAGGAACTATGTTTTGTTCTATTTTATAATTGTTGTCGTTCTGCATCATGTTTTGGGTCTTTGTCAGATTGGTTTTACTTTTTTCATTTATATTATTTTTTGTTTGTTTGTTTTTTTTTTTTTCATTTCCATTAATTAAACGTACACAAATTTTTCCGGTTGTATTCCTATGGCCCATGGTCGTTGACCAATGTTTTCTCATGTAAATTTTAAAAAGTGAATTTATAACGAAATCGAAAACATTCCAATTGAAAAAAAAATAATTTAAACGTTTTACAAATAGTAGATATATTTAAATTGCGTTGTTTTTATGTAATTTTTTTTTCTATTTAGGTTTTGATTGGGAAATGTGGCGAATATTTAAATTACTATTTATGTTGCATGGAATATCAGCAATGCTGATTCCAGAGGAAGCGGAAATGTTAGATGGATTCGCTGCGGCATCATTTCCAGACGTATCAACCGATTTGGATTATTATGAGGCGCGAAGCTTAAGCGCTGGTTCATTGTTCAATCCTGTTCGCAATAAACGGAATCCTGACTATGAAGTGAAAGAATCAAATGGTTTAGTAAGCCATTTTCGACCCAATTCAGTTAACGGATATAAATCAATGTTCAAAAAGAAAAAGCAATCGAAAATCTCTACATCGGACTCAATGCATCCGTTAGAAAATTTGATGAAGAAAAAATTCATTCCGAATAATGATGGCGAGGAAGATGAAAGAGAAAGTGCACGGCATCATTTGGATAATAGCCGCCAGCGTCGAAATGTTCCAACGGACATAAAGCCTAATAGCGAATCGCAAAAAGATACAAAACAAAGTGATAAACGTGCCGAAAACTTACCTTCGGCAATGAAATTAACAAAAACATCAAATGGATTCGCTTCGTCACGGGTCGGTCCATCTACAGCAGCATTGGTTAGTAGCAAATGGATACGGTCACCATTTGAATATTCAAAAATTCAAACGGAAGAGGATTCATTGGCAATGGATTCATCATCGACGACACTTAATGAAGGCATGAAATCACGTACGCCACGAGTTAATTTTGTTACTCAACAAAAGAAATCACTGGACCATGATGACACAAAGACCAGCGCAATAAAATCCGAATTTCATAAAAGTCCACCATTGTTGCACAATAGCAAAGAATCGACATCGGCAACATTGCCGGCATCAAGTGAACGAGGCAACACAATGAGATATCCGGAACGAGGTAACCCGGCCACTTATCCGGATTATAGAAATCGTGATATGACCAGTAATCGCTATGATGAGTAAGCTAAACATACTTATTTTTTATTTAAATCGCATATAAGATGTGCAAACACTTTTAACGAAATTGATCCGTTCATTTCAGCCGTTATATTGAAGATATGTATCCACCGCCTCCAGATATTTACGATTCAATGTACGATTATCGTCAATATCCGCATATCGATCCATATATGTCACGTTCATCGTATTCCGAATACAAAAATAATAATTATCACAGCCATCGCTATGATCCATTGGATTATCCGGATTATTCACCACCAATTTACGGTAATGATATTGAGAGTCGTTATTATATGCGAAATGATATGCCGCCACCATTGTCTACTTTACCCCGTAAACGAACTATCTATTATGCATATTTGCCGGAGGTGGTTAGAAGTCCACCCACTGTTGATTTTCGTTATCGTTCACATGATCGTTACGATCCATATTATCATGATTATGGCAACAATTACTATGAACAATCCATGATGAGTGGAGCATATCGTCGTCCAATGCCTGAACGACAAATAATTGCGGAAAAATCATCGATGCGACACGACTATCGAACATCAAAACCATTACGCATTCACGACGATGCAGCAAAAATTTCAACTTTGAAAGAAAAACGTTACGATCAAGATAAATCCTATTATGATGATGCCAAGCATCCAATGAACATGCATTCCTATCGAAGACCCAACGAATACAATTCAAATGTGAATTGATTAAACGGAAGGTTGTCTTCATTATTTTGATTTGTTGAAGTTTATCAAATTCCGGAACGATTGCAATCACGAGCTTAGTAGAACAAGAACAAATAAAAAATATATATCATTAATTCGTTTAACGAATCGACAAAAAAATCATGAATGCACGCAATCTAATTTAAGTTAATAACTAATTTATTTCCACATTAAATGTTTATCATTTTTCTTTTCATTCTTTTGTCGTTAGTATGTACCAAATGCAAAGACAATCAATTGACAGTCAGCAAAACTAAGACATATTTCGAACATTTAGATAGATTTTAGTCTCATTTTTCAAATACATTTTCAGTTCTAGGCAGCCTCGGAGTGTGACGGCTGAAATATTCCGTTCATTCATGTAACTGGTAGCGCCGTCATCATGAATATGAATGCGCGCACTTCTGAATAATCTTCGAAATTCAGATACATGACTCAGTCACCTGAATGTCAAAGTCTGTTTGGGTTACCGATAGCTGCCCAAGTTGCATTCTATACCGAGTAGATGGCGCTACTTAAAACGATGTGACATTTGATCCAGAAATTTAACATTGTCAACATAGAACACACTCTAAGGCTGGTTCTAGGTCAATTCTAGGCAGAAAATTTGAGCATATGCAATAAATTCATTTTATGTCAACCATTCCGCACTCAGAATATTTGAGCATTTTTTCCCCAAAACAAATGTATGTCTTTTTTTACAAATAATATTATAAAATATGTTGGACGTTTGCATCAAGCCTGTCATTTCATTTTGCAAGTATCTGTTGTTGTCGTTTTTTTTTTCACATTCAATATAATAGAGTTCCGCTTGTAAATAAAGTCAACAAAATTAGAATCGACTATTTTCATTTTTATTTCAAATTTACGATCATTTGCAGATGGTATATTGGCTTGTGCCAGTCCAATAAGTGTCCAATTATTTCTAGTTTTGTTTTTTTTTTTTTTAGATTTCATTTTTCGTTTAATTTAAGTATCAGGATCATTAACAATATTTTGAAATTTGAATTTTGTATTGTACGTACTTCCAGCGATAATATTAATAATAATTTGTAATAGTATATATAAGAATCTAATGAATAATAATAATAATAATTCAATTCAGCAATTTTGTCTCAACAAAAGAAGAAAAAGAAACGATTCAAAATAATAAGGGGAAATATTCATGAACCCCAGAAGATTTAATGCTAAACAAATATTATGTCATCGAAATAGAACTGCACCCAAAATTCAAATCAATCATCAATCACAATGACCGTTTCTTCGGTTCTCTTTTTTTTGGAGCTATCCTTTGTGGCCGTTGTTCTGGTCGAAGTGCAGCCATCATCATCAGTTGATTGACGTTTTTTCGCATTAGTGGTAAGAAAATGTGAAACCAATGTGTTTTTTGTTTTTGGTGAAAAGTCTTCGCCACGTGCAACAGACATTAATAAATTAACGCGTTTCTTTTGTGCAGGTCCAGCCTGTGCATTTGATGCATTTGCTGCTGCAGTTGAATTTCGTTTTTTTGTTGGCTTTTTCTTATGTGTCGATTGTGATGTGGATGGTTCGGCGGTTAAATCAATTGTTGGTCCATGCATTGTAATAGGATCGAATTGTTTTTTCTTTTCTTCTTCCGAAAGAACACGAATATATTTGGCAATATTAAAGCTGGTTGGTTTCATTGCGGCCTGTTTAACGGCATCAAGTGTTAATGTTTCTGATAATCCATAACTATTGTTTGAATCTTCATTCGTGTCGATAGCATCTGATGCGTTTGATTGTTTTTGTTCATTTATTATTGGTTGTTTTTCATTTTCAAGATCACTGCTTTGTATGGGACGCCGTGGTGGAATGGTATACGTCCATGCATTCGGAAATGTTAAATCATTGACATTGTAACGTTTGCGTGTAGCAATCGGAACATACCAACATTTTTTATTATGCATTGGTCCATCTTCGGGACAACGTTGATGCATGGCTAGCTCACGAATCTTATTTTTAATGCTAGCCGTGGTGAATTCACGCTGACCTGGATTATTTTTTGCAACAAAAGCACGAAATTCTTCCGACAGAAAATCGATTTTGTACGTATTGCCATTGATTAACCGAATCAAATCTGGAACTTCTTTTTCGCTGATTTTTAAACGTCGAACCGATTTGCTGTTGGACGCTTCATCATCACTTAATGTTTCGTTTGAATTTGATGGTGGCTCAATTTTAACCGATTCACCTTCAAAATAAACTGAATTATTATTCAATAGATTCCAAACACCCGATGAACAATTTTTCGGTTGACTGCCATCGGCATTTTGCCAAATCAAACCAATAACACGTGGCTTTAGCTTTTGTGTTTTCTTTTTCATTTCCTTGTCAAACTGCTTTTGAATGAGTTGCATTTTTATTTTATGATCTTCAGCATTGTCATAATCGAATTCGTCTTCGTTTTGCCATTCCTCATCGCTTAAATGGCCGTGTGGAACGAAAAACTCATTATCTATATCATAATCATCTTCTGATTCATGATCTTTTTCATCGTCAGACCCATGAAGACTCTCGCCAGGTTCCTCTTCTTCCCAATCGTCATCCGAATCGATTTCATAGTTGAAAAATGTCTGTACGAATAAAATAAACATCGGAATCAATTACGAAAAGCGATCAATTTCAGACGAAAACATTTTAATTACCGAATCTTGTACAAAGGGTTTACGTGGGCCCAGCACTTTACTCTTTTTACGCCATGTTCCATAATACGGTGGACGTCGGTTTTCATCAAATTTAAAGAATTTTGCTCTGTATAATTTTTTAGGTTTTTCCTCGATAACTTGAACACCTTCACCTGTCTCATCTGAAATGAATGATTAATGGAAATCGGCTCAAAGACATTATCCAAAAAAACAGACTTACCTATAACGAAAAGATCATCGTCATTTGAACATTTTTCATCTTCATCATCTTGTAATGTGCGCTCAAATTTCCTTGGAATAATTTTATTGCTCTTTAGTTGCGACAAATACAATTCGGGCGATGTTGATTTGTCAGCAATAATCTTTTCCAAGCTCGTACGCTCTTCGTCATTTAACAAACGACGCATAACTGGTGCCATTCGCATGCCTTCTTTCACTTGAAATGACATGAAATGTTGTTGTGTTTGTTCAGAACGGGATTTTTCCTCAGTTGCATCTTCTGTAGTCTTTCCATCGCCTTTCTTTGGCACAAAGAATTTGACGAACGCCTCCGATGTTTTACGGATTTTACTTTGTTCAGCCACTATTGCTTCTTCCTTCTTACGCTGTTTTTCTTCTTTTTCTTCTAGGAGTTTACGTTCTGAAATGCAAACATTTTTCATTTTAAACTGTTCATTGTTCATTCCAGATTTGAGACACAACCATATTTATACCTTTTTCTTCACGTTCTTTCCTTTTTTCCTCCTTTTCGCGCAATTTTTGTTCCTTTTCTTCTTGAATCTGGAATTGATTTGGTTAAAATGTTATTTCTTTTTTCAATTATTAGAGTTTTTTTTAAATCATGTATTCCCCCACGACATGTCATCTGAGGTTCCAATAATAATCTGATAATGAATTGAAATTAATGAAAAATTGCTCTTTGCACAAACCTTGCGTTCGCGTTCTTCTTTTTCACGTTGTTTTTGTTCTTTTTCTTCTTGGACTTTGCGTTCACGCTCCTCTTTCTCTTTTCGCTTTTGCTCTTCTCGTTCTTCGCGTTCTTTGCGCTTCTGTTCTTCCTTTTCTTCTTTTTCTTTGCGTTTTTGCTCTTTTTCCTGCTGCAATTTACGCTCTCGTTCTAATTTGGCACGTTGTTTCTCCAACATTTTTTTTTCACATTCGGCTCTTCGCTGTAACTGTTTCGGTGTCAACATATTTGATGGAATTGATGGATCATCGACCGATTTGTTTGAAATAGTAGAACTATTCAACATACTCTTATCCATTGGTTCATCCTTTTCGGTGTCACCATCATTTTCCGTTTCTAAAATACTATCATTCAAAGCACTCTGATCAGCAACAGACGTAGATTGTTCATCCGCATCCATTTTGTCTTCCGCACTGGATTCACATTTCTCGCCGTTGCTTTCAGATTTCTTTCGCTTTTTTATCTTTTTAACGGATTCTTTTTCCTTTTTAGTCATGGGCAATTTGATTCGAATCGAATTCGCATCCGAAATTCGTTTCGATTTACGCGTTTCAGATTTTGGTTCCGAAAAACTGAGTGATTGTTTTGCTTTTGATGTTTTTGGGTTTGTTATTGCTTCAGTTTCACCGCCGCCATCAATTTCATCATCGCTATCCAATAAAATTGATTCATTTTCATCATTTTTTTTCACAAAAACATTTTCTTTGCTTTCGGAACTTTGATTGAATGGATCGTCTTCGGTTTGTTTGTCATTTGCCATATTTGAGGTTTCCATTGTTTCTGATGTAAGCAAAATAACGTCATCATCGTCATTATCGCCTATGCTCAATCGATTCATTTTGGGTGCACGAACACCATCTTCAGGTGTCAGCGCTGCGCTTTGTTTGCGTTTGCGATTTTCATTGTTGATCGTCGCTTTGTTGTCAGCGTTTGGTGATGCAGCCGCCATTGTATCATTTGATGGTGTAAATGGTGGCTCACTTCCACTTAATGTCTTAAATGGTAAACGTGCTTGCACCATTTTTCTTCCACTGACTGGTGTTTTGGAAACAGTTGACGGTGGCGTTTCATCTGGTTTTGGTGATGATTTCATATTTAATTTCAATTCCTCAGCGAATATGACCGAAATTGAAACACAATGGAAAAAAAACAAAAAAAAAAAAACAGACAAACGCACACTAACAACAATCGGATAATATTTCACTTGAAACAGCACCTTTTCCAATGGGCTTATAAATCTTTTGTGGTTATGTTTTTTGGATTGATATGTTGACTCACGATTGCAGTAGTTTTAGCAAATTCAGCCACTTCTGTTGAATGATTGACTCTTTGTGCATTCAAAGTGAAATCATTTCTCTCGCCAGCCGATCAAACTTCAATTTTGATTTTATTTTATTTGATTTTGATCAATTGAATGGTTTTTAATTGCGAAACAATTTGCATGTGGAATTTTTAGCGTTTGAATTTAATTCCTAATTAATCAATAACAATTAAAAACAATTTATAGCATTCGCGCTCTTGGCCAAATGCAATGAAAACACACACACAAAATTCAATTTACCATTTGACATGATTATTGCTTTCAACGAAAATTTAGCCGCCAAAATGTATGGCTTTGATGAACATGAAGTTGGTTCGATACAAAAATTCGAATCTGAACGAATTGGCTGCCTTTTTTTTCGTTCAGTTCAGTTCCATTTGATTCTTTTTTAGGAATAAATCCGTTTTTCGTTTTAATATCATCGAAACAGATTTTTGTTTTTGAAATGTTGAGAGAATGAAGTTTTCGAGGAAAATGTATTATCGAGTGATTTTTGCATGAAATACCATTTCAATATTGCTTAATATGTATGATTTAATCGATCCACTGCATCATATTGACAATCAACATAACCTCAACTTCACGATTTCTATAATACTCAATTTTGTTGCACTGTTTTCATAGAAATAAATGTTCATTAAATGCATCAAATTAATTTAATTGGAATAACTTTATTATAGTTAATATTGCGAAACTTAAAAAAAAAAGTTAAAATTTTGTATTGAACAAATTATTGTAACAAATCAGCACTTGATCTGTTGTTTGTCGCGGTTGGTTAATAATTTCAATTTGTACATTTTTTTCATTGGCAACAGCCACTTTAGGTCTCTTCAAAGTGTTGGCTTCTGACGAAGAAGATGAGCTTGCGGCGGGTTTTTTATGTCGTCTCATGTGCTGTGTTAAACCGCTGCTTTTGATGAATGCCTTTGAGCACACACTACATTTATGCGGTCGTTCACCTTTCGAAAAAATACATAAAATTTTCATTATCATTTCAAATTTTATGCAAAAAGATTCATTTGGTCGCACCTGAATGGATTCGTTTGTGGGCAGCTAAATCTCCTTGTTGTGCAAATGATTTACCACAATCACATGCAAATGGTTTTTCACCTAGGAAATGCGTTGATCGTTAATTTTTTTTCAATCTATTTATGTGCAAATTGCTAATATGAACCCTACCAGTATGCGTTCGCTGATGGATTTGTAAAAGAAAGACGCGTGAAAATTTTCTATTACATGTAAGGCATTCGTGAGGTTTTTGCCCCGTGTGAGTCCTGCAATGTAAAAGAATGAATGAAATAATTATTACTGAAACCAATTAAATCATTTCAAATTTTTCACACCTCATATGAACTTTTAGATTGCTGCTTTCAACAAAACAAGCCGTGCAATGTGTGCATTTGTAGGGCTTAATTCCGGCATGTCTGCGAAGATGCAAATCTAGAGCTCCCCGTGTTTTAAATGCTTTGCTACAGTCAGCTTTGTCACACATAAACGGACGCTCATTCGTGTGAATCTGCATATTATTGCGGAAAATCTCTTGTTAAAAATCGACAACAAAAAAATGAAATTTGATGCAATAACTTACTCGAACATGTGTTGTTAGCAATGAAATTGATGGGAATGACCTTCCGCAAAACTGGCATACATGTCGCTTGGATATGAAGTCATCGACGAAACGGCTTTCCGATTCGGTTTTATCAACACTTGATCCATGCTTTTTCTGATGTTCCATCCAATCTGTCAAGCTTCAAATGATTTAATTGTTATTGTTGTTATTTTGAATTGATTCGCACAGTCTGTGCATTGGTACTCACTCTGCAAATAGTTCATCGCATGTTGTGCAAGCGAATCGATTCAATTCATTTATGTCAGCATCGCTATGGGTCTGCAAATGCCTTGTCAAATTTTTCAATTGTGCAAAACTGGCACCACACACATGACAATTTCGATTCAAGTCAGTTTGAACCGATTTGACCTTTTCTCTCTTTGTCACAGACGGTTTTCTTTTGATCGTTTTTCTGTGTGACTTTGTCGAATGGCTATTGCTCTTTTTCGATACCTAAAAATTTTCATCTATTAATGTTATATCTATAAATGCCATTTATTAGTAATATTTTTACGTTCTCTTCCAACATTATTGGCTGCTCATCGCTTTTTTCAATCGCTTCGTGTTCGTCTATAAGATCATGACCCGCATCAAAAATAACATATTCCACGTTTTCATCGTCGATCGATTCACTAATATTGTCAATAATATTTTCATTTTTAATGTTTTCGGTTTCGATTTCCATCAAAACCTCTGTTTCTGGATTCTCCTCTATAATCAAACTATTTTGTGTACTAATCAGTTTCAAACTGATTGCTTTTGATTTTTGGCCCAATTGTTTATTCAATTCATTCAAAGCCGTTGTTGACATTTGACACTTTTCACGAAATTTGGCCACCCCAATTAATTCGCCCGTACATTCTTCACACACAAGATTTGGACAATCTTTCGATTCGCTCAGCATCTGAAGGTAGAAAAAAAAACAACAAAATCAAGAAAAAAAAATTTCGGTTCGATTTACAGCAATACAGAATCTTACTTCCATGTCAGCACATTCAAATAGAAGTTGGTCAATGGTTTTGTTGAAATTTTCCACAATATTTGCCGAATCGACCATTTCATTTTCGATGGCCAAGCAAACACGACAACAATTCTGTAAGAAATCGCTTAATTTTTCAATTTCCATTTTTCATGGATTTTATTTCGGAAATAAAACGGGAAACAAACTGTGAATAAACAAGTCATCAGATACAGATTTATTAAACTGGATGACAATTGACAGATCTGTCAAAACTTTATTCTATGCCATTAGATGCATTGGCTGTGTGTCAAATGGATTTTAGACAATTTTAAGCGCCACAGTGAAATACAGAGAAACCTTGAACTTGAAATATCGTTATTATTTTTATTTATTCATTCGCTTTCTTTCTTTCGTTGTCAATTGTCAATAAATTAAATTTGATTAATTCAATCGAATACTTGATTAAGCAAAAGACTAGATTTCCGTTATACTATTGTATGTATTATTGGTATTGAGAAATATGCCGCATTTATTGTGGTGATGATAAACTATCAATTTTCATATTTTGCTGCCCATTCAAGCCCATTGCTGCATTAAATTTTCTTCTTCCATCCAAGTACCACATGGCTTCATGGTATGTTTTTGGTATGACCTGGGGAACTCTTTCCAATGTCGAATAAGTGTAATAAAATACATTGGTGGTTGTGTGATCACCACACATTGCATCGAAAGTCTCATTTACGACAACAACTTCCATGTAATTGGTATCCGTGAAAATGATGTGAGCGTGCATTTTTAACAAAGACGAAACGGGAACTGGTCGATGGAAAGCAATATCTGAAATGTGTTCCAGCTTAGGTCTGTACTTTGAGAATTGATAGGCGCACGCCCAACTCAATTCCAATGCATGTCGCATCAAAAATCCACCAAATACAGCGTTATGAGCATTTCTATCGTTGCAAAATCAAATGAAATCAATAAATGTGTAAAAAATTTTAATGATTGATTCCCTTAAAAATGTTTACCTATCTTCAGGATGTGAATAAATTACATTAGATAATAAATTATCTTCCATCCAAACAGCTCCTGCTGGAAGTCTTCGAAAATTAAAAGATTTGTTATTCAAATCCATTGTGCGAATAAAAATTTCATGAATAAGTTTTTGTTCAAATGAATTCGGCTCTTGATGGAATATGGACTCTTTCTGAATTTGCATTCGTTTCTTTTTCCGATCTGAAATGTTCAAATCATATATGATTCAGTATGCATTTCATTACCAAGACAAACGTAGGCTTACCTTCACCACCCGCATAAATGCGTTCCTCTTCTTCATTGGCCGGTTTTAATGGATTGACGATTGCTGCACCAGTATTTGTTGCATTTCGGCATGCCATCAAAAATAATGCTCTAGTTAATTTTTTCCATTTTCCTTGTATTTTTTGTTCCAGCCAAACAACCACTTCAACCGATGTACGTCCCACCCAACTTACATGTCCTGATAGACGAATGTCTGAATCGTTCTGAAATATATTTGAAGAATATTTTTTTTCATTCTTCAATGTTTAACACTTAATTTCATTCCGTTGTTTTGTTCGTTACCTTTGGAACGATATCAGTGAAGCTGATTCTATCGACAAGCAATGTAACAAAAGTATATGGAAGCGGAATGTTTGGATCCAAATTTGGAATTTTCACATGCTGATGTACAACCCAAACAGCAAACATATCCATGTCTTCCATTAAGCGACCGAGGCGAACACTACCCAAAAATGTAACATATTTGTCACGAATGGCCGGTTCAGCACTCAATGGAATTAATGCAGAGGTAAATGAATCTTGCATCGAACGAGCCGGTAGTTCTGACATCGATTTCGGCTCATACTGCAGAAGATTTTCACGGCTTTGGTGTAATACTGACCAATGTTCTTGAATGCCCAATGTTTTCATAATTTCTGCCTTGACTGAAATGAATGGCAGAAAAAAAATGTTATTAAATGCAAAGAAGAAAAAAAATTCAGTCAAAAATCTGTATTCTAACCATCGTTCATTGTTCCAGCCGTCGCAAAAATCTCTTTATTCAGTCCACTGCTACAATAACGCGTTTTATGTCTAATTAGTGAAAAAAAACAACGATTTTAGTAAGAAAATGTCATCGTTGACATCATCTTATTTCGAGAGGTTCACAGTTCTATTATATTGTGAATAATAATTGAGCACATCAAAACTACTTACAATAATGCGGAATTCTTGTATAGGTTATTCCAAAGGGCACTTTGCCCCGACCGTCGAATCATTTGCATCAACATTTTATTTTCGATTTGTGACGGAAAAACTTTTACAATTCAAAATAACTGAACTATCGCCGACAAACAGCGAAACTTTCAATTTATTTGCATCGAAACATTTGTGACCTCCTTTCAACGCAAATGTTCGCAGTCGACTGAATGTTGTTTAATTAACGGTTAGGATATTCGGATTTCGTTTGTTACGATTCAATTTTCGTTTCGCATCTATCTCTCTTCAACGCACAACAACCTAAACACAGCTGATGAATGTTTTTCTTCAAATCAAATATTATCTCCCTGATACATTCAATGTCTTAATTTTCAGTCAAACACATTCAATGCCCCATACATATACGATATTCAATTAGCTGTCATGTGTGCTATTTGTGAATTGTCAAAATGGTTAACCCAAACAAACTGGACGGGAGTACCTTCAAAAATTCTTCAATAATTAATATTCCTCAAAAACGATACAAAAATGATAATAATTTGAAACATTTTTTATTCGGAAAAATCAGTACAATTTGAAATGACTATGGACTACGGACTGTGGATGTGGATATGGCGTGTTCCTTCTAAACTTACCTAGTATAACAAATTACGTTTTAATATCGATACGAAAGAATTCCCCATCGAAATGCACAGCTTTTTCTGCGTATTTTCCGTTGAATTTTAGACAATTAATTGAAGCTATTATTTAAGCGCAAATCAATGAAATTTTCTTTGGCCTGGACAAATGTCCGGCAAATCTTCGTGCAACAAAAATTATTTCCATGAAAATATTCGAAAAATTTCTCTAAAATGGTGTGAGATTACATTAATAGATAGTAGTTAATATCAAATTTTGTTATTGATTATTGCTCTGAATTGTGAATTAAAATCAGCCAATTAGAATTGTCGGCGAATTTTTACGTCTGCACGACACATTGGGCACAATGGGCTATGTTGAAGACTTTCTTCGATGCATTTTCGATGAAAACGATGTCGACATTCTAAATTCAATGAAGTTCCAGTATGACAGTCAAGACAAATCGAACAAATATCACTTGAATAGAAAATGATGGAATATTATCAACTCATGAGATATGAAACATTGAATTGAGACCATTGGATTATTCATACTTATCGAATTGATTTCGCATTGAATTGTACGGATCGCGCCAATGATTTTCCCTCCTTGTCGGTCGTTCCTCTTCGAATCCGGCGCTATATGGATTAGTTCTGTTTGAGAATGTATAAATTATAAATAAAGCAGCGCCAAGCCCAAGTCCCAGTACAATTGCCGCCGGATGAACCATTTCAATTAAATCCTCTGTATCAAAATGATCGCCAACTATCCAAAACTGGCCGAAAATCTTTTATTTCAAAACGCAAACGCAATGATTTCATCAGAATTATTCCACGCGAAATCACAAATTTCCTACCTTAGCCCCTTTTTAATTGAAAATCAGTGGAAAAAAATCGATTAACAAAAGAATCAATTCACAGTTTATAGCAATGTAAATAAACTTAAAAAAAAAATTAAAAAAAAATAAATCATCCGAAAAGGGAAACTTGATGCCTTACAATTTTTTCACAATGGACTCAGCACCCATTTTGGTTTTGGTTGACAGCTCAAAAATACTCAATCGGAATGTATGACGAAATTTTCTGCACAGCATTTATTTTGTAAACAAGATATGTTCGGTGTTGCGGTGTGTATAACAATATATAGATTTCAAAGTGGTCCGAACTTCTTGTCACTGAACTAAAATTCTTAATATCGATTTTGATTGTTTTGACCGATAGAAATCGGCAAATAAAGGAAACGAAAATAATTTTTTAGATACTTTTTGGAATAATTGAAGCTGAACTTATAAAAATTATTATTTATTTATGAATTTGTTTGAGATGTGTGTTCCTCGAAAATAGTTAATTTGAACGCAACTGAACTGAATGGCCTACTTCGAATTGGCGCGCTTTTGACAAGTCAGCTGCGGACTAGTTTGACTAGAGATCAGCGCGTATGTTCATTTCAAACAAACTAATTGCGTATCGTCGTCGAATGTGCCGACATTGTATTTGTATAAATTCGCAAAATCCTTCTTTCATCGAAAGTTATCTTGTGCTCGTAATTTGTGTTGTTGATTTTTTTTTTGAAAAGAATTTTATATTTTATTTTTTGTTGTGAAAAATGGCAGAAGAGCTTCCATTCAAAGCCGAATATGCAAAGACGTCCCGTGCCAGTTGCAAAGGATGCAAAACAAATATTCCCCAAGGTTCATTGAGATTGGCTGTTATGGTGCAGGTAGGATGTCGGAATATTTTTAATTTCTTTCATTTCCATAACATTTTGTTCGAAATACTTTGTTGAATTCGGATAATTTGTTTGATATGAATAAGTTTTTGCTTACTGCGCATTCAGTGCGTACACTGAACATTCGAATGCATTCAAGATTATATCTTTTTTTTTTACATCCACGAAACATTCAGTCCGCTTTTCATGATGGCAAGCAACCAAATTGGTTCCATAAAGATTGTTTTTTCAAAAAACAACGTCCCGGCTCTGAAGGTGTCATCGATGGTTTCAGTAAATTGCGTATTGAAGATCAAAAAGAAATTCAAGAACATTTGGGTATGTTTAACAAAGGATATTTCATTCGTTATTAGATCGAGTTAAAGTTTTTATGTCCGGAATTTTTAGGCGATGGATTGGTTGCGGTTGTGCCAGAAACAAAAAAAGGCAAAGGAAAAAAGCGTCAAGCCGATGCTAGCATATCAAAAGCACAAGCCCAATTGATAAATGATTTTGGTGTCGAATACGCAAAATCAGGAAGAGCAACATGCGCTGGTTGTCAAATCAAAATCATTAAAGATGAAGTCCGTATAAAAAAGACTGCCCATGATACCGAAATCGGAATGAAGTTTGGCGGTCAAAGTATCTGGTATCACGTGGAATGCTTTGCTTCTTTGCGTTCAGAACTCGGTTGGTTGGAAACAGGCGAAAAATTGCCCGGCTTCAAAACTTTATCAAAAGAGGATCGTCAAAAAGTCAAGAAACATCTTCCGTAAGTGAATTAAGCTATCAATCATATGGACACACAAAATAGTGTAAATTTTTCCATTTTCCTGCCTGGACAATATGAACAATTGTCCGGCAAATTTTGTATTCATTTTCATTCATTATTTTCATTTTCATTGTGAGTGTGTGTGTTAATTGTTTTCGAATGTTGTTTACAGTGCGATTAAGCAAGACATTGATGAGCCGACAGTAAAAAAAATGAAGAAAGACGATGTTGACATCGAACTTGAGAAACGAATCGAAAAACAAAACAAAGAATTTTTCAAATTGCGAGATGAACTTGAAGCGCATACAAAAAAATCCATTCGGATTGACATTTTGGAAGCGAACAAGCAAGCTGTTCCAGAAGGTGTTTCAGAAGTATGTATGAATGGTTGTATTGTTGTTGGGTTCCGGTGACATTATAAAAAAATTTTTTTTTATCGTGAATAGGTTTTGGATCACGTAACCGATGTTATATATTTCGGAGCCATGAAACCATGCACAAAATGTAAGAATGGAAAATTTGTTTTCGGCAATTCATCGTATTTATGCACCGGAAACATTTCTGAATGGGCTAAATGTGACAACGTTGTAAAAGAACCACCACGAACCGCTGTTAAAATTCCGGAACACATTCAGGAAAAATTCCCATTTCTTGCGAAAAAATTTAAGGTTAAGACTCGAGCCGTCAGAGACATTCCAGTTTATCCATCAGCTAAAGCTGTTGTTAAAAAAGATGGCAAAGATGATATCGATGCGTACGTACTATTTCAAACAAATGAATAAATTCTTTTTCGAAAAAATCAATTAATTTAAAAAAAAAAATTTAGACCGCGTGTTAGTCGTGAAAAGCCACCACTTTATAACATGGAATTCGTTATAATTGGAAAAACCAAAAAGCCCAAAGATGAAATAAAACTCATTATACAAAAAATGGGAGGCAAACTCGGTACGAAAATTCATGAAAAAGTTGCCGCTATCATTTCAACCGAAGACGAAGTAATGCGCATGGGAAGTCGCATGGCTGAGGCTAAAGAGCTTGGCATTCAAGTTGTGCCCGAAGACTTTTTGGACGATGCCCGAAAAGGAGGTGCCGTCTCATACATAATCAGCAAAAGTTTGTGCGATTGGGGAACTGATGTGAGTCAAAATCCCTTGATATTCAATTCCAGTCAAAAAGAATGAGCAATTTCAATTCATTTATGATTTCAGCCAAATACACGCATTCCACAAGATGAATTGAAATCAAAATCACGAAGCATTTACACAAAATCAATTCCCAAGTCACAAAAAATCAAGCTCAAAAGTATGTAGTTAAGCATTTCAATTCGAACAAAATGGTGCACTTTCATCAATCAAAATTTTTGTTCTTTTTTTTCCTTCAATTGATAAGATGGATCGGCTGTTGACCCCGATTCGGGATTGCAGGACGAAGCACACGTTTATTGTGAAGGAGGGTTGAAGTATTTCGCCATTTTGGGTTTGGTTGATATTGCTAAAGACAAAAACTCTTATTATAAGATTCAATTACTTGAATCGGACAATCGAAAACGGTATTGATTTCACCGTGCATGATCTCAAGACGAAAAATTCAATGTATCGTCTCGTTCTTTTTTCTCCATTTCATTATAGTTATTGGGTTTTCCGGTCCTGGGGCCGAATCTCAACAACCATTGGTTCAACCAAGTTAGTGGAATTCCGTCATCTCGAAGAAGCTCGCGAACATTTTAATGAACAGTATTTGGAAAAGACCGGCAATATATTCGGCACAAGCCAGTTAATAATTTTCCAATATTTTATTTATATTTCTGCCGAAATGAAATGGTCGAATTGCTAACCGTCATATATTCGATTTCAGATTTGTAAAACAACCTGGCAGATATTATAAGCTTGATATCGATTACGGTGAAGACAATGGCGCTCAAAAACTGGCTGAGAGCAAAATTGAATCAAAATTAGCGAAGCCAGTTCAAGAGGTAATAAAAGTATTTATTTTTCTCATCATTTTGTGTTTGTGTGTGTGCACAAAAAACATCAACAATCTCCATGGGCAGAGTTGATTTTTCGCTTAGTTGTCAATGTATTCATGTCATTTGTTTGCTTTGAATTATTTCAGCTCATCAAGCTCATTTTCGATGTTGACATGATGAAACAAGTGATGTTGGAATTTGATTTAGATGCCGAAAAAATGCCACTCGGAAAAATCAGCTCCAAGCAAATTTCACAAGCCATGAAAATTCTGAAAGATATTTCAGAATTGATTCATAATAATGGATCGTCCATTCAATTTATTGATTTATCAAATCGCTTTTATACTCTGATTCCACACGATTTTGGTGTTCAACGTGCACCGGTCATTGATAACGATGAGGCCGTCAATGCCAAAACCGAAATGTTGGAGAGTTTACTTGAGTTGGAGCTCGCATATGGTTTATTGAATGAAGAAACCGATATGAAGAAGAATCCACTCGACGGCCACTATGAACAACTGAAGAATGATATAAATCCGATCGATCGAAATTCCGATGAATTTAAATTGCTGCAGCAATATGTCAAAAAAACTCATGCTGAAACGCACAAAAATTACGAATTGGAAATTGAGGAAATTTTCAAAGTTGCTCGTAAAGGCGAAGAACGTCGTTTCCGGCCATTCAAAAAAATGCATAATCGTCAACTTTTGTGGCACGGATCACGTACAACAAATTTTGTTGGAATTCTGTCACATGGGTTCGTATTTTTCTTAAGTCTATAAATTGTTATGAAATGCGCTAATTAAAACTATTTATCGCCATTCAGGTTAAAGATTGCACCACCAGAAGCACCAGCAACGGGTTATATGTTTGGTAAGCACTTCTAACGAATACAGAGTATTCAATAGCGTTATTTACAGTCACCGTGACTGTGAGCAATGTCATTGCAAAACTTATCAATTAAATGAGACAATTGACACAAATATGATATTTACAAATTGCAGGCAAAGGAATTTACTTCGCTGATATGGTATCGAAATCGGCAAATTATTGTTTGACAAATCGAAATAATAATACCGGTCTCATGCTGTTGTGCGAAGTTGCCTTGGGCGATACATGGGATTTAAAAGCTGCGCAATATGTAACTGATCTGCCAAATGATAAGCATTCGGTGAAAGGGGTTGGCCAAACTTATCCGCATCCAAAAGAAGCGATTACACATTCGGATGGCGTTATTATCCCATGCGGTACACCAGTTACAGATCCAACAATCGGTTCATCATTGTTGTACAATGAATTCATTGTGTACGATGCTGCTCAAGTCAAATGTTCATATCTTCTCCGCATGAAGTTCAATTACAACTATTAATTGACTTTTGGATTTCGTTTGACATCATCTCTTGTCATCCGAAGATTCCATTTTTACAAAAAAAAAAAAAAAACAAAAAACAATTTAATACTCTACTTGAATTGATATTTCATATGTATACGTCGTACGTTAAAGCATTTAAATATTATTCCTTTTTGTTTTCATTTATATTTTTTTGACATAGAATTATTACCGAATTCAAGGTTTACCACAAAATTATGTGACAAAACCTCCTTCAAATCGACCTTTGAACTTTATCCTTCAACTTTTTGAATATTGAACAACAACAACAACAAAAAATTTCCATCGATCAAATTTGATGAAACGTTAAAATTGAAAATTATTTTCCAAGTTATTATTAAATTCAATTTATTTTCAATAAATATTCATTTCAACTAACATTTGCAGTTATATTTGCTTTGCCAGATTGGCTATCTATTGTCCAGCATTCGGATTCATAAGTCAAGAAATGATAAGAATTTCACAAAAACACAAACAATGCGACATTCGTTTGAAATATTTATTTGTGATAATTTTGAAATAAAGACGAAACTAAATTAGATTTGGGTTGCAATGTGTCTGGATGCATAGCTATTGACAAATATCCAAAATGGGACCGAAACGCCGCCATCGATACCAGTCGGAAAACGAATCAAACTACCAAACGGCACAAAATTATATCGATATGTGTCGAATACAACGACGGGTGCATAACGATAAAATATTGAAATGATAACGAGCACAAAAGACAACACAAATTGACTGCCATATGGAATACCGTACTGATATATTAAGTTCTGTGTTTGTTTGGTTGATCGTAAATTATTCAGTTTCGTTTGAGCGGCCAATATTTTTCGTTCGACTTTAACATATGCTGTGTACTCTTTTCGCATTGGAATTTTGTCTAATTCTTTTTTTAAATTGGTAATTTCTTTTGCTAGCTCTTTTTGTTCAGAGGACATCGACGTCAGGAATGAAACAATCTAGATGGAAAAATTAATAATTATTGAAAAAATTCTCTGAAAATAAATGGAATTAAAGACACGATAACCTACCGGCTTTGTAATTCTATGGACAAATGCTGCAATGAAGCAAATCAGAGAAATCACAACCATTAAATACATTTCTTTTTGTTTTGTTTTTTGTAAAACTTGCAAATGAGATCACACTTTTTTGTCAGTTGAGGTTATGTGATTTTGTTCATGTGACATCTCATTGCATTTGTATATCGTAGTTGACAGCTGATTTAGATTTGAAAATATTGTTGAATGAAATAAATGAAATTTCGTAATATTATTACACAACGGTATAAACTGTTTGGAAAACTGTTTGTTTGACCACATTGAATGAGAATCGTCCCTGAGTTTTATTCAAACACATAAAATATGAAAGTGTTGACACAAATTAATACAATTAGCTTCAAAAGATTTTTCACACTTATTTGGGAATATATTTTAATAATTTTAACTCATGCGTCAGCCAAATGGCAAACGAAAGCAAAACCAAAGATCCAGACTGATGTGCTGCCGCTATAGGCACGGGGACGTAAGTAAGGAGTGTTGTAATGCCCAATCCAACTTGAGTCCATCCCATTATTACGAGAGCTGTAGCAGCTGTATATGCCCTCTTGGGTAAATTGACGCGTTTGGACATTAAATACAATCCGCTGATCATAGTTAGAGTTGTAATTGCTAAAATCCGATGATCAAATTGAACGGTAGTTGGGTTTTCGGTGAAATTACGTAAAACTGGTGAAAATGCTAAAATATCCGATGGTATCCATTTGTCAGCCATTTTGGGAAAAGAATTATAAACGAGTCCAGCATCAAGACCAGCAACAAATGCACCTATAATGACACCGATTTATCATTCCACGTTTACTTTAATATATTCGATTAAAACATTATTTTTTCATGAATATTTTACCAGAGACAGCTGTCAAAAATATCATTCCTTTTGTAGCATGCGCCAATCCACGGAATCTTAATGCTGTTTTTGATGCAATTGCTTTGAATGCACCATCGGATGCTAGTGTTTGGGCAGGAAGCAAATGGTCTAATGCAGACCACAGAAATCCAGTATATAATAAAAATGCGAGCGACAAATGTGCTGCTAAACGATACTGTGAAACTCGTGGAACATCTTCAGGTTTATCGAATCTATCTTCAAGTCCCGATTTTACCATATACCATCCCATTAAACCTTGAAGTCCGATCAATGTGCCCAGTATTAAAATTCTTGGCTTCATTTCCGGTTTAAAATAGCCACGATACCAAAAATATGCTGCTGGTATTGTGAAAAATGCCCCAATCATTCGACCCCATGTGCGATGGGCAAATTCCATATACCAAATCATTTTAAATTGTCCCAAAGTCAGATCTTGGTTTTTACTAAAAAAAAAAAAAATGAAAACACAAAAACAGACACATCAGCACAAAAACACTTTAGCATAAATGCAAAACATTTACATTTTGAATTCAGGGAATTGTTTGTATTTTTCAAATTCTGTTTTCCATTCGGCATCCGTTTGTGGCATTTGTTCACCCAAAAGTTTCCATGTTACCATCGATAGACCGGATTCCGTAAGCCGCGTAACACCTCCTATAATTGAAATTGGCCGATTTATTGAAAAAAACCTTGTACTTTTGTCACAACTAAAAATTATATTTATTCACAGTCTTGAACAAGATTCCATGAACAGAGTGATTACTACTTGAACTTGGTTGGATCTAAGGCTTCGTTTAGTATATAGCAAACACAGTAATATATTGTAATATAAGCAGTCAATGCACCTAATGCTACAGCTGTAAAAACCATCCCACTGCATCCGAATAACCATTTTCCAACGACAGACGTTTTGTCTGATTTTTCTGGTTTCACTTTGTCGCAGTATCGTCGAACAATAATATTGTCAAATTGCCTGCGACTAATAATATTAACCTAGTTGAAAAGTTTAATTCATCAATTAATCCAAAGGTTGATCCGTTCAGAGAAAATAACTTACATTTTTAAGGGGCTGACAGAAAACTGTGTTTCTGGATACTGCATTGCATTGACCTCGTATCGATTGCGTCAGATAATTCTGGATTGGAAATTTTAATTGTCGATTTCCATATTGCACAATTCGAGTCGCCAATTTTAAATTTGTCAACATTTTGGCATAAAATTTGGTTGAAATGAAGAATGGAAAGATTTACAATGTTTCAATTCGCAAAATTTTTTTACGTGAATTTTTTTCTTGTGTTATTGTAAGCTGTTGTAAGCTCTTATTACACATTTGTTTACTAAATGTACAATATTTGGGGGTTATGACATATGTCTTAAATGACATTTTATTGTGGAAATGAATCCCAGTTAAGTTCCACAATATTCAATTTTCATTTATTTTTCAAAATAAATGAATTATTTTGACGAATATAAGCGCTTTGCTTGAGCTTTAATCGATAGATGTGAACATTTCTATTTCAAAAATGGTCGTAAACTGAATAAATGTGTTTTTGCGGATTTAAATTGCTCCCAATTCAGACGTGCAAAAAAGATTTGAAATTTCATTGACTTTTCTCGATTCTAAATGTATTAGACATCAACTTGAGATATAGTGAATCTCTTTCTATTCAGAATAACGTTTAAAATGTATTAAAAGAAGCTAAAAATAGCCTTTAATCAGATTTGACAGTTTTTGGTGTTGGGATTGTTGTTGTTGTTGTTGTTGTCGTTTGTCGTATGTTCATTGATTCCATTTTTGTGCTCAATAATAACGAAAACAACATTAACTTCAGTGGACAGATGATAACGAATCGTGTGACGTTCAATTTTTTATGATATTTTCAGCTGTTCTGATTCAAATTCGGTGCCAAGTGAAAACAAGAAGAAAAAACATTGTTGCGATAAATAGGATAATTAATAATCGATTGAAAATGAGTTTTTTGGGTAAAGTGGTTTTAATTACCGGTGCAAGTAGTGGTATCGGACGTACAACTGCGTATCGCCTTGCAAAACAAGGTGCATTGCTATCGTTGAGTGGCCGAAATGTGGAAAATTTGCAAGCGGTGGCTGATGAAATTGGAATCGATAAAGCATTTATTGCATCTGGTGACCTAACAAAGGAAGCAGACACTATTGATATATTGAACAAAACCATTGATAAATTTGGAAAATTGGATGTTCTCATCAATAATGCTGGCATATTAGAAACTGGAACAATTGAAACCAGTTCACTTGAACAATATGATCGAGTTATGAACAGCAACGTTCGATCGGTATTCCATTTGACGTCGTTGGCGGTGCCACATTTAATCAAAACCAAAGGGAATATTGTCAATGTATCCAGTGTAAATGGTATTCGCTCGTTCCCGGGAGTTTTAGCCTATTGCATCAGTAAAACGGCCGTTGATCAGTTAACACGTTGTGTAGCACTTGAGTTAGCTGGAAAAAATGTTCGTTGTAATTCGGTCAATCCAGGCGTTACAATCACCAATTTACACAAAAGAGCTGGAATGAGCGCAGATGCATATGCAAAATTTTTAGAACATTCAAAAACGACACATGCCATGGGACGGCCAGGCGAAGCAAATGAAATCGCCGATGGAATTATTTTCTTGGCCAGTGAGGCCGCTAGTTTTATAACTGGAGTTAATCTACCAATCGATGGCGGTCGGCATGCAATGTGTCCGCGATGAAAGTTTTAAATTGTTAATGGATTCCGAATAAGAATCTGCAAATGCTGGAAAATTATTGTTTTGGACCAATTAAAAAAAAACTGTTAAAAAGCATTTATCAAATCGTTTGTTTTCATTCTTCTCCCAAACATTTACATAGCAAACAAAAAATTTAACATTTCATGTGCATACAATTTATCTATACGCCATTCAAACGCGGTTGTCAGTCATTTGCCAAAAAATTTCCAGTTTAGATTTTGGATGATGCTACACCAACTGCGAATGAAATTTTATTACAAAACATAAGAAAAAAGCGAAAACTTATCGGTGGCCTGTTATTGTTCTGATGTCATTGCCATTAATTGTGAGGGTTGGTGATTTGATTTTTTATCACAAGGAAATCTCTATTCTCTGCGTTTTCATCGAGATTTATTTTCTTTTTTTGCCGCATTTTTTTTTAACTCCATTGCATTATGGTTTTTTTATTTGGCATAATATTTTCATTGCGTTACAATGCAGTTTTGTTATGCTCTCGATAGAATCCATACGAATGACTGGCATGTCATACACATATTTAATATGATGGAAACACATGAAGCTCGTATCGGTCGATATGAGAATATGAGATAGAGTTAATCGGACGAATTGAAAAGGAATAAGGTTATTGAAATCATTTGATTTAATAAATTCAGCGAAAAATGGAATATTGATCATGGATCGAGACACAGTCATGCATAATCAAAGCTAAAATAACAATGGATAGCAAAATTGAATTTACGACACCAGCAATTGTTGTTTTGGTTTTGGTTGTAGAAGGCTGCATGTACTTTGTTGTGATAAATGAAAAAAAATAAAGGGCGATGGTACTTTGACGTAGGACGTCGATTACTTGTGTTGGATAATTTATTCAAAATAAAAGTCCCTCCTTTCAGACCATACTACCGATGTGCAAAATTTTGACAGGAAAAAAATGTTGAAAGTGGCACGAAAAAGACATTGTGGTAACATCATTATTAGCATTAGCAATGAGTTTCCGTTTTTGTCTCCCGTTTTGTGCTATGTTGAACGTTATTCACCACAATTCAATGTGTTCAGGTTATTAGGTTATTATTACGTATTCGGTATTCGGTATTCATGAGCCACAGCCATCGCAATATCCAATTAGAGAAAAAAGGCGTTGAAAGTTAAAAGTCATTTTTCAAATTGAACTTTGACTTAAGTTTCAAAACGACCAGAGCTTCTTGAAAATTTGTGGGAGACTTTTTGCCGCAAGATAGAAGTTCAATGGCTACCCTTTTTTGAAGGAGGAATTTAAATTCAATAAAGTTTTAACTGTCCCTGTACCAACATTACAAACTTTTTCAGATGTTTGGAATTTGAAAATATTTATGCACAGAAAGGCTTCTCTCAACCGAGTCTTCTTTTTGTACGAATAAACTGTTTGAGTCCGAAAAAAAAAATCGAATCCATCCAAATGAAGTCTAATGCAGAGATATTGATGATTCGATGTTCGAAAACGTAAATAATTGCAATATAATTGGATAATCTGTTTCAATTGTACTAATTGTTTGTTCATCTATGTATAGTATTGTAAACGATTTTTTTAAGAGTATTGCAAATACAAAATAAAGCCTCCAGACACATCCATGAAAATTGATTACAACGAGCAATTTAAATGCAATGGGCTAAAGTTCAAACCCACCCACCCCACAAATCTTAAATCCATTTCTATTAATTCTACTTTAATGCGTTCGCATGATAGGATTCAACGAGGTGCAAAATTTATTAATATTTTTAACGCGATTCATTCCGAACCGAACACATGCATATGACACACGATACGTAAAGCAGTTTCATCAGCAGCAACAATCATTTGGCTAATAATCGATGAGCATTAAAAATTGTTTGGCACTTACAATGAAATGATGTGTATTACGTTCTATGATCCATGTAAAAATCGCATAAAGAATCGCAATCATAAGAACGTTAGGAAGGAATCAAAATTCAACCGTCTATTCACGATTGATTCAATCATGCCGATGCTCAATGCTCATCGTTGTTTCACAAACGAATTCGCATGCTCCATCCATCTGGATATTTGAACGTATATATATGCAAACAGTTCGAGCAAAGAAAATTGAGTAACTCGTGGAAATTGGTAACATTCGTTGACTTGGCGTCACACTGAAAGGATCAAAGCTGCAAAACGTTGACTTAAATACTTGTGAGCTTTGTGAATTAAAACCGTTTCGCTCATTTGAATCATTGATTGGTACGAACTATATTTTAATTTAAAAAAAAAAAAATATTCAGTTGAACATGTCGTGTTGTGTTACAATTCCAAGTTATTTATCCTTTTTTTTCAAAAAAATGAATTAAGTAAATGTTATCGAAGAGTTTGATTAATTTTTTTTCTAAAAATCAAATCCTTATCCGGCCAATCCGCTTCCCATGAAGTCACAATCTGTTTCTAATTCGAAAGTGAAAAATGGGAGCAAAAATTGTGCCGATTTTTAAAATTTCATAAATTTTAATGATTTTTATTTTTGTTTCCATTTCCGAAGAAATTCAAACGACTGTTTCAAGTAAAATCGTTGAAACGAGTACGAGTGAAGAATAACCAAGAACCGTGAAACACAACACTTTGAATCGAAAGAAAAACCCATTAGACAATGAATTACTACTGCATCCTGTTTGTATTTTTCACAATCTGTGGCACGATCATGTTGTTGGCTCCATCAACGATGGCAAATTATATTGATGTTCCACCAGGTGAGTTCATATCATTTGGAATTTGTGGGTGGAAATGAACGAACAAAAATCCCGACCGAATGGTATTTTAGAATTTAATGTTGCCAACATTAGCATTCAGTTTGGTGGCTTTGATGTCAACATTTTATGTTGTTTTCAATAGCTCATTTCAGAATGCAATTACAATAAATATTATGTGAACAGATAAACGGCATTCGCTAGCAAATCAGTCAAAACCATAATATGGGCTAATTTTAGCGGAATTTCCATTAAATTTTTTTTTTTCTATGAATGCCGCCGCATTGTGGTGGTTTGCTTAATAAAATATAACTATATATAAATTGGCTATATATATATAGCTAATGCTGCCAACCGTACTGCTTTTAGCAGTACAGTACTGCTTCTTAGCTCTCTGTACTGCTAAGAAATTGTACTGCTTTTTTGTACTGCTTTTCGATAATTTCGATTTTATACTAGATACTTTTGGGTTTGGATAGGAATCACCCCCCGGTCATCATTTTTCTCCAAATAAGTCGATTTTACACTAGATATAATAACTTTTGATGAGTATCACCTCCCCAGTCATCAATTTTTTCCCCAAAAAAAATCCATTTTACACTAGATATAATTGGCTTTTTTATGATGTACTGCTTTTTCTTGGCAAAGAGTTGGCAGCATTATATATAGCCAAAGTTAATTTCATAATAATTTATTTGCAAATAAAATCTGCATCAAATTCAATTAATGATTTTGCGATGAGTCAATGCCTGTCGTTGGTATCATTGGTGTGTCGGATAATAAGAGCTGCTTGCTCCTTACGAAACATATGTTAGCGAAAGAAAAATTTGCATGAAAGAAGATGTACGTGGTAAAAACACTACCCAGAATGTGTAGTGTAACAAGGGACAATTATATGATCTGTATTCGTTCCAATGCGAATCGAATTCTCACAGTTGTTTTAAACGTGAAACTGAAGATACCATAAACGATACCGCAAGGATCTGGAAGTGTTACGATGAACTTTTGCCATTTGTTTTTTTTTTCTTTTTCATATTGATGTTTTAAAAAACTTTTTCAGTTGCCAGCCGATTCAAGAAAATAATAATTCATTTTTATAGGCCGCAGTTCGGTGACTTTAAAAACCATTCTGTCAAATAATAACGAACTTTAAAAATATGAAATTGAAGCTATGTCAGGAGAATTTCATTCGTCTAGAACTTTATTGAATGTACAATTTTTATCGAAAGCAACCACGTTGGCATTTGTGGTACGTGCAATGAATACAACCAGTCATAATATAATTTATAACGTCGAAGGCATTTTGTTTGCATCCTGATTTAGACACGGATGGCAGAAAGTTGAACTAAAAAGAAATCAATGTACATTCCGACTCAACTACCGGTTCCATTGACGTTTTTATAACGACAGAATTCTCAACAATCTTTAAATGAGTTGATGTTAAACGAATTACAACTGTTCCGATGTCAAGTGTTTAACACACGCGTATCATCAAAAATACAAAATGTTATGGTTTTTCTTTTCGTTAACGCTCATCCCATTCATTCATACCCAGGAATTAATTAATCCTTGAATAATGTTTCAACACCACTCTAACACATTCCGAACATCCGAACAAACATCCACTATATCGCTATTTTGCTGTATGCCCATGCATTGCTAGCGTTTCTTTTAATAAGAAGAATCGCTCAATGGAAAAAATATGGGCAAAAAGTTTTCATTGTGAAATCAATACATAAAATGAGGATGAAAGGAAATGAGATTAGAATTTTTTAGAAAATTTCTCATTCATTTCCTAAGAGAAAACCGCATCCAGAGATACCAGAGAAGCCATTGTATTAATGGCATTATATTTCATTCACCATCGACGGAAGTTTATAATATAATTAAGATAAACTGAGAAGAGCATTTTGAATCTCTTTGGAATCGCCTAAAAAAAAATTCTAAATGCAATCGCTCCATATTCACTATTCATATTTTGATATGCCGTCCCTAGAGTGAACATTGAATATGTTTGCATTTCATTATTAAGTGTATTATCGTTATTAAACATCCCGAAAATATCGCCCACGTCACACAAAAACTGAATTTCCAACGATGAAAATGAGCCTGTGATAACAATGGTTGCCGTTGGCCGTTGGCAGCACACTATATGGTATCCACTTCATATGAAACGTTCTTTTTCACTCTGAAAATTTAATGAAAAATGAGATACGGCACCAACAACAAGAAGATTAGTTCCGATAGTAGTCGTCGGTCGTCATATTCGAACCGATAAGCGAAACGAATGATGAAGAATTCCATTTAAGTATTATTTTTTGTTTTTACTCTTTAGCCAACGGTCGTTTGTAAAACGGGTGTTTTTAAATCAAAAATAAAATAAAAATTAAATTAATTAGGCCAACAAAACACTCGTTGTTACGTCAAACAAGCTGCATCTCAGCCGAGCTGAATTCGCTGTTTTGAATGATGTATGTTTTGGTTTTTACTGTGACTTTTTAATATTGATGTGTGCAATGTGTTGATCAATTGCAAACGGATAAAAGCCATTTTGAGCAGATGAACTAAGCTAATAAATATGAAAATTCTTTCAACAATGAACAATCTGCGAAAATATCCATTACGTGCTACGTGACATTCTTCGATCGAAGCGCATTTGGACTGAAAAAAAGAGCAATCATCATCATTTTGATGCCAAACATTGAAATATTAGGAATTACGATAAAATGGAAAACAATTTTTTTATTCATTCAAAAGCTCTTTTTTCCTGTTCCCAAAGAAGAAAACACTCAGTGAGTATAGTTCACAAAAACTACTCGAATGTCAGGCTAAATAGTCAATATAACGAAATTACAGCTGCATTGAAATGTGGTCAAAAACCATGACTGGTTAAAGTTGGGCTATTTTTCTTCAATCAAATATCTTTCGCTATAATTCAATATAAATTTTATTTTCATAATAGGTTTGTGTTTGGCTTGGATCTGGAATTTGGAGGTTGACATTAGAATTTAAAACTTTATCCAATAGAGTTATTTATTCGTTTAATTCATCTTCATTGTCATATATTTCGAATTTCGTTATATCCCAAGTGGCAAGTGTCATGTTCTTTGAAACAATGCAATGCAGTGATAACAAAATCTCTTCTCTAGAATGTGAAAGAGAGGTTTTGTGTGTAGTTCATGTACAACGCAGGGGAACAATCCTTTGCCTCTGATCGAATATTTCACAAATCGGTCCATGTTTGAGATATTACTTTTGATACGAGAAAAACCAAAATGTTAAATGTGCAGGACTGTTGATATTTTGAAAGTATTGAGAATATGAGCACATTCAATTGCTCATGAATATAGAGAATCGAAAACAAAATAAACATGGCATTTTAAATTCATTGGGATTTTTTGATGTCGAAAACTTTTTCTTGCTCGTTTCTGACAACAGTTCAACAGACAAAATATTTGATTGTCTTTTTTTTCCATTTGAGAATGAAAGTCAATTCAATTCAAAGTTCAACTGGAAAAAATTCTTACTATTAAATTCAAATTTTAATTTCAATATGTTTCAGCAAATGAGAAAAGTTCTGAAGTCATTTTCACCCATTATCAAAGCATCATGCAAAAATAACAACAAAAAATGGTTATGTTCAGGAAAATGGTTATCCTGAAAAAAATGTGTATGTAACTGGTCCAAATTGAGAAAAAAAATGAAAGAATCGTTTGGAATACGTAGTTAGATTTTTTTGTCTGAATATTATTTCATTATATGACGCTCAATAAGTATTGCTTATTAAGCAGGTTGATCCCGGTTGATGTTCGAAAAGTTTACCTCAAGCAGATACATTTGAAATTAAGCTCTATCTCTGATTTTAGCCTCACCTTTTGCCCATCCAATAATAATGAATTTGACATTTTATCATTCAGAAGTTGAGGGACTCGCAATTAAAATGCTTTTCATCGCAATTAAATTCAGCATTCATGGAGAGGACTCATATTACCAATATGCACTGTTTTTTTTTTAAATACATATAAACATTTAGGTAGAAGCGTATCAATTACGAAATAATTTGAGATACTTTTGAGTTTTGTTCATGCAACATTGCTCGCGTGCAAAAGTTCAAAGCAAAAAAAAAAAAATTCGGAATCAGTTTGTCCATTATTCTCGGAACAATTGTTCAGGTGTTGATTTCATTCAACGAGGCGCCAGAGTGCGCCTACACAGATGTATACTGAATACTGAATGTGTAAGCATCTGGAAACTTTTCAATTAATTTGTTCAATTTAATATGGCATCGCATTGTAAATGGTGTTGGCTACGACATTTTAATTTCTTTCATTCAATGAGCCTTCCGGCTCTGGTTTCGAATTTCGAATGATATAGAAAACTGAGCCCAGAGGCGTGGGAACGTATTTGTGTCTGGTAACATTATGAATGGGTTCAGCTTGTTTTACGAATATTCAAAATTCAAAGGGCAGCCAATTGTATAGCATTCTATCACCTGAATGGTGAAATGAAATCTAAGAATTGACAAAAATAATAGAAAACATTCGGTACTTGTAATAAAAACATGTGATTTTTTGTGAACTAAAATAAGAGGAATGGACGAATGTTGTGTAGGTTGTTTCGCATCAATTAATATGAGTCACGAGGTAGTTCAAGCGATATTTGACACCGTTTAGGTGCTAATGAGGTACGAAAACAAATCAACTGAATCTGAGATGAAAATGATTTTATTTATTAATTAATTAAAGTCTGCCACACGATTCACATTGCCACATTCAATTTTAGTCTACGGTTGTAAATGATTTTATTGAATAAACAGATAATTACAAATGAAACGTGATGCAAAGCTCTCATTGTTCGCCGCCTTGGTCAATGAATATTTCAATGAAATGAATGGATTTCGTTATGTTCTTCAGCAAAAGAACCAACTTTTTTTTCTACCAAACTCTGACATTTAAATTTGTTTAAAAGAAATTTCAACATTTGTTGCCAGAAAAAATCCCCCAAAAATTTCAAGTGTGACAAATGTGCGTTGGTTTCATGGAAAATACCAGACTGAAAATATTTCATTTTATAAAAACAGCAGACCTTTTCATTACAACCGACAACTGAAAATTGCATCCAATAAATCTAATTATTATGGTTGTTATTTTAACAAAGGCATTTTACCTTTTATTTAATTTTACACAATGGCGTCGCATCTGTGCAGTTTCCACATGAAAACATAATTATTATTTTTCGTAAATCCAACGTTGTTCATTGTTTCTGCCATTCGATTGAATTTGAAAAGGGTTTAATTGGAATAACATGATATTAAAACCGATTTCTTTTGTGAATACTTTCATCGTATGGCATTATTTGAATGATACTCAACCCTGTAAATGGTGATGATACTTTTGCATTTAGGACCACTTTCTCGAACAGTCTCCAACGCAAGCGTTTTGGCTGGGAAAGAATTGTACGTCTCTTGTCTATATTTTATGCACAATGTACGTACTACATTACCAATAATTATTGTTTTGTGGATTTAAGTAATATTACCGTCATTCGTAACAAATAGTATAGAAACGTGTTGATTTCAGAAGAAACAGAGTACATATATGTTATGAACGCTTCTTTCTGTATTTGGGTATAAGTTTTTTCATCTGGATCAATAAATATGAAATATAATAATTTATCAGATAACTGGAAATCTCAAGTGTATTATTATAGCCCGTTTGAATCTTGGTCACACTTCAATATATAGATATATTCAATTCAGAATCGATTTGCCTGGCATAAATTGAGCTAATGTGACATTTGGCCGGCTCACAATACACATGGGTATCGAGCGATGCGACATCGATAATAAAAATGAGCAGAAAATGAACAACGATTATTCACCAGCTATCATTGTTAATTTCCATAATCATTTCAGAGAAATATCTATGCGATCTATTCAATTGGAGATTGAAGCCCTTTAGTTTCTGCGAGAAAGTTTAAGCAGATAATTTTCGACATGTTGAAAGTTGAAAATAAAATCATAGTTTGATGTTCAAACGAAAACGAATATCCAAAATTATGAAAGTTATTTGGTTTGTGAAACAGACTATCGACAGAATATACATTTGGGAATTCACAATACAAAATGAAAAAGAAAAAAACTCCGAAATGATACAAGTGCATGACGTTGTATCAAACATTGAGCCATTCCAAGCCCACGCCGAAAGGAATACTTTCCAATAGATTATCAAATATACTTGGATGAACTGTTATTTCATTGACAGTTCACTGAATAAGGGGCCTCAATTTGCCTCAGTATCCAATAGAATAATGACGTAGAATATTAATATGAAATATAATACTTGGTGTTTGCCGGGATATTCTATATGGAAGATTGAAGTTGGAAGTATTGTCGATATTTCTTGTTAGCACTTTATTCCACTAGATGCTTGATGTAAATAGACAGACTTCAATTGATTCAGTGAATCTAAAGGAGAATAAACTAGTAATCTGACCATATGTCATGAATAAAATTTAATTTTAATTTATGCGAACATTTTTGAGCTCACGAATCGCGTAATCTATTTGAATTTGCAATAATGTAATTTCTATTAATAAAATTAAACTCACCGTCAATCGGATGATGGTTGATATTCATTCATTGTGCAGCCAGCGCTACAACAATCCAAATCGATCGTTATTCCAATGAATTTTTTGCGTTCATTCGCACATTATTCACTCCCTGCTCATTTACCAGTTTTCGTCCATTTAAATCTGCCGAATTTCATTTCGTGGAATTTTCCATGAAGAATTCTCTAGAACAGAAAAATCATTGATAAAAATTCACCGAATTAAACGAGGCCTAATTCAATTTATTCAGATCAACGAATTCGGAAAAACACATTTAAAAAACAATAAATGATTTTCATTCCAATTTTGACAAGAGAAAAATGGTTGACGAATGTTTTCACGAATGGAAACTCGTTCCAATAGATGCTGACGAGGCGATTCGGGTCCTTCATTGACTGATTCCATCATTTATTTGAGAATCTCAATTTAGAATGAAACCAGTGAGAATTTGTCGATTTCTCATTTTCTATCCTTAGCTGTCAACAAGTTGCGATGGAAAATTCTTTTTTACCGACTGGCATTCATTGATGGGGTTTTCTCTGTTTTGTCAAAATTTTAACCAGATTATGAAGCTGAGCACTGAAAGCCTTACTAAATGTCACATTTATTTCACATAAAATTAAAATCCCCAACAAGATTTATTCCGTATTAAACAAATAATCAGATACTTGAAATCATCACTTGAAATGCCCGAGAGCGTTAAAGATCACAATAAATCTTTTGAAATATAAATGCCAAATGTTAAAATGAGGATTTGACATTAATTTTGGTCAAAGAGATTCAATGACAAATTTGCACCAATTGAAACTTGAAACTAAATACACGCAATAAATGTTCCTGAAACTATCGTCCTGAAACTATCGTCCTAAGCAGAAACCAATTAAATATTACTTACTGTTATCGGAAAATCTTCAAAAATATCAGCGATCCGCTCATACATTGGATTCTTATAATTCTCAACGAACACTAATTCCAATTTCCAAATTTATCGCAGTGAAAAATCTTTTGTGAGAGTCAAAAAAAAGACCGCGAACGTCATCTAATAAGAATTAACCATTATAAAAAAGCTATAACTTGATGCCCTTGTAGGACAAAGATTTATATTTGTGAAATGATGTCATATAAAATTTGAGCACAAAAGAGAGCTTTAAAAGTGAACAGAACTTTAAAATATCCCAACATAAATAAAAAGATAAGTTTCGATTTTCAAGCATTGTCAATTCGAGTATATGTATATTTATCTTACTTATTTTTCTAACGTTGCTCTTTTTTATTGCGTTTCGATGGCTTTTGTAATATGGTTCATGTACATTGTACATATTATTTATGTTTGGTATGTTAATACATATGTCGAAGCAGAGACACAAAAAGTAGTAGTTCTGGTCGTGACGTGTGATGCTTTTTCCTCCAATAATAATATTGGTACGAAATTCTAAAAACTGTTAATACGTTCAGAGTTTACTTACTGGAAACAGGTTGAGCTCTCTCTCTTCTTTTTTTTCTATATACCATTTGGCTATGCCTATAAAATTCATGCCCAATCAGCAAACATGTAGGAAGCAAAGATACATGAGATAAAAACATAAAAGTCTGCTTTGTATCATCAACTCGAAGCCTCATTCGTTGCACAGGATGAAAATTGTTTTTATTGATTTTAAATTTTTTTTTTTGTTGAAATTGACTTCATAAAAATGAGTCTGTATTTTGGTTCTTCCTCGGAGAAATCATATTAAACATGATTCCGAATTTGAAATTTGAGTAGCCTCAATTTTAAATGATCGTCTAAATTTAGCCGGATTGGCAGTGGCTGTTAATTTAAGTTGCAATTGAAACCTGATAACATCTAATCAAAATCCAAATGAATGGAAAAAAGTAAATTCAAACTAAAATTAAAAAAGAAAAACATCCAACAGCATTTTGCCACTCGAATGACTCTGTTCAGATCGTACAACGCAAAAAAACGAGAGTTTTTCAATTTAAATGGCTACAACGAACGTAGGCTCTAGATTCAGTCTGTCAACGGTTATTAAGTGGCATGACTTTTGAAACATTGATAGCCTTATTCGGTGAAAGCATTATTATTGGATGAATTAGCAAGACGATGGACAAATCATTCGGTTCTTTGATCCGGAATCCGGACAACGTGAACCTATAGTGTAAATATAATAAAATCGAAATGCTAACATTGATTTTCTTTTTATTTGTCAATGTGACATGATTCCATGGTGATTTGTATTGCAAAATTCGGTGATTTTTCCCATGGGGAAAAAATCCATTCACTTTCAAAAGTCATCTGTCTTCCGCCTATTTGGGCTTAAGTAAAATAAAATAAACAAAGCTTTCAATAACTCTGCGCTCGAATAACAAAGGGAAACAAAGTTCAATACACATATTCAACTTTTTTTTTGTTGTTGTATAAAATTTTCAACTAGCAAGCCCACTCACTGGTTATATTATGTGTAGACAAGTGATATGTCAGGTTACTCCTTGATTACATTTTTTGCTTATTCAAAGTTTTATAAATCAATCGTTGATGAATATTTTCAAGATTGACGAGGCAAACAGATAATATTTTCTTTTTTCTATCCAAAATTCAAAACAAAGTGAAATTTGTTGATTCGACGTCATTCCATAAACGGAAAAATATGCGTATGACGTATGACGCATTCCTTAGCTAGGATAAATAGCAAGCACAACGAATATCTGCAAAATTTCAAATTAAAAAAAAAACAAGCAAACAAATAATGATTTTCTTTTTATTAGCTATGATTTCAACTGAACTATTGACTTCCGGGTTGTGAGCATTGTAATGTGTATAGAAATGACTATTTGTTGCTGTTATACGTTATAAATGAAATACGAAATCAAACCGCACCCAACAACCACATTCATTCATAATTCACTGTCCCATTACTTATTATTATGAATGTGAGTTGTAAACAGTAAACAAGTAACCACATTTGGCCGCCTTCGCTCATGTTCAACACCTACGTTCATATTTCCAGCTTTGTCCGTGAAAATATATCGATGGTCTTGAGGCAAAATGTTTCTATTCCATATGTCCTGTCATCACGTATTTATTTTTTTCGAAAATTATGTTCATTTTCTTCCACATTTGTCCACAAAAGTATTTACATTTTTAATTTTAATGGATTGTGGGAAGCATGGCGAACTGATTTCATTAAGTCATGATTAAAACATTAAAAATGAATATAAAAATAATAAATTTTTTTTTACGAAACACGCTTCTGTTAGAATGATGATGTTGGTTTTTCCTGATCTAAAGGACGGCTTAAGAGGTTTCTACAAAGAAAAAAAATTAAATGGCCTTCTTTTTAGTTTTGTGATATTTAAAGTTTGCAAGGACCCAGCAAGAGAGTGTATGAAGCGTGTATGGTTTCTTTTAGACAAATTTTAACAGAAGTTTAATGGCCAGAGAAAATTAAATATTTTAATCATAAAACATGAAAACGTTTTGCGTAAATGCTTTGTCATATGCAATAATATTATGTATGCATAAATGTGGTGTGTCGGATACATTTTCGGAACATTTTTGGAACATTTCCCCAAAAAGATCCAAAATAGCACGAAATGAAACCATCCAAACCACAAAAAGCTTTTTTTTGTGTGTTGAACTATGAAGTATTTTGTCAAAAATTCACTTGATCATCATCGCGCTAAATGAGTTTTCGGTTCAATCCGCAAATACCACAATCTTTCATTCTCTTCGAAGGAAATTGGTTCTGAAGACATTGCATTTAATGTGTTCCATTATGTTCACATCCACCAATATTGTTTGGGGATTAAATTTTAATCGGTTATGGAAACCGTATGGAGTTTTGAACGAAAATTTAGCTCGAACTCGGGTTATGTCACGTGTCACTGACAGTTCCGTTTTTAATGTTCCGTTTTTTCTCTCTTTTAAATCCAAACATACGCAATTCAATTGTCGATAAATTCAGCACATAACATTGATTACCAGCTGCAATAATAATAATTTATCGTACAATTGAAATTCAGTTTTCATTAAACCAATAATTAAAGAGCCACATTTGCAATTGTAAAATGTGTGCGACAGTTAAAATATGTTCCAAATCCGATTGGATTGACCAAAAGGATTTGTTGCATGTTTCGTCAGATAGAATACAATAACAACAATTGAAATCGGTCCGAATCACTACAAAATTATCAAGATGTTAACAAATTTACGACTACAATACAATGAATGGTCAAGTTCTTTTGCCACTGAAGAGATAATGATTTGAAATTTTGAAATAATTGTGCGTTTGTGTTCGTAGTCCACTGGTCGTTGTTCCTGTGTTAAGCAGATGGTTATGTTAAATTTTAATTATAGCTTTGTGGTAAATGGGTCTAAATATCGTTCTGAGCACACAGTACACCATCGAACAGACGAAAAATGTTGTAAAAAGTTTTTGCACACATTTCCGAAGCAATTATAGAAAGCTGAGCCAACAAACGATTGACCACATTTGAAAGCAATTTAATTACATTAACATTCATTTTTCCCAGCACGATGCCCAACAATTTAGCAAACAACCAAACACCACACAAATGACCATTCGGTTGATTTAGAAATTGTGGTTGGCTGTTTGTTATATGGTTAAATTAAATGAAAGCTTATCACTTGATGTAGATTTTACTTTAGCCAACGGTCTGACATGATTAGTGGTACACCAAATCGAAATTATTCCCAAATGAGAATACCAGCGCACCGATTGCTTGAATAATTATCGGATTTCGAATTGAATCGTTTGCGGAAAAAGCACACGCCATTCATTTCATATACAAAATTTCGTGTTTTTGTGGCCTGTCGCCTGTCACTCCAGATGCAACATTTATTGAGATTTTACGCACCAACAAGTGGATAAAATTATATTTACAATCTCGACATTATATGTGTTTAACTTGCTGGGCTAATAGATTTTCTTAAATTCACAGTGATATTATCGGTGAATTAATTGAATTCGTATTCGGGATTTGTAACAATGACATTTGATAAGGATAAATTTCGTTTCGGTACATTTCAAATTATCCATTATTATTATCATTATTACGCAATAATAAATTTATTCATCGAGTTTCAGATGAGCATGAATACGCCATAAACCAAAGAAATGGTATAGATCACAGTAAATTTATTAGTTTCTCGTGTTGAATTGAATTTACGCAGTTTGAGACTATTCAAGTTGTAACCACATTCACTTGCTGTCGAACAATTTATTACCATGATTGGAAATGAGCTTGAGGGATTCGAGTAAATAATATGACTTCAAATAGCCATTTACCATTTCTTTTTCGAAACGTTTATGTTTGATCTGCTTTTTACAAATTCAATCAATCGTTGAGCGAATTTTATCCGTTCGATGGATTTTCGATTATTATTATCCATCAATCTAACACACAATAACAACAACGGAAAAAAAAACTGAATCAACAGGAAACAGGAAAGCCAATTGATATGTTTTTTCTTCTTTGACGTATCGAAAGACGATATTTTAATGAAGGAAATCGGAAGTAACATTGCCAACACGTATCCATGACCTTGTAACCAATCAACCATCGGTTCAATCTTCTCATTACATTTTTGAATGTTTACACTGAGCTGTTGTGCTAACCATTAAAATTTCAATCTATCCTTGAACGGATTTCAAAAGCTCTTTCAGCTGATTGAATGTGAGAAGAGAGAAAGAGGAAAGAATCAATTCATGTAGCTGCATCAGTGAGGTTGGCTGCGTCACGTTCGAACAAAATTGATTTTTAATCCCAGGAAGCAGATTATCGGCATGAATTCGATTGGATTCACAGTTGGAATTCGAGAATGCCGAAACGATAGAACTTTAACAGAAATTAAAATACTGCCCTGCAATTCGATTGAAATAATTTTGACAATTCCGGAAAATGGTAGAGAAAGTTGTTGAAAATCATCTACTTATTTTTATTTTTAACTTATTATTATAATTGGATTCGTTTTGATTGCTGAATATTGTAATGAGTCTGAATGGATATTTCGAATCCGTTTGTGAAAAGTGACTTAATTGGTGATTGGTTAAGCATGAAATATTCTGCTTCAAAAGCGATGATCCCAGTAAAATATTGTGGCAACGATGAGTGCATTCTTTTGCGTACCGTTAATTAACTTCATCTCGAGAACTTGTGTAATAACATAGTAATATATGAATTTAAATACATAAACGTTATAGGGATGAGTGTTGCCTAGAAGCGCTCTATTTCAGATTTAAAATCGTATAAACTTTACGGGTTCATTTCATTCAAATGTTAAATGAATAATAAGCTCAAAATATATCTAACTGTTGTATTTTGTCCTGAATTCGGGTCATGATGGGAAGTAAAAATTCAACTGTAGATAATGTTTGGTGATTGCGTCAACAAAAAACTTTCTAAAGGGATTTTAATTGATTTGACTGCACCAGCAAAATTAACTCTTTTAAACGATTTGTTCAGTTTATTTGTGGTTCGTTTGGCTTTGTTGCGTATGAATAAGCAGTTAACATGCTGAAAGTTGAAAAGAAATCGAAATGCAAAAAAAAAAACAGAATGTTCATGCTAGACATTCAATGTTCAATGAATATGATCAGAATTGGAAAACTTTATCATGTGATCTGAACCGAAAATCAAAATTATGTATTTACAACACTGAAAACTAACCACAAACCATTGCAAAATTTTGGCTCCTTTCTCTTACCATTCGCAGCCACAATTAATTTTAAATAGTAAACAAATCACTGTAAACAAGAATCAAAATTGTATTGTTTTTGATTCACCACAACGGATGCAACTTGATGGGAAAAACCCATAAAGTTTGCATCTATGGGTTCTGATGTGCACGAATGTGAACAAAGCCGGCTTTCATTATTCGAACATTGTTGTTTATCAATTGTATAACCAACATTTTCACCATTTAATGGAAAACTACGGCCTGTAGGAAACTGAGAGAAGATTTAGATGAAAATGTGAAAGAATTCTCTGCTGTTTTGCCAATTAAAGAGAAAAACCATGACTTTGCTGTCACTTGACTACAGTTCAGCAACTACACCGTAAATATAACGGAAATTAATTTGCATAATTCACTTTTCAAATGGCATCTCTGTCAGCAGTATGCAATGCATACAATTCATTCAATGAGTTTTGTTTGGATATCGCAAGGACGAAGACAATGTTTCGGAATGCAATAGAATTATTCGGATTTCAAGAAACATTTAACACATAAGCTTGGCAGGCAACGAATAACCACGAATGATAAATGTTTGTTCAAACACAATAAGAAATTGGCGAAAAGATTGCAAAGTGTTTGTTCACTCTCGTTTTTTAATGGAAAACCAAAAAGCGGTGCATGCTGGCATTTGAGTGCATAAGATTTTGTGTTTCGAAATGTGTTTTAAATCAGGGGCAACAGATTTGCAACACAAACATACCCGACCATTGAAGCATTATAATGAAGAAAAAAAAAACATCAAAAACATCAAATGAATGCACGATGCACATTGCAAATATTTTGCCATTTCGTGTTGATGCTTAACGTTGTTGTTGATTGACTTAGTCGTCTTGGAATAAAATCGGATTGTATTTCATGTGCGTCGCAATTTGTAATGCATTCTCAAGTTATGAAGTCGACAAAGGACACAAAAAAAACGAGAAAGACACTTGAAAATTGTAAACACATTGTGCAAATGAACACAAACACACACACACACACACACACACACACACACACGACAACAAGACAAGCACAAGAGTTACGAGTCTTT
>GL502781.1:180887-194479 GCA_000149185.1 Mayetiola destructor
CGACAAAGGACACAAAAAAACGAGAAAGACACTGAAATTAGTAAACAACATTGTGCAAATAGAACACAACACACACACACACACACACACACACACACACACGTCAACAAGCAAGCACAAGAGTTACGAGCTTTGAGTTGCAAGTCGAATATTTAATAAACTGAAAACATGATTCGATGATAATTTGTTGCTGTTTTGACTCATGATACGTATTGGCACACATCTGCAAGTGGCTTTCAACTCTCACAATATTGTCAATTGTCAGTGAATGAAATGAAATCGAATTTTTATACTTCTATATGCCATAGTAATAATGTTGAATGCATTTACTGCATCAGATAGTGAAACATCCGCATTTGTAAAATGATTATCTTTATTTGCTTTTTAAGCTCAATCCAATTTTCATAATAATCCGGCCATTCAGCAGCAATGCGGTGCAGTTCATATTTGCTATGCCCTGTGCTTTTATCTTTCCTTTTTGGGGTTGAGAATAAAATCGGGATTAACATTTTGCACAAATATTGTTTGACAATTCCAATAACCATGCTCCATTCCATTCCATTCCATTCCATTCTAAAACCAAATGTAATAAAAACATAGCAAACATTCCATTGATATTGTACCGTATGCTCCATTTTAAATCGACCAAACATGAGAAAAACCATTTTCGAATAATACTCTCGAAAAAAAAATGAACAATTTTAATTTTGGCAAATATGTTTCTACATTCTGTAGTAACTATCCCATACTTGTGTTTATGTTGAAACAAATATGTAATTACGTGAGAAATACAAAATTGCTAAAACGCAATTCAATGTGGTTATTTTTTTTTGTTTTGTTCAGAAATGGAAAAAATATAAAAAGCCTGTCTATATCGAACATGCTTCTACGCTAACGACAGCTATTTGTTTCAAGCACAATCGCTGTCAATAATTTGTTTTACGTTTCAATTGATGAATCAACTGGGAGGGCAAAAAAGGAAAACATTGAAAAAAAAGTGAGCGATTGCTTTCATTTAGAAAACGTGCCTTGAAAGTAGATGGATTTTGTTCATTGTTCGAAGCTTTTGGTGATGTGTGTGTGTGACGTTTTTGTTTTGTCTCAATTGTGCGATTCATCATCGGTTCTTTCGGATCTCATTGTCATTTGGTTCTCGAATTTAACATCTACCTCACCCCTTTTGCATCGATGTGAAACAGTTAACGCCAACACAATTCCTCTTTGAATTAGTCAGTGTATTGCTACATTTTCTCACCATCGTCGAATCCATATTGTATTGTCGTCATATGTTACATGTTAATAATTGTTTATGGTCTTCAAAATGATCGTCATTCAATTGAATTGAATTTTTGTTTGCGTTGTTAGTTTTTTTGTTGTTGTGATGGAACAATTGATATACTGGTATAATTGTCCTATCAACCGCAATAATTCTTAAGATTCACATCAGTATTCACATCCAATGCTTTCGTTCATTCCAATTTAATTTCATCGTATCATTGTCAATGAAACGAATTAGAGATTTTAGTCGGTGTGAGCTAGGACGCTATAAGCCATAAGCCCTAAGCATTCTCATCTCTGCTAAGCAATCTAATGCAATTTGGATGTTGTTTGACAAATCGTTTCAACTTTAATTTGTCTGCTGATCTGCTGATTCATTTGTAACAATCATAAACATATGTTCCTGCTGTTAACAACAGCGGGATCTCAACTATGAACTATAAACTATTTCACATTTTGATTATTTTCAATTTCCTGCACTACTTCAGCAGCTATTTTATAATTGTTATTATGAATTTCAATCAATTGAGAATCTCAAAATCTTCTTTGCTTGATCTCTAAGCGCTCAATTTTCCGAAGAACGAGTGCAAATAATTTCAGTTCATCAAGATTCAAATTAATTTAAAGATTTTGTTTTCATCTCTAAATATTTTGATGCCAAAGCCTGTAGCTTTGTTGTGGCTTCGTAAAATATTCAACCTGTTGTTTAATAATAAATTTCTGAACCAAATCAGATTCAATTAAACCATTAGGATGAAGAATTTATCATCGATGAATGAACTCAAGCCTCAAGTTTTACCTGTCCTCAAATTTTTACAAAACAAGCATCACCGACGTTCGTTTCAGTTCGAGGGGCATTCGAATCGTTGGCAAAATTATGGCTAAATATACAATATATCAGACAAGTTGCAAGCCGAACCGTTCAAGTGAAAATATCAAAAATTAAATTAAATGTTCAATAATTATGAATTCAATATATGCGTTTTTCATCATGTCTATTTTGTCCCGTCCCTTCTTCATTCTCCATATACAATATTTATACAAAAAATAAAACTAAACAAAATGTTTCCTCAACATTATCATTTCGAAGCTCGTAAAACGACTAGCAAACGGTTCAGCTACATAAAGCATGATTGGGAGTTCGTGCTTCCATATCGGTTTGGTTCACCACACGGCACAAATTGCTCTTCTGAGGAAGATTTAAATTGTGGCAGAGAACTTTGGAAAGCATCATTACTTCCATACCCAAATGCTAAATGGATATGTCTTGTACGCGACACGATATGCGATATGCGATATTTGATGTTTGCATATAAATATATGCTCTCAATGGAAATACATTCAATGTTTCGAATTGATTCCGGAATAAATGTTCAATGTTCATACACTTCAGCGACAGTTAGTTGATTGCAAGCTTTAAAATTGTATTTTATTTGGTTTTATTGCAGAAGATGAAGTCATTTACCCATCATCGTATTCCAACGATATTATGGGACCATCCGAAAAGTAAGTAAAAATCCAATATAAGGGATTCGTGTGTTGTATGCTGTGTGCTGTGTATGTATGTATTTTATTCCAGCCATTGGATCCATGATTTCCATCGATGGAACGTGTTTGAAATTTGTGTAAATAAAAAAAAAAATGTTAATTTCAAAATTTTGCGATTTGTTGATAATGCTTCCAGGCAAACAATCAATATATTCGATATTGTATATTAGTTAATATTATATTTAATGTCTTGCATGCAAATGAAAAGGCGAGATTTATTTGAAAATTGCTATTATTATTCATGCATCCAACCAAGCAAATTGTTTAACTTTTTTCTTTTTTTTTTCTTTTTGGCTTTTCACGATTGCCATCATCCAATCCATAAAAATGTTTCATTGCATTACATCTTCATTTTTAGTGCTCACTATTGTAGAAATTTCAATTTCGAATGTTCATTTCGTGGCAAAACTCCGTCCATTTGCTTCCGCATTTAATTTCGGTTTTTTCTTCCCCTGCACCCCATCATTCATCACCTAATGAGAGAGATGTGCAAGTGTAAGCGATTCATTTCATTTTCAATTGCCATTGTATAAAAATGTACACATAGTGTTTAAGCTTCTTTTTTATGGATTGTTGAACGGCATAACAATGCTGAGATATGGAACATTTTTAATTTTTATTTGCATTCCGAATGGAAAAAGATTTTTCCAAACAATCAAACACGGTTTTTGCCATCATTGTAAACTGTGTGGTGTGATGTGACGTGGTATGGTGTGATGGAAACTGTAAATAAACTGTGTGGTGTGATGTGACGTGGTATGGTGTGATGGAAACTGTAAATACAATTGTAAATCAGCGTCATCATCAAAATATTATCAAATGAATTGTGGCATTCGTTGTGCTGGTGCATTTGATGCATTTTGATTGTTGTGGATTTTTGGATTGTGCACATGGATATGGATATGCTGGAACCGTAAACCGTAAACCGTAAACCGTAATTTGTAGATTTGTCACGAAAAAATTGTGAATCAGCGCAAATCTAACCACATGTACTGCATCATGCATTCGTAAATCAAACAAATTTTTTGTTGTTTCGGGCTCTTTCTCTTTCTGTCTCATTCAATGTTAGATAAAAGCACCAATTTTCCATCTAAATAAACGTTTGTTTTTTTTTAATTTTGTTTTTTTCAAATTCTGAAATTCTCTTTAATTCATATCAGACGATCTTCACGAATATTTGTTTTTAGGCGTGCATGTGTGCGCCGCGGAGGAAACTGTGATCATCGACCGAATGAATGCTGCTATAACAGCTCATGCCGATGCAATTTATGGGGATCAAATTGCCGTTGTCAACGTATGGGCCTGTTTCAGAAATGGGGATAAGTCGAAACCGAATCATCGTTAGCAAAATTCTTTCCAATTCCAACCGGATCGAATGTTCAACAACAACAATATTACGAATTACAATAGAAACCCTTAACCGTATAAAAACAACAGAAAAATGAAAGTTATATTATTCACACAAAACACGTACTTTCCAGGTTTAGAAGACCATCTGGTACATATTACACGCTAGACACAGATTGATAAGGTTCATGCAGTTCGCATTGAATTAAAATCGGAACAAACATACAAATCAAACCCGAATACCGTTAGCTGATGGCGCTACTTTCAATGAAGAAAAGAATACAAATTGTTTTATCAAATTCATGATTGTGTGGATTGTTGCTGCAAAAATATATGGATAAATTAATTCAACAAAACATAAATATAGTAATAGCTTTGATTATGTAGTTAACTATAATTTGTACAATGACATACGAATCACCATAAATCAGGAAAAATTAGAATCATATTTATTTGACTTTTTTTGATTTTATTGTGTATATTTTGTTAACAAATCTCGCAATTGAACCACTTGAATACAAAAGATACAAGATAATTCTACTACATATATGGGTTCTTTGAAAAGGCGAATTCCACTTGGTAAATAGTTATTAATTTTTGTTGGCATTTGTGTATTTCGAATAGACTGAATGTAAACATTTGCGTGTGAAAAACCAATTTCTGTCTGCAATTCCTCTTGAATCGAATTCATTTTGAATTTTTTTTAATTGATTTCCTGGGTTCATCCTCATCATCATCCTCTGTGAATCTTTCGATTGAATCTAAAACACAAGGCTGACACACTGCCTTGAACAATTCTCGGCTCTCAACTAAATATATCAATTCCATTGAATAATGTAAATGAAAATTAGAATTTTTTTTTTTCACTCTTTCTATCTATTCATTTATCGACACAGTTTTTAGACCGATGTTACAGGAACATAAATAGTCAGCTTTTAGATAAAATATGATAATAATCATTCATATTTATGTGTATTTTATAGTTGGTAAAAGGATATAAAAAAAATCCATTCAAATTTCATATGTTTGTGTGCGTGCGTGTGCTCGAATCCAAAATTATTTGAAAATCCATGGATTTTCTGAATGAAAACTTTTAAGTACTATTGCGATCGATGCCATTAAAATGATTTGATGATGTCAGCAAAATGTCCATCATTTTATCAATCAAATTTTTTGATTTTCCGCAAATTCTCAAACCTTATGTTTATAGCCAGAGACCGGAAAAAAATCTTATGGCAAATGTTTGGATTGATTGATTTTAGCCGTACCAGCTACTCACTTGAATGCCAATCAATTACAATAACATACCAGCCGGTAACGTTTATGCAGTCTTTTCAATTTCAGGATAATTAATCGATTTAAACAAACAAATGAATGCATCGCACCTCAAACAATTTTTAGTTCGAATCTTTGAATATTCTTGTTTCCTGAATGCATTCATTTACATGAAAATGTAATCAAAAACCATTGTTTTCCAAATGCACCGAATTTGAATATTTAATCCTCATCCGTATCCATTATGTAAAAGTGTTTTTTCAGCCAATAATCTATTAAATGTATAATGTATTCACCAAACTATTTTAATCTGATATATTTGATAATATCAATATCAATAAATATATCACATATCGAACATAAATAAATAAATAATACATAATAAATGTGTCAATGTCAATAAATAAAACAAAAATCTATTAACTAATAAATAATAATAATATTAATAATAATAACATGAAAAGTAATCGTCAAACAACAATAATAAAATAACAGAAAAAAATATCATTAAAACAAATTTGAATTTTGAATTGTGTCTCACTCCGTGCAAACATTATTGGTTACCATCAAATGACGCAAATGTTTCTGAAGTTCATAAAACACTTTTTATTTGTGAAAAAAATCATTGTTAAATAGCTTTTTGAAATTGAAATTGAAGTATGGGATAAAATGATTATTCATTCATTTAAATAATACGATGTTTGCCGTAAAAAGGAGCAGAAAACGAAAACCCAGAGACTTCATCTCATAGATTGTAAACGGTTTCGAGTTCAAAAGATTAATCAGATTATCGCATTTGATTTTGATTTAATCCGATTTTTGTTTCTCTTTTGTTTTTTTTGCTTTCAATTGACAAAACTAAAAAAATTATATTCCGAATCAGTTGAAATTCATTTGCCGAAAGTATTGAAATAAAAACTGAAAAAATACCTACAAATTCGTTTGAGTTTAATTTCAAAGTCTTTGCCAAAAAAATGGATCCAAAAAGAGAAAAAGATTATGGTAAGTCGTATGTCATAATGTGTGATCGTTGTCCTGGAGCTTATCGCATTTGAATTGTAACTTGTTAGTTATTATTTTTTCGAGTTCTCCTTCGAAATGAAGCATCGTATTCGAAATTATTATATTTACTTAAGCCTTAAGTCCAAATGTCATCAACAACATTGAAGTACATTGTAATGCTCCGCATTGTGCAAAAAAAACCTATCAACATAACTGTCAAACGGAGAAACATTTGTTGTTGTTGTTGTTGTTGTTGTTTTTTTTCTTTCATCGTTTTGTTTCTCTTTCGCATTTATTTATTTTCCGAACGTTCTCTATCGTCTCTGCGTACAATGGCCAATGCTCACCCGTAGTAGTTGATACACAGACAACTGGAAACATAGTTGCATTTTTTCGGTGTGTCTGCGCGTGAAAACGGAATTTTTCTTTCGAAACATTTTTGTGTATTTCAAATTTTCATTTTCATGGACACATAATTTTATTCTAATTCGATTATTAATAGTTTTTTTTTTGTGTTTTTGTGTAGAATTTCTGTAGAATTTAAGTGAATGTTTTTTTCCATTTCTATATTGAAATTTAATGCAAGCAAAGAAGCAGAAACATAAAATCTATATAATAATAAATTTCCAAAGTGGGTTAAGTTGAATGTGACGTCGATGACTTGAAAAATATCATCGCCTCAAGCAATTACCTTTTTTTTTATTTTCATGTTTATTGTGTTGGTGTGTGTGTGCGTTTTGTGGTTTTTATTGGAGTGGATGTTGTGATAAGAAGAAATTCATTGCTCAAATTGAAAAAATAAAATTTATTTTCATGCGTGCGATGTGAAGTAATATTTTGAAGAAAAAAAAAGAATTCAATCGTACCGAATCAAGAATTCCGAAAATAATGTGTTTGAGTGTAATCAATGCCAAAAATTACATAAACAGTCGACAGAGTGCCGCTGCAAAAATCAATAATTTCACAGTGGACTACGCTTCACAATATATAACAAACAAAAAAAAAACAACGTTTCTTTTCCTTTTTCGCCCTTCTATGTTGTGCCCTATTTTGTGGTGTTGTGTGCAAAGGGCGTTCATAAATCACGATAGAAACTAATAAGACTGAAATAAATAAATATTTTTTTCATATCTCGATTTCAAGTGTACATTCGAGTTATATTAATAAGTTTGACTGTGTTTACTACAGCCGGGGAATAAAAAAAAAGATTCATTGTGCCTAAATAAATATTTTCATGTTTGATATTCATTTTGAAAACAAGCTCCAATATAATATCACTATTACTCATCTATCGCACTTCCACAATTGACTGAATAAAGAATATGAAAATAAGACAAATGGTAATTAGGTTCGATTGTAAATTTGTACACGAACTCAATTCTTGAAAAATTGTGATTCTCAACACACAAATGTTTGTTCGCATGATTTCATCGTTTCGATTCAAAAACAAAGATGGAATAGAAAAAAAGAAAACTAAAAAAAAAACTTCTTTGGCATGTAATGAATCGAATAATTTATCTACCAAATGCGATAATCTGAATTGGACAATAGAATTGAATAGCATAACTTGTCGGCATTGTCTCCATTTTCCATTCAATCAAAACTAAAAATTTGTGTGCGTACAATCACCTCTAGTTAGTAACTGCTCACAATATAAAATGGCCAAAAGAATGAGCAAAAAAGCAAACGTTTCCAATGAATTAATGTTATTGGTGGGAAGTGAATGACTGCAGCAAAAAAAAAAAATGCTACGCAAACATTCAATGACCGACGCAACAAAAAAAAACCACCCAAAGAAAATAAAACAGACAGTTTGTAAATTTTGATCGCATTGCATCCTCGCAACAAAACAATTTACAACTTGATTGAACGGCATTCGAATACCAGACTCAATTCACGCATGCACACATTATCACATATTCGGTATTTGGTATTTATAACATTATATCAGGACGGGCGAGTGTACACTTTACTGTGTACAGCCAAAGAATCTGAAAAATAAAGCAAAAGTTGCCAGCATTTAATGTTCTGTATTTAATGCCATCCGAACATCGAGTGAATTAGATACCACCGCACATAAATCATCACCAATAACCAATAGATGGATTCCATATCTTTGGCCTGGTGCTACTTCTTTCGATATTTTTCTTTTCCTTTTTTTTCTTTTTTGATTCTCTTTTCATTTGCCTTTTTCGATGGCATCTTTTAACACATACAAATCCACGCGCTGCCACCTTGAGCCATATCACATAAACGAATACATTCAAAGCATTTGTTAGTTTTCTATTATTTTTCTTCTTTTTTTTTAGTAAATGTGTGATTATGTGGTCTCAACCATTTGCGTGTTACGAGTCTCAAAAATACACAAACTCAATTTGAATGTCGAATGTATACATTATTATTATTATTTTTATACATATATGACTGCACGAAAGAATGGAATCTAAAATACGACAAAAAGAAATTGAATGAAAATGAAAAAAAAAAGAAAAAATGTGATGAAAAAAAAAAGTTCATTTGCTTATACCGTTACCGCTGGTAAACATAGACTTTTATCTACTGAACAGACATACGGTACGGTTGATGTTAAGAGTTGTGACTTGGCGAATACATATGTGCAAAGAGAAACAGAGTTAAATCGACATACATTATTTGAATTCTGGTGCACCACTCAAAAAGGGCAGAAGCGACAAATGAGAAGAAGAAGAAGATAGAAAGCAAAAAAAAAAAGAAAAATGCTCAAAAAACTGGTATTAAATCTAAACAAGATACTCATATCGTAGCCGAGATAGCGTGGTATGCTATGTACAATGTACATGCTACATTTTCTGTACACAAACAATTTTTTCCTGTTTTGTTTTGTTTTATTTCATTCTTGTTTATTTTATTTTTTTTTTTTTCCTACGACGGATGGATATTGTTCATATACATTCAATAGCAAATCGTACTTATAATAAGGCGCGCGCTTATTGAAAAATTAACTCAAATACCAGAAAATGCTGAATGCATTTACGGACCAAAGACCATCTGTGCATTTCACATATATTCGTTTCAATAAAAACGCGACATTTGTTCTCTCCTTATTTATTATTGTATTTGTACAATTGGCCATCGCTTTCGAATGAATAGAAAGAGAGAGGGAGGGAGAAATAAAAAAGAAGAGAGAATAACTAGAGAAATTTAAAACGGAACAAAATTCTCGGAATCGAAACACGCATCGCATTCACAATTATTATGGTTTGTGTGTATAAATGTAGGTATTATTATTCAAACAAAATCCCCCATCACAATTGACTACGACACATTGAATCGATTGTGAGTGACTCGTTCTCTTCAATTTGTTCGTCTCTATTCTATTTGATTTCTTCTAGTTTCCATCACATTTTGGTTGGTCGTCTAAAATTAACAATTGAAAATAATTCCGGCAAATGCCATTCATTCTGAATTGATTCAGTGTGTGAATTAATTTTTCATTGTGACCATCAACAATCAACATACAATTGATGGCAAAACAATTTTATTAGGCGTAACGAAACACATTTCATTTCGACAGTTATGCGATTCAAGTTAAAATTAATATGGACTAAAGTGTTTGACTATACCAACAATGCACAAGAGGCAACCATAAAAAGAGAGTACAATCGTTTCATTACATTCGAATGGAAACATAAACAATAATAAAAAAAAATATTGTGTTGATACACAATCATTAGACGAATATTATTTAAATCGACCGAATTTCGAATCATTAGATTTTATATTTCCATACCATTCCTCGGTTTATGGAATTTAAATGTGAAACGGATGATTTTCCGGCAAAAATGGGCTCGAGATCAAATAAAAAAAAAAATCTCTTTGATCAGAAAGCAAAGCGATTACAATAATTAATAGCCACGAAACGACCGAAATCAGAGCGTATCAGCTGCTGTTATTGAAACTGATGCTGTTGTTGATGTAACAGTAATAAAATAGGAAACCGTAAAACATAAAATTGCTCAAACATTTCTGTGTGCATGTGTAAGAGAGAGAGAGAGAGAAACAACGGTGAAAACAATGAAATATTCATAATAAAAATCGAATGCCTTTTGATTTTTGATTATCACCTTTGACTGGTGAACGATTTTCAGACGAATAAAATGCATTGAGTTACGGTGTGCATGTCAATGATATTATGTTGTTGGCGAAAGGCGCCATTTCGTTTGAATGGGAAAAATAAAGGAAAAATTCCATCGTTACATTTCGATTTTTGGTTTTTCAGTTCGTTTTTTTTTCTTCTCTTGCTATTCAAGTGAGTGCTTGGCATGGAATATCGTGATTTTATTGAAATACAAAATTCTTTAATTAAATCTGCGCGATTCCAATGGGCGTTTCTACAATGAAATTGAAAACAATTCACACATTTATTCCATAAATTCGAATTTTCATCGAGGGGTTTCATTGTAAAATCATAAAATCAAAAAGACAAAAAATCGTGATATAAATGTGCAATCGAAAGCGCTGCACCTTACTTCATGTTCATTTATTGAATGTTTGAAGTGTTTTTTTTTGCTTATGTATTGTGTGGGTTTGATTTTTATTTGTAATATGGAATACTTGAAGCATTTAATGAACACAATTTTGCTGATTTTTCAATTTGTCGCCGTTGGTTTTGTTTGCGTTAATTAAAAAATTAATTTGGCTTAGCATTGCGGTTTTTTTTTATTTCATTGATGAAGCAAAACATTTAATTTTTTCCTTTTTATTTTCATTTCATTTCTACAGTTGTAATGAAAGAAAAAAAAAATATGAGAGCTTTATCAACAATAAGTTAAGTGCGAAATAAATTCTAAGATGGTAAATTGCAAAACAAGCAACCAAAAAAACAACAACAGCGATGCTGAAATTAAGTGCAAAAATTGAGATAAACTTATTTGTAACGGTCATAAAATAAACAATTTGAAATTTTCATTAAACTGCCCAAATTTACCGAATTATTCGAATCAAATTATTTCTAGAGTGTGGTGTGGTGCATTAAATATACATTGTCAATAAAAGTCCACCATTAGTTATTAACATATACATATTTATATAAATATTGTGCTTAAAGTATAGTGTCAAACAGCGGTTGCAATAAATGCATTCAAAGTTTAAATTGTGAACAAACTAAAGTACACAAAATGTTCAACTTTATAAAAAAGGGCGTGAGTGTCGGTGAAAGAGACCGAGAAAAAATGGATCGTGACAAAGATCGACGAAAAAAAGAGAAAAAACAACGCAAAGATTTGAATAAACAAAATCTGTCGGGTACAATGAGCTCCGAAGAACTTCTACGTCTCGATGAGGTTTGTATTTTCATGAAACTGTCACATAATAATATTCTTTCAAAATTGTTCATTCATACGAAAATAGTTTTTAGCTTAGTTTCCATTTATTCCGTCATTCGATTTGCAAATTAAACAACTATAAAATATTCAAAAGAAATCGAAATATGAAATAATTTTTTTTTTTGGATTTAGAACCGAATTTGCATTTTCCATTAACACAAGAAGCTGATATACATCGAATGATTTCATGCGTATTCCGCGTCTTTCTACACCTTCTTCTCTTTCATTCATTAGGAGCGTGTTAAGTTTTACAGAGAAATCATTCTTTTATTTTTTTTTTATAATTTTGCATTCATCGCGGTCAATTCAAGCGTAATACATTTTCAAAGAAACTTTCAAATAGAAATCATTCAGAACAATTAATATTCAAACAATTAATATGCGTCTCAATGAACATCCGTTATTGTGTGCTTGCTTTACGTGTGACAAATGTACACGAATCGAATTATAATAATTCTTGATTTTTGGTCACCATTTAAATAATTCATTCTTTCTTGATTTGTAGGTACGGCGTTCACTTAAAATTCGTGGACGACGTAAGGAAAAGGAGAAACTTCCGAGTGGCATCACAGCCGATTACAGTGCCAATTTTTTTGCTCATCTCGATTTGGATCGAGATGTTGAACGTGACCGTGGCATTGAAGAGGTATTTTTCACATACATATTTAAATGAAATATTTTTGACTTTTGATATTTGGTATTCGATTTAAAGTTTGAATCACCATTTAATTCCAAAATTCAATCAATTTGTGTTGAAATTTAGTGAATTTTTTTTCTTCGCTCTTTCATTTTAGACAATTGCAACCATTGATCAACTTGAAGGATGCGAACATGTTGTTTCAATCAATGTTTCACATTCGGATAGTTCCGAAACATCGATACATTCAACTGGCGTAACCAAGGTGAGAACGATGATGATTAATTATATTTGATAACAGTGAATCACATTCCTTGTGTGTATGTTATACATATATTCATTCGATTCGTGAGACATTTTCAAATCAATGTTTTTAATGAAAGAAATTTTCTAATGAAATACTCGATGTATTCAATAGATAAAGTCATACATACCATGTTCGGATATGTAGTATAATATCATATTGCAGTATGTGATTTTAGGCATGGATTTTAATCAGCTCATTGAATAAATGAGAGACAGAGAAAAAGAGTGGGGAAGAAAAAGATAGAGAAAAAGGAAGAGAGAGAGAGAATATTTGTCGATGTTGATAACCAAAATAAAACATGATGATCTCAACTGTGGCTCCGTTTTTGTGTGGTTTATAATTTATAATGCAAGTCGATATTGAAACCATTCGCGCATTTTTTATACGGAAATTTTTCATATCACCAACACATTCAATCAAACATCTACTGTTTACGTTTAACGTTTAACATTCAATCTGAATTAGTAAATGTGAATGATGTACGTTGCATGTATGTAAGTACATGTTACGCTCCATTCATTCACAACAAGTTTGGATTTACGGGCAATCTGTATTTGTACTAATAATAATAATAAGTAATTCGCATGAAATACAATCATGGTTGGATTCAGCCTTTAATGTTTTTATGCATGTTTTGTTATGCTTTTGGTGTTCGGTATTAAGCATTTGGTGTTCAATGTTCGATCTGCTCTTGTGCACTGTTCATTGTATATGCAAAGAAAGATAATATTCTCAATTAAAATTTCACGTCGTTTGTGATTATTATTACATGAGCCCAAATCATTTTTTTTTCTCTCTCTCCTCATTTTTCTCAATAAACTTCTTATTTTTTTTT
>GL502781.1:208968-238255 GCA_000149185.1 Mayetiola destructor
AATTTGCATAAAAAAAATCAAATTTTCACATTTTGTGTGGTGCCATTTTACAGAGATCTACGCGAAGAGCATCATTTGACGTTGAATCGAGAGAACGATAATGTTGCGAAACGTAAAGATTTAGAGCAAAAATGTTCAAATATGGAATCGGAAATTTTGTCAAGTCGGAATGATCTTCGGTTAGCCCTGCAGCGAATTGCTGATCTCCAGCAGGCCATGGAAGAGGGAGACGACGATGATGATGATGATGATGAAAGTGATAGGTATTATTTCAAACTGAAGGAAAAAAAATTCTTCGATTCGATACAATTTCATCAATTTAATTATTGTGATTTGTTTTAGTGATTCTAGTGACGCATCCGAAGATTCTCAATACGAATCATCCACAATATTAGCGCGGCGCATTCAAATCAAAAGCAATGGTATTTTAGATAGTAGATTAAACGATGAAGAACCGTTCAGTTCCAGGTATGTTTCAGCTGGATTCATCAAATTTGATCACAATCACCAAACTCTTTGATTCAATTGTTTTTGCATAAAATAACAAAATTGCTTTGTTTGTCCCATTAATAGAATGAAGAATTCATCGGCATCGAGTACTTCCATAGCTTCAAGCGATCATAGTCTTAAAAATGGCGAATCTAATTTAACACACTAAACATTGGCTGATCGATATACATACATATTGTTAAGCAAAATCCATTTTTTTTTTAAAGCCAAAAATAGCTGTTTTGCTGAAACGAAAACTGTTTTATCATTGGCTAAAAATATTTTTAAAATTGTAATCAAAGATCGGTTGAGGCTGGAGCATGTTTGGAGCATTCAATACAAATATAGTGGGGAGAAGGAAAAAAACACCATTTAAAATGCAATCCATTCGAAATAGTCCAGTACATTTTAAAATATTTAATAATAAAAATTTAAAAGAATTTTTTGTATTGTCGTTGAATGTCGCAAAAGCATGAAATTCATATTAAATTATTATTTTGCTCATGTATTAACATTTTTTCTACGATAAGCTATTAATCTCACAAACACACAAACACATAAAAAAAACAACCACAATTTAAAGTATTCAAATATTTCTACAAATTTAATATAAATCAAATTTTAAAATAATAATTATTATCATATCGATTCTCGGATTGGCTGCCGTCTCGATGAAAATACATGTAAATCGAAGGCACATTTTCAATTTGTACTTAACCAAAAAAAAAAACAAAAAAAAAAAATCAAACAAACAAACATTTTATACCCACAAAAATGAAACAATGAAAAAGTTAAAGAAAAACTTGTAAATAAATTCAAAATGATTTTTTTCGTTTAAAAAACAAAAGCAACAGAATTTCATTGAGAAAGAAATTGACAACGATCCCAGAAACGGCCGAATCATGCTGAGAACTGAGTTTACATTTTGTTTTTTGTTTTTGTGCGTGTGTCAATGATTGTTAATTTTGGCAGATTCTCAAATGCGTTTCATCAGTCCAATGTAAAAATATCAATCAGTTTTTCTTAATATAAATTTATTCCATTAATTTTCTCTTACTCTCTCCCATCCGAACAACTTTCGTTCGTCTTTTGTTTTTGCTTTGTTATAAGAAAGTGTTTATCTGTTAATTATTATTATTATTATTATTATTATTATGATTATTATTATATGAATCGAATAAACAATTTCATAATTGAAAAGAAAAAAAACGTGCATTCAATTGTAATCATCGACACCGGCAAATATAGAGGGCGCTTTGTGTTAAACCCACATAAAGTAAGAGGAAAAGAGAGCGGAGGGATTTTGGAAATTAAAAAAGAAAAAAAACCCCTCAAATTATAATCGACTTTCAGAATGGTCGTCATCCAAACTTGAGATCATCGTAAGTAGAAAAAATGTGTTTTCTTTGAAAATATTGAGAAGAAACATTGTGAAAGGACCCTACAGCTAAAACCCCTTCTTCACCAGAATAACCTCAATTTAAATTCAGTATAGTTTCGCAAGTCATTACACACATTCACATGAAGTTTAACCAATGGAATGACATCTCACCACATTTTGGCGCGTAGTGCATTGATGTATTGATGTTTTTTTGCTCATTCGATTGTGTGCAGTCGAAGTGACACATCTTTAACGCTCCGATTGTTCAATAGTCCAACTCTATAGATTGTTAATATTCCGTATTAATTATTAAATATTTCGTTTGGGAAATTTTGTTGAGTTTTTTTTTTTGGATAAAAATGGAAACGATTGAAATTATTGCTGATGACGAAGATATGGAAAAATTAAGCGACTACGACATCGAAATGGAAGGAGCCAAAATTGAAGCCGAATTCGAGTATCCAAATGCTGAAGATTATACCGAAGCGCATTTTTCCGGGCAAGTTTATTTAACGTGTAAAATTCATAACATAGCGGAACTCACCGAAACCGATTCGCTTGTTACACCATCGCGAAAAATTCGAGGCTTACCATTCGTTCTGATTGTTACACGGATCGGTGAACGAGCTGATACCAGACAACGCAGTCCTTCAAGTTTTTCGAAAAGAACAAAAGTTGATACACTTCGTTTTTCGCTGGTGGTCAACGATGATTTTAAAGAAGAATGGAAATGTCGATTTTCGGTTTTATTTCGGGCTGATGATGATGTAACAAATCGAAGATTTGAAAAGAAAATTAGCGCATCATTAAAAGATACTCGAAAAAGTTTGCATCATGAAATTAGTTTTGATTTGGTTGCTGGCTTGGGTACATTTTTGTTCAATGTGTCGATAGCGGCTGAATTGCCATCAAATTGGTCATCAGTGAAAGCCACCAAATACATTGGTCTACGGAACGAAGGTGCAACTTGTTACATAAATTCGGTGCTACAATCATTGTTTCAAATTACCCGATTTCGTGAAATTGTTTTTAATGCACCGTTCGATCAAGACGATGCCGATTTTTCATTTATTTTTGCATTAAAATATATTTTCTATTTGATGCAAAATGCTCGATTAGCAGAGGTGCGAACAATAAAATTAATTGATCTTTTCAATTGGGACCAAATGACAACGTCCGATCAACAAGATGTACACGAATTCGTTCGACGATTAATTGAAGAGCTGGAAAAATATCTGAAAGGAACCGATCTCGCAAATTCATTGTCAGATTTATTTGCTGGTCAAACAAAAACAATAACCCATTGCGGCGGTATGGAAAGTATGCATCTGGATGTTTTTTGGGACCTAACATTGTCTGTTCACGAAAATGCCGACATTCAAGAGGCCATCGAATCGTATCTCAAACCAGAAGAGATCAAAGAGTGAGTATTGTTGTCGATTTTTTGCTGTGTTATTTTTCCATTTGTTTTGTCAACAGTTTTTATCTTATAAATCGCTTGTGTCTGCAGTTATATTATTGGCGAAAATCAACACAAAGCAATGCAAAAACGAGAATTCACAGTTTTGCCACCGGTCCTTTGTGTCAGCCTATCGAGATTTCGGTATGATGTAAAAAGTGGACAGATCAACAAAAACAATAAACTGTTTAAATTTGAAGCTGAGCTGGATTTAAGCGAATACATTCCAGACAGTGCATATACACTGCATTCTGTTTTAGGTGAACACAGATGAATTGAAAAATGATCGAAATGAAATTAAAATTTGTTTTTTGCTTTTTTTGTTTTCTTTCTGTAGTTCATTCGGGTACTTTGAACTCCGGCCATTACTTTGTATTCACAAACCCAAAATGCGATAACAGCTGGTACAAATTTGACGATAAAATTGTTACAAAATGTCTGGATTCGAATGCGATTGAAAAAAATTACGGCAGTCGTGGTGATACAAACGCATACATGTTAATTTACATAAAAAATGTGTCCATTCCATTTGTTTTGAATTCGTTCGATCAACCGATTCCATTTGCCGATACAATTGAAGCCGTCATCAAAAAAGAACAAGAAATGATCAAATCGATGAATCATCAATTGGAGTTCATTGTTTTTACACCCGAACGAATGGGCTCGATTCAATTCAAACGTGATGGCAAATTGTTCGAGACCCGAAACAAACGTAGCTTCATGAAATTTTTCATTCATCGCAAAAAATCGATGAAAAATTTATGTGATTTATTTTATGAATCATTGTGCATCAGAGAAGAAACCACACACATTAGAATATTGAAATTGTCATCAAAATGTGAAATTGTCAATTGGAAAATGGATCGACTGAACGAAGGCAATCATATTAATGATCTGTTTACTCCATTGGAAACATTGTTCAATAAGCAACGTAATTTCCTGTTCATGCAAACGGAACCACAAATTGATAGATTGACCGTGTCATTAGATGAAAAAGTTATGATTTTTATCAAACATTACGATGCCAATTCAAATTCGATTACATTTTTTGAATGTTCATTTTTTGGAGTGTTCGATGAAATGTGCCGTGTTTATGATTACATTCGAAAAGAGCTTCATCTAAATCGTAATGTACCGCTAAAGGTTTATCGTGAAGGTGGTCGCGGAATTTTACTTACCGAAGAACGGCTTATTCATTCGGCTGTTACAGATGATGAAGAAATCGGCACGGCACCCGCTACAACTTTGATCTTCGAAATCGGTGACAATGGAAAATTGCAATATGATACCATTTTTAGCAAAGAATTGCCATTAATTGATTTGAACGGTAATATCAATGAAAGCGATGACTTTGAGAAAGAATTCGAATCGCGTACCAAGAGAAAAATAACTGTTCAAGGAATAACTGTTACCTTCAAACCATTGATGGCTACATGGGATGATGGACAAAAGCATTTTTTCAAACCGTTAACCGAATTATGTGCTGTTAAGTCTTTTTTAGCAGAAATATGCAGTGTCGATCAAAAACGATTGCGGCTATTTAATACGTACAAAGATGAATTGGATCCAGAATTTGATGTGAACACACTTGAGGAGGTGATTCAAATGCAAAAAGGCCCCAAAACGCGTAAAGCGACCCAGGAAATTACACTCCTTTATAAAATTAACGATTTAAATTAGAGATCGAATAGAGTTTAGTCAATGTTTATTATGTTTGGCGTCTGAATCGGTTGACCCAAGTGATGTCTAAAAAATTGTTGTTAAGTTTGTGAACGGAATAATCGGATTTAAAAAAAAAAACACAGAAAATATGTAAGGAATATTTGTAGAAGTGGGAATATCGCGAGCCATAAGTGCCAAAAAATAGAATAATAAACCAAAAAATGAATATTTTTTTCACATTCGTTATTTTAATTAATGGAAAAAAATCAAATTCTACAAATGAATCTCATCTTATTAAAGTTAGCTATGTGATAAGCGATACGCAGAATCATAAATCATAAGAACAAAATGAATTAGAATTTTCGAAGAAAAGAAAAACAGAAGAAAACAACGAAACTTTGATCTGCTAAAGACGTTAACAAATTATAAAATGATGAATTGAATAAAATCTTTGGAAACATTTAAAAAGTGATATAAATAAAATTTACAAATTCAAAAAATTAAATAGAATGGATTTTTCTCGATTAATGCGGATGCATTCTCGGTCTGGGATGAATCAACCGTCATTTACATTTCATTGTGAAAATGATGGGGGACGTGTTTTCAGATAGACAAACAATATTATCACAGCGGCAATTGCTAAAATGGTTGGCAAGACGACAGTGTTGAATTTGCTTTTGATTTCACGATTCATTTTCTTGCGTTCTTGTTTCTCTTTTCTGGTTTCTTCACGCTTAGAGCCCTTTGATCTGCGCATTTTGATATCGAATCGATCTGTTTTGGGGATAAAGTATTAGACAAGAAACACTTCCATTTAATTCAATGAATATCAAATTTAAAATTCTACGAAATCCCTAGATAATTGATGATGACGATCGTTATTTCCTTCTTCAAATCTGAAGCATGCGCAACAAATGGACATATTTTACCGGTATTTTCAATAAAATTAAATTTCCAAAAATAATTAGAAAATGATCTAAACAAATGAATATAAATTGATGACAATCAAAGTGTTGGTGCCTATGTGGCATTTCAGGTATTCTTCAGAATAAAAGTCCAATTTGCTCATTTCATAACAATTAACCGATAAATATCATTCGAACAGAAATTGATTGACTCAAATAGATTCTTTGGAATAACTCACCTGCTATCAAAAAGAAAAAAAGAAAAAAAAATTAAAAGCGGATAAAGAATAAATAAAATTATGCTTCGATCACAATTGATTCTATGTCAGGTATCGTCGAGACCACATCAATAACAATTTACGTTTTCCAACATTTAAACACATCATCGGTATCTTGTTGATACAGAATATATTATGGAAATATTTGCTGTACTAGATCCATTATGAGAAGTTTATTATATCAATTCGATGGTGAATTTCAAGTGTTTAAGCTTGAAATTTTAGTCATTTTCTATCACAATTCAAAGAATTAAACTCAAACGATTTTAGTTTAAAACAAATTTATCATTAATTAATTATAAATAAACAAAGAAAAATTGATAAACTGATAACGTTTGAGCTGTCAACTGACAATTATATTATCACTGATTAAAATATTCATCTGTCAATGGAGAGTGCATATGTGGTTTTTTGTTTTTTTTAATTCATCGTACACATATGACCGTTGATAGGTTTCCATAGTGCGGTTGCCATCGTCTACCATATATATAATACAATGTTTTTATTTTTAAAATCAACATTAGAGTCACACGCACAGCTGCGAGCTATCCTACACAACCTACCTACAAGCTGTCATTGTTATTGATGTTTTTTTTCTTTCTTCGATTTATTTTTCATTTGTCATACAGCAGACAAACGGAACGGTTTACAAGCAGACAAACGGTAACACAGAAAAAAGGTGCATTCAATTATCGCATGTGTTTAACCTTTGAATCGAAAATTGATTTTAAATTTTTTACATTTTATCTAAATAAATAATTGCATCGATGCAGTTTTATGGATGAAATCGACTTCAACAAAACCAGAATGTAAAAAAGTGTGACGAACTGAATCGAAAACAAAGGAATACCATTCATATGGTCGAAATTAGTGTGGTACACATTCATCATCACGTATATGTTTGTGTTTTGTGTATATCGATGTAAAAATATGGCTAAATGCCTTTGATGGAACGTTTGTACTATTGAGAGCAAGAAGACGAGAAAAAAAAGTCCAAAAATAATACTGAGTTTCGATTCTGTTTAGGAAAAAAATCATTTGAATTCCAAATGTTCAAATAGGAAATCGATAACAAATTGAAAAATAAATCGATTTGCATTGAAAGTGCAAAAAAAAACAGAGTGAAGGTGTGTGTGATTCTTGATAAACTTCCATAAAAAAAACAAATCAATTTCGATTGGGTTAAAAAACACATTCGAGCAAAACAGAAATTTCAGTCTCTGACTCACAAATGAAAAACCCGATGAGTGCAACAAAGACAAAAAATGACTAAACGAAACGACCGCCGTACCAAATGTGTGTAAACAAAATACATTCAAAGGCAAATCGAAACAAACGAATCAACCAATAAATTTTCAGTGTTCAGTGTTCAGTGTTCAATTCATTTTTTCTTCCTCTTTGTTTTGTTTTGCTATAGTTCTTTTCATGATCTTATTTGTTTTTTTTTCATTGACCATGTTCATTCCGATTGAGTTGTTATGCAAAATTAGCATACATTTATCATGAATATATGTGTTATACGACAACGTAGTTAAAGAACGACAACTGACCACTTTTGGTGTGTGTTTTTTTTTTTGACTTCAGACACTGTTGTCATATCGTTGTTATTATCAACATTTGCACTTTTGTATTCGATCAGAGTATGCGTGCAATCGTTTTATTGTGTGAATAGCCGTCGACCGTGAAATTTGTGTGAATAAATTAGACGACATCAGAGCTACGTGACAGCAACGATAACGACAGCGATACAACAACAATAACAACAACAACAACAACAAAAACTAATTCTGATAAATCGTTTTATTCGCAACGAAACACAAATTTTGATAGTGCCGTGCATTTCATTATCGATAGCATACGAAAAAAAATTTACACAAACACATGGTGATCTCGTCGATTATCATTGTTATTTCGATTATGATCGGAACGTAAACATTGTGTGCGTTTAAATTTAAATGAAATATTTTTCTACGAATGAAAAGTGAGAGGAAAACAATTGCGTTGTGTGATGTGGTGTAGTATAGTGTGGCTAGAACATTTACAATTCCAAATGACATTTTTGCTATTCGTTTGTTTTTTTTTCTCAGTGTGACTTCGATACGAAACGAATCAGTGTGAATTTTTTTTTGTTTGGTTGCATGTGAATGCGCATACAAAATACATTATTATCACACGATAAAAGTGAAATATTGGAAATCATGTCCAAATTCCAGACTTTTTGAATAGCCTTTGATAAGAGTATCGTAAAGTGAATATTGCTACAAAGTTGACATTTTGATAATTTGTTCCGACATCTGGCCAATAGGTTGGACTTGCAACGACAAAAAATCCGCGTATTAAGTGCTCGTGTAAGTCAAATAATATGAATATCTATCGCAATTATACTGGCGACGATTTCTTTTATATTTTCTGATAAATTTTTTTTTTGATAAACAAAGCCACACAATTATAACGTGCAATATATACATAATCTAGTTTCAAGATGCGGTAACGTTGTGATAATAAGTGGCCAAATATTTATTCAGAGAACATTTCGAAAACATAAATTGTATGAATGTTTTACACGAGAATTTCTGCTTTTTTTCTCTCTCTCCCTCTCTCCCGCTCTCTGTTGCTGCTCCATTCAGGTGGGCGTGAGCTGTAAATATATTTCACAATTTTTGGTTTTAAACGAAATTTTATGAATATGACGAACGACACGAATTTTAATGCAAAATCGAATCCAACACCGTCGATAATGGAGCCCATCGATGAGACACCATCGCTTACATTAACGGTATGATCTTCTATTTTTAATTCTTCTTTGACTGTTGTGAACTAACTCTACATTTGATTGAAGAAACAAAAACAAAAAAAAACCAAAAAAACAAACGATGCAATTATTGAAATATGTGAAACTATCGCTCATCAATAAAACCATAATTTTGTGTGTGTGTGTTGATTTCACACAAGTGAGAACGAAATTGCCGTAAATGAACACACAAAAAATAATAGGAAATCAATTATCGCTTAAACTATTGCGTTTTAATGCAACAAAAATTAAATCATGACAAATAAATTTAATTTCAATGCAATGCATTGACTGATCGATAAGAGCCTTAATCGCCGATTCAAAAGCTATAGAAAAAAGAAACCACAAACTTTTCAATCGAACAATCGATGTAGAGAATTCTGGGATTTATTTTTGAATTGCGTCGTTTGTGCTTCTATCAATGTGCGACTGAAGCGATGACTAATAAGTATTAAACGATCCATTCGTAAAGGAGGAGTGTCTTAAATGTCGTTATCAAATGATTTGATTCGGTATAATGTTGGATCACATCATGCGTATTTTATTGAGATTGAAGGTCCAACAAAGATAATGAGGATTTTTGTTGTGCTTATATTGTTCCGTTCTTAACATCTAATTGCAGTTCAATGTACATTTTGAAATGTACTTTACACTCTGTTTTGAATGAGAAGATTTTGTTTTTTTGTTTTTCTTGAGAAAAATCGATTGTTCATTATTCATAGCTTCAAGTGACTTCTGACATTTAGCATGATATCGAAAGCGAAATTGCAATTAATGGGGTACAAAGTAGATTGGCGTTAATGACACTTTGAATTGTTTGTTTACATGATTTTAATGGGTCGAATATTGACATTCCGTTTGAACATCGTTCAAATCCATTTTTTGAATGATTTTAAATTTTGTTGGATCCGTTTTAATTTTTCAGGCTGACTTACACGATGCCATAGATTCAGACTGTGAAGATGATATTTTTCTACCGAATCGAAACAATAAATCAATGCCAATGAGTATTAATAATGCACAAAATTCGGCGACCATAAAAAACCAGACAACTGAACGATTTTTAGCCACAAAAATGAGAATCACATCAATTTCAAATGATGATGATGATTTTCTGATAGGAACATCACCAAATGATCGAAAAATATCATCACCTTTAATGACAAAAGAGCGCCTAAATCACACACAAGATGAACTGAAATCGATCAACATTCATTATGAGAAAAGTTTTTTATTGTTAGATGGACGCGAAGAGTTGCGCGTTAATACAGCGGAAATTTTTGCTAAAAGATTAGGATGCACAATGGACACTAAAATGAAAGTAGTTTCAATATTTGGTATGTGGGAATCAGATCATTGAAATTGAATTTTATTTGTCTTGATTTTTAAAAAATATCATTAACAAACAAAAAATCCTGATAGGTAATACAGGCGATGGAAAAAGTCATACAATGAATCACACATTTTTCGATGGTGAAGAAATATTTCGAACGTCTGCCGCACAAGATTCATGCACATTGGGAGTTTGGGCCGCCTATCAGCCATCGCTGGGTGTTTTATGTTTGGATACGGAAGGTTTACTTGGTGCCACAATAAATGAAAATCAACGGATGCGTTTGTTGCTCAAAGTATTGGCCATTTCGGATATAGCAATTTTTCGGACTCGAGCCGAACGTTTGCACAGTGATTTATTCACATTTTTGGGCACAGCATCAAAAGCATTTCATAAACATTTTGCCGGTGCATTACAATCCCTTGGTCTGGGACCACCAACTTCACTTGGACCGGCCATCATTATTTTCCATGAAACAAGAAACACACAAACAATTAAATCAAGTCTGTTCGGCATTTTCATTTGACTAAGACATTGACATTGTGATTAAATTTGTTTTTATTTATATTTCAAGCTGTGGACAAAAGCCCAGAGGATATTTTGCGTGAACGATTCACACAAATGAATATTGATTTGGAAGCTTTTTCTTCATTACGTTATGTTGGTATTCAGACACCACAGCCTCCAACTGAATATAATCACATTAAAAATGCGCTTCATTCAGAAGTTGAGAATACGGCAGTCAGATCACCGCGTTCAATTATCCCAATATTTAAAGCAATTGATGTGAGTATTTTTCTGTTTTTGAGAAATTTCATCAATTGAAACCTCAAAAAAAATAAAAAAAAAACGTTAAACTCTTTTTCTTTGCAGGCCTTAAACTTAAAATTTTCGGGTAAAATTTTAGAAAAGTCATTCAATCCATTCCCTGAACAATATTTCACATGCGGTGTACATTGTGAATCATGTAATGAACGGTGTGAGTTGTCAATGGGCCATGTGCTAGATGGTAAGGCTCATTCAAATTCAAAATGCTGTCGATATCAACATCAATATGAAAATAAAGTTTATTTATGCAAACAATGTCATTTAAATGGACGGCAAGTAAGTGTAAACTAAACTACTTGTTGATAACCAAAAACCTGCATGCATTATTTTATTGTTTAATTTTTTATGCAAAATAGAATGTGGTCAAAATTACAACGCAAACATCAAGCGATACATCGTGGTTTGGTCTAGCAAAATATGCTTGGGCCGGTTCAGGTAAAGTAATTTCATAGAAAATAGTCCGTTGCAATTCAATTATTCAATTTGAATTCGGTTTTTCCACAGTTATAGAATGTCCGAATTGTGGTGAAATTCATCGTACGCGCCAATATTGGTACGGAAATAAATCACCAGAAGACTATGCTGTACGGTAAGTGTTTTATTTTTTTGCTCGATTCATTTCAACCAGTCAAATATCGATTCAGCAGTTCTCAGTGCTCATTGCTCATCGTTTAGTGTTGACAGCACTCATACCACTGAAACGCTTCGACTTCATTGTGTTACAGTGATACATGACATTCTTTTGTCATTCCAATATAATTTGCGCTCAGTTAATCATCTAACAATAGATTCGTTCGTTCTTAGTATTTAAAGAAGAAAATATAATTAACTCGTTTGCTACAACGAGCAAATAAAACGACATTAAAAAAATAAAAAAAGACGAGAAAATATCGATTTTGGCGCTGATTTTTTCATTTGCCTTTGCACGCTTGATCATAGTAAACTTAGAACAATATAGTTGGCTTTGCCGGCAGTCGTAAAGTCAAGCGGTATTCGTAGTAGAATAGTTTATCATTGGCAAAACAACGAAAAATTGATACGGAAATGGAAGATTTTCAATTGGATGATTTCGATCTGAATTTCAATTTCGATTTTAATCAGGACTTTGATCGAAATGACAATCAAATAATAAACGAGCTCCTGAACGAGCCATTTCAAATGGGACCACCAACAAGCGATTTCGATCAATCGACGACGGTATCATTTTTGGGAAATGAAACGAATTATTCTGCTGAAAGTTTTAGTGATTCGTATTGTAATTTCTCCAATTTGGATTCGGTTCACTTTTCAACTGATTATTCAAGTTCGTTTGAAGTCAATTTGGTGAATGCCTCAAGTATGGAAATAGCTGAAACGTACTCAGATACAAATGAAAGTTTCGATTGGTCATCATTTTTGCAAAAATCAACGCCTCTTGAAGTCATTGTTGAAGAAAATGAATTATCGGTGGACAAAAAACCGGCTGTTAGCAATCCAATTGCGATGGAAAAACAAAGCGATGATGTCATTGTGTATGAAGAATTGCAAGATATGAATGTTCGTCAAATGTATAACGATGTCAAGTCAACCTTCAAATTGATGGAACTTAATTCAATCGATACAAATATCGACTATGACAATTTATTGAAACGCACCGTTGATACTCGCCCCGTATGCAATCGAAAACAAAACGAAAAACAACAAAAAATATTTTTCTTGCCAACAAATTATCCGGTCAATGAAAAAACCGATGCATTGATGAATAAGCTGCAAAATAATCCATCGATAGCAGATTCGCTGCTTAACCAATGTAATGGTGCTACGGTGAATCATTCAAATAAAATCGTAATCAAACGTCAACCGAAACAAATCAAACAAAAATCAACAAAGTTTATGACAACTGCCGAACAATTGGAACAGATCGATCGCAAAGAAGTTAATCTAGTGACCATTGAAAAGGCTCAAGTAAAGCATTTGCGCAAATCAAAGGGTGAACATATGCCACGGCAAGCTCCAAACATTCAAACGATTGACATTTTCAGAAAACCATCGATATGCACACGAAAAAGTTTACAAGGCTCGAATGAGGTTCCAGTCGAGAGTCAAATAATAGAACTATCAATTGCAAAAGAACATCGACGATCTCAACGGACCCGACATTAATACTTTCTTCCATTCCATTCATATATCATACAATATATTTTATGTTTTTGTTATAATTTATAGCACATCCAAGTGTCGTTCATTTAGTAAAAATGTCTATTGAAAAATAAATATGGATTTTGTCATAAAATAAGAGGCCTGCGTCATATTTGCATTCATAAACACATTCATTTTGAGTTATATGTAAACATATTATTATATTCAATGGTGGGTTCTTTTCTGCATTCTAGAACGGAAATCGTACACGTGTGGAGGGACTCGCAATTTTCTGGAGAGCAGCCAACGCATTCAGCACAAATGGTGATTGATGGCGTTTCGTATTTTACTGAAACTGTTTATAGCATTGGTGCTCAGCCATCAAAGGTACTAACGGACTGGGTAGCAGATAAAATTGCACCTTCTTATTGGAAACCGAACACTGAGATTATTGTAAGAATATTTTGGTTTTTTTGTTTTTCAAATGAGTTCATTTCAGTTCGATCAATGAATTGTTATGATTGACAATAACTTTCAGGTGTGTCACGGATGCAAAACCAACTTTGAAAAGACAGGTACCTTGTTTTTCAAAATAAATGTCCAACAAATTTATCATTGGAAAAAAACAAAAAAACCTTATTAATTAATAATCTAAATTAAGGTTTGCATAAGCATCATTGTCGGGGCTGTGGAGAAGGATTTTGTAGTCCATGTTCGATAAATCAGATGCCGGTGCCTGCACGAGGTTGGACATATCCAGTAAGAGTGTGCAATTCATGCAAAGAGATTCTTTCAAAAAAACGGGATGCTTGTCCTGGTAAGTGTTGTTTTGCAGAATTAAATTCCATTTCAATTGAGTATTTATCAAAAAATCAAAAATTGTTCAATTTTATATTGCTGTGATGTCTAACTGTATTGGATTGTATCAAATTCGATTCGTAATTTTTATCAAACACAAAAAACCCCTTAAATCAAATTTTAATCGAAAAGACGTTTCTCAACCAACTATGAATCAATCTGTAGGCGTTTATAGAGCTACGGACGAACAAGATATTCGCGTTCGTAAATATGGTGAAGCTGTTTACAATACATTATCTTCGGTAGCATCGGTGCTGGAATATCCCAAAGGTAACATTTTCCTTTGACTTTTAAATTTATATTATTATGCAAGGAATTTTGATTTCGAAATCATCATTCTCTTGTTTAGACTTGATTAAAGACACTGCACGACCATCATATTGGGTGCCCGATAAGGATCATGAGGCAAATTTTTGTTGTGTCTGCACAAAACCATTTGGTACTGCCGAAGAGCTTATATCCAATGGATCGAATAGTATTGGTCAAAGTCAAAGTGATTCAAATGATATGATGATTGGGATAACGTCAGGAATATGTGATCGGAGACGTCATCATTGCCGGGCATGTGGTCAAGCTGTTTGTGATAATTGCTCACAAAATCGGCGTCCCGTTCCAGAAAGAGGCTGGACCACGGATGTACGTGTTTGCGATACGTGCAATAAAAAAACGATTTCTCAATAGATCAACAATCAACAGAAAACGAACGAACGAACGAATATATTATTTTATAAGAAAACACATTTTGAAATGGATAACAAATTCGTAATAATTATTATTATAATGTTTCTAGTGTTTTTTTTATGAGAATATTTTATCAGCAACAAATTCATTTCCATCGTTCTTTTATCTTTTGAATTGATGACGATAGAAATGAATGGATTTGTCAATTGCTGCGAATGGGGCGAACAAGAATCTGAATTCCAAGAAGGAGAAGCAAAAAAAAGAAGATAATGTTGTGATATTGTTAAAATGGTCTTCAATACGATGAATAGCTTCAAATTGTTGAGACAATGGTAGAATAAAAGAAAAGAAGAAGTGAAACGGAAAAGATATTATTAAAATAAATTTCGAAGTGTTAACAAAATCGATGTAAAACTTCGTTTTTTTCTTCGTAGCATCATATTTTTTTTTAATTTAAACGTCAAAACGTCAATAAGATTTTGAATAAATTTGGAATTGTGGATCCAAAAAAATGTAGCGATTTTTTTCATTATTATTTTGATTTCAGTTGAAAATTTAAATTTGAATAAATGTCATTGTGACAGTGATTCGTCTGATTTCGTAAAAAAATGGCGCGCACACGTGCATGAGTGCCTGCAACCAAGCATACACATTCATTTCGAATTTCTCGTCAGCGTCAGTCGAATTTGCAACTATTTTCAATATTTGATTCGGTCCAATCAAAAATAGTTTCGCTTCCTAGAAGAAGGTTATTGAATCGCTCTCAAATTGGAGATTAAATTACTTGGTGGATTATTTTTTTCACACACAAGCTAAAATACAATAAAAAATAAAAATGTGTGCAAAACGTACAAAATCTACACCACAGAAAGTTGTCAAAATGGCGAAGACTCCAAATGGAAAACCAAGATCCAATGCGGAAAGTGATGATCAAAGTCAATCTACGAATCGTTCGTTACGCTCTTCAGGACGTCGTCGTGGACAAAGCAGTTCATCGAGCTGTTCAAAACCGGAAAGTCGACCGGGAAGTTCACAATCTCCATCAAATACTGATCGCGCATCAAATCTAACGCATTCACACGCAAACACCAGCCATGGCCGTATATCTCGAAAGCAGCCAAAATCAACGCGTCGAAAGGATCATGCACTCAGTGAAATTAGAAAATTTCAGATGTCATCAGAATTACTGATGCGAAAAACACCATTCCAACGGTAGCTATGTTTTTGAATTGTTCGCTTTTTTTCGGTGACTTAATTCATTTTCCATTTTAGAATTGTCCGTGAAATAATGCAAAAATGTGGTGAATATCGAATTCAGAGACTAGCGTTGCAGGCATTACAAGAATCCGCTGAATTCTTCTTAGTTCGAATGTTCGCGGATTCTGTATTGTGTTGCTTTCATCGGAAATGTATAACCGTAGGGCATTGCGGGCGTTGCAAGAAACAGTTGAACAATTCATAGTTCAATTTTTCGAGGATTGCGTATTTGTTGCGTGTTTAAAAGAACGATTTTTCAATAGCTCAACAATCAACAGCCAATGGAAAATTGAACGTATTGCTTGATGGGAAACATTAAGCTATAAATTCATTTTTATTTTATAAAAAAAAAACATTTCGAAATGAATAAAAATTTGTGAAAATTATGTTTCTAGTTTTTTTTTAATGAGAATATTTTTACAGCAACACCTCGTTTCGATCATTCTTTTTCCTTCCATTGATTACGATAGGAATGAATGGATTTGACAATTGCTGCGAATGGAGCGAACAAGAATCTGAATTCCAAAAAGGAGAAGAAAAAAAAGAAGAAGAGAAATGGAAAAGATATTATTAAAATAAATTTCAAAGTGTTAACAAAATCGATGTAAAACTTCGTTTTTTTCTTCGTAGCATCATTTTTTTTAAATTAAAACGTCAAAACTCCAATAGGATTTTGAATAAACTTGGAATTGTGAAGAAAAAAATGCAGCGATTGCTTTGATTATTATTTTGATTTCAGTTGAAAATTTAAATTTGAATAAATGTCATTGTGACAATGATTCGTCTGATTTCCACCAGTCGTCGCCATGTACTGACGTAAAAAATGGCGCGCTTGTGCGTGAGTACATAGAACCAAGCATACACATTCAATTCGAAGTTTTCGTTAGCGTCAGTAGCATTTGCATTTGTTCTCAATATTTGATTCGATCCAATGAAAAATAGTTTCGCTTTCAAGAAGAAAATTATTGATTCGTTCGCAAATTGGAAAGTAAATTATTTGGTGGACTGTTTTGTTTTTTTTTCTTGAACATAAGCTAAAATACAATTAAAAAAAAAAATGTGTGCAAAACATACAAGATCTACACCACAGAAGGTTGTCAAAGTGGGCAAAACTCCAAAAGGAAAATCAAAATCCAATGCGGAAAGTGATGACGAAAATCAATCTCCGAATCGTTCGTTACGCTCTTCAGGACATCGTCGTGAACAAAGCAGTTCATTATCGAGCTTTTCAACATCGGATAGTCGACAGCTCACACCCGATACATCACCGGACTTTATAGGAAGACGACCGACACCGGATACATCACCGGACTGTCTAGCACCACCCGATGTAATTCAAAGATATATTCAATCAAATCCATCACGTCAAGCTCCATCAAATACTGACCGCCCATCAAATCAATCGCATTCACAAGCAAACACTAGCCAGGGCCGTATATCTCGAAAGCAGCCAAAACCAAGGCGTCGAAAGGATCATGCACTCAATGAAATTAGAAAATATCAGATGTCATCCGATTTACTGATACAAAAGTTGCCATTCCAACGGTAGCTATATTTTTGAATTGTTCGCTCGTTTTTCGGTGACATAATTCACTTTTCCATTTTAGAGTTGTCCGTGAAATAATGCAAAAATATGGTGAATATCGTATTCAGAGTTTAGCGTTGCAGGCATTACAAGAATCCGCTGAATTCTTCTTAGTTCAAATGTTCGAGGATTCTGTATTGTGTTGTATTCATCGGAAACGAGTAACCGTTAACGACAAAGATATGCGATTGGTGCGGAATTTACGAGGTGCAAGTGATCCATCCTATGATATCATGTAGCTCCAATATTCAAAATCGGTGGCAAGAAAAGTGCCATAAAAATAAACACTAATAACTATTTGACGAAACCGTTGAATTTTTAGGTAAATTTAGTTTGTTTACATCACTCATGACCATGCCGGATGTGATTCAAAATATGCATTCGCCTGTTGAGCAATTGACAGAATAATAATTTATGTAATCTGTTCATTAAATTTCAAATGTAAAATAAAAAAAAATTGATTTATCTGCCAAAGTTTGATTAGAAAAATGTTGCCTGTTATGATTGAAAATAAAAGAAAATCGTTTGTATCATTCGTTGAAAAATTGATTTCATTAGAAAAAGCGATTTTTTATTGATTTATTTCTTTTTTTAATTTCTTCAAAATTTTAATTTTGAAACTTACACGCTACGAAGGGACAACACTATTAGATAATTGTTCGTAATTTTTTTGGTATTTCTTGTTTATTTTGCTCCAAAAAGATAGCCAATTTTTTGGCTACTGCTTTCGGCAGAATAACATTATTTTGAATCACAAGTTTGTTATAGAATTGAATCGCAGATTCATAGTCATTGTCTTTGACGAAACCGTTCAGCAATATTTCGTAAAGAAGTGTTTCCGAAAGTTTTGTATGCTTCAGTCCTCTTGTACTTTGTACATAAGTAATCACAATGTCAATTTTCTTTTCATTTGAGAAATGTTGTAATGATTCAACGAAATGATTGGTATCAAATTTTAATTTTGGTTTCAACAACAATTTACGCAACGCCTTGTCGTTTCGGTTATAAGAAAGAGCTAAAATTAACTGAACATTTGCTCTTGAGCTACCATGAACGTTTGTATTGGCATCGAGCACGCGTTGTGCGTATTTGATAGCCTCATCAGTTCGCATTTGGAAAACATTTGATTTGTCGCCCAAATCCAATATTTTCATTAGTTCAATGATCAAGCGAAGCGCTTCGGGTGTCTCATTATATTTTTTGGCAAATTCAAGATGATAAGTAATGGCATTTCGTAAATCTTTTTTGTCGAGAAATTCCATCACAATTTGCGCCAAATTCACATTCGATATTTTGCACAAATTTTTCTCAATCAACACATCCATCAATTGGCCTGCTATATTTTTGCTTGTTCCATGACGCACACCAAATTCTCTTGCCGCTGTCAACAAACCGGATACGTTGTGAGTCAAATTGGCAATATTTATTTCGGTTCCCATTGTTTTTATCGAATTTAAAACATCGATCGCTTCATGGTAACGGTCATTTTTGATCAACAGCGAAGACAAATCGATTATCTTGAAGTCAACAACTCTAAAATCGGTATGTTCATTCTGCAGCCGTTGCCAACACTCTACAGCCTTATTAACATTACCTAGATTTGTATGCAATTGCATGGAGAGGGCTATATATACAGATGTTTTCAGAACTCCGGCCGCCTCAAACATTGTTTCAATTCGTAGTGCATCATCGTATCGCCGTAACTGGACGTATTTCGAAAATAGCTTATTAAGAACACCTGAAATTGGAAATAGAAACAAGTTTTAAATCAATTCAATGAAATCGACTAGTGTCGTCCGATACCATGGGCTGTAAAACCATTTGCTGTCAATTCCTTCAGTTGGTTCTCTAATATTTCGATTTCTAAATCTTTAGACTGCATCCGTTGTTGCCCATGGACGCTAGGAAACATATCATCCGAAATTAACCCACGAATTATGGGTCCCAATGAATCGTACAATGGTTGATTTTTCTGTATTTTCAGTAAAATTATATTCGCCACATTTCGAGAGATTTTTACATCGGCTTTATCATAGGCCCTTATTATTTTATACATGATACTTGCATCCCAAGCTGAATCTGGTCTGCACAAATTACCTGCCAAATCGAAAGAGCTATTGCTTGATGTTGTTTGAAGTTCTTTCATCATTTCCGCAATTAAATATGCACTTTTATTGTCAAAACGACCACTGGAGAAAAACCTGGAAAACGATGAAACAAGAGCGTTTGGATCCACTGGAGATTTGAATTGTTTAAAACAATCCAAAGCAGTTTCCAGTTTACCATAGTTTACTAGATACGCGATATATGCAGTCTTCAATAATGATGTCGTGCCATCGTTCCCGTTCAACATTTGAAAGGTTTGCTGCGGATCGATTAGTGTTGACATGCGAGGCAAAACAAAATTCAGATATGTTTCGCTGTCCAAATCAGTTTCTAGTTCTTTTGCCAGTCGAATCACATTCAAAACTTCCGCATCATTTTTCGCTTGGCAAAATAAAGGCCAGAAATAGTGTGGACGAAGTGGTTCGATTTCTTTCAAAGCCTTTAGAAATTTTGGACTTTGTGGACTATGAAAGCGCAATGCGAGAACACAGCACAGATGAAAAGGGTGATCATTCCGTCCACTTGTCATCAAGTGTGTGCACAAGTCGAAGACTTTCGATATTTCTTCATTTCTTGCTATCATTTCCTTCAGAAGAAATTTTCCATAATTATAACTGGCTGTGTTTTCCACTTCGGACTTTTTTTTTCTTCGTAGCATCATTTTTTTTAAATTAAAACGTCAAAACTCCAATAGGATTTTGAATAAACTTGGAATTGTGAAGAAAAAAATGCAGCGATTGCTTTGATTATTATTTTGATTTCAGTTGAAAATTTAAATTTGAATAAATGTCATTGTGACAATGATTCGTCTGATTTCCACCAGTCGTCGCCATGTACTGACGTAAAAAATGGCGCGCTTGTGCGTGAGTACATAGAACCAAGCATACACATTCAATTCGAAGTTTTCGTTAGCGTCAGTAGCATTTGCATTTGTTCTCAATATTTGATTCGATCCAATGAAAAATAGTTTCGCTTTCAAGAAGAAAATTATTGATTCGTTCGCAAATTGGAAAGTAAATTATTTGGTGGACTGTTTTGTTTTTTTTTCTTGAACATAAGCTAAAATACAATTAAAAAAAAAAATAGTGTGCAAAACATACAAGATCTACACCACAGAAGGTTGTCAAAGTGGGCAAAACTCCAAAAGGAAAATCAAAATCCAATGCGGAAAGTGATGACGAAAATCAATCTCCGAATCGTTCGTTACGCTCTTCAGGACATCGTCGTGAACAAAGCAGTTCATTATCGAGCTTTTCAACATCGGATAGTCGACAGCTCACACCCGATACATCACCGGACTTTATAGGAAGACGACCGACACCGGATACATCACCGGACTGTCTAGCACCACCCGATGTAATTCAAAGATATATTCAATCACATCCATCACGTTCCCATGCTCCATCAAATACTGACCGCCCATCAAATCAATCGCATTCACAAGCAAACACTAGCCAGGGCCGTATATCTCGAAAGCAGCCAAAACCAAGGCGTCGAAAGGATCATGCACTCAATGAAATTAGAAAATATCAGATGTCATCCGATTTACTGATACAAAAGTTGCCATTCCAACGGTAGCTATATTTTTGAATTGTTCGCTCGTTTTTCGGTGACATAATTCACTTTTCCATTTTAGAGTTGTCCGTGAAATAATGCAAAAATATGGTGAATATCGTATTCAGAGTTTAGCGTTGCAGGCATTACAAGAATCCGCTGAATTCTTCTTAGTTCAAATGTTCGAGGATTCTGTATTGTGTTGTATTCATCGGAAACGAGTAACCGTTAACGACAAAGATATGCGATTGGTGCGGAATTTACGAGGTGCAAGTGATCCATCCTATGATATCATGTAGCTCCAATATTCAAAATCGGTGGCAAGAAAAGTGCCATAAAAATAAACACTAATAACTATTTGACGAAACCGTTGAATTTTTAGGTAAATTTAGTTTGTTTACATCACTCATGACCATGCCGGATGTGATTCAAAATATGCATTCGCCTGTTGAGCAATTGACAGAATAATAATTTATGTAATCTCTTCATTAAATTTCAAATGTAAAATAAAAAAAAATTGATTTATCTGCCAAAGTTTGATTAGAAAAATGTTGCCTGTTATGATTGAAAATAAAAGAAAATCGTTTGTATCATTCGTTGAAAAATTGATTTCATTAGAAAAAGCGATTTTTTATTGATTTATTTCTTTTTTTAATTTCTTCAAAATTTTAATTTTGAAACTTACACGCTACGAAGGGACAACACTATTAGATAATTGTTCGTAATTTTTTTGGTATTTCTTGTTTATTTTGCTCCAAAAAGATAGCCAATTTTTTGGCTACTGCTTTCGGCAGAATAACATTATTTTGAATCACAAGTTTGTTATAGAATTGAATCGCAGATTCATAGTCATTGTCTTTGACGAAACCGTTCAGCAATATTTCGTAAAGAAGTGTTTCCGAAAGTTTTGTATGCTTCAGTCCTCTTGTACTTTGTACATAAGTAATCACAATGTCAATTTTCTTTTCATTTGAGAAATGTTGTAATGATTCAACGAAATGATTGGTATCAAATTTTAATTTTGGTTTCAACAACAATTTACGCAACGCCTTGTCGTTTCGGTTATAAGAAAGAGCTAAAATTAACTGAACATTTGCTCTTGAGCTACCATGAACGTTTGTATTGGCATCGAGCACGCGTTGTGCGTATTTGATAGCCTCATCAGTTCGCATTTGGAAAACATTTGATTTGTCGCCCAAATCCAATATTTTCATTAGTTCAATGATCAAGCGAAGCGCTTCGGGTGTCTCATTATATTTTTTGGCAAATTCAAGATGATAAGTAATGGCATTTCGTAAATCTTTTTTGTCGAGAAATTCCATCACAATTTGCGCCAAATTCACATTCGATATTTCGCACAAATTTTTCTCAATCAACACATCCATCAATTGGCCTGCTATATTTTTGCTTGTTCCATGACGCACACCAAATTCTCTTGCCGCTGTCAACAAACCGGATACGTTGTGAGTCAAATTGGCAATATTTATTTCGGTTCCCATTGTTTTTATCGAATTTAAAACATCGATCGCTTCATGGTAACGGTCATTTTTGATCAACAGCGAAGACAAATCGATTATCTTGAAGTCAACAACTCTAAAATCGGTATGTTCATTCTGCAGCCGTTGCCAACACTCTACAGCCTTATTAACATTACCTAGATTTGTATGCAATTGCATGGAGAGGGCTATATATACAGATGTTTTCAGAACTCCGGCCGCCTCAAACATTGTTTCAATTCGTAGTGCATCATCGTATCGCCGTAACTGGACGTATTTCGAAAATAGCTTATTAAGAACACCTGAAATTGGAAATAGAAACAAGTTTTAAATCAATTCAATGAAATCGACTAGTGTCGTCCGATACCATGGGCTGTAAAACCATTTGCTGTCAATTCCTTCAGTTGGTTCTCTAATATTTCGATTTCTAAATCTTTAGACTGCATCCGTTGTTGCCCATGGACGCTAGGAAACATATCATCCGAAATTAACCCACGAATTATGGGTCCCAATGAATCGTACAATGGTTGATTTTTCTGTATTTTCAGTAAAATTATATTCGCCACATTTCGAGAGATTTTTACATCGGCTTTATCATAGGCCCTTATTATTTTATACATGATACTTGCATCCCAAGCTGAATCTGGTCTGCACAAATTACCTGCCAAATCGAAAGAGCTATTGCTTGATGTTGTTTGAAGTTCTTTCATCATTTCCGCAATTAAATATGCACTTTTATTGTCAAAACGACCACTGGAGAAAAACCTGGAAAACGATGAAACAAGAGCGTTTGGATCCACTGGAGATTTGAATTGTTTAAAACAATCCAAAGCAGTTTCCAGTTTACCATAGTTTACTAGATACGCGATATATGCAGTCTTCAATAATGATGTCGTGCCATCGTTCCCGTTCAACATTTGAAAGGTTTGCTGCGGATCGATTAGTGTTGACATGCGAGGCAAAACAAAATTCAGATATGTTTCGCTGTCCAAATCAGTTTCTAGTTCTTTTGCCAGTCGAATCACATTCAAAACTTCCGCATCATTTTTCGCTTGGCAAAATAAAGGCCAGAAATAGTGTGGACGAAGTGGTTCGATTTCTTTCAAAGCCTTTAGAAATTTTGGACTTTGTGGACTATGAAAGCGCAATGCGAGAACACAGCACAGATGAAAAGGGTGATCATTCCGTCCACTTGTCATCAAGTGTGTGCACAAGTCGAAGACTTTCGATATTTCTTCATTTCTTGCTATCATTTCCTTCAGAAGAAATTTTCCATAATTATAACTGGCTGTGTTTTCCACTTCGGACTTTGGCAAATGACGAATGATCAATTGATACGGATCAATTTGATCATCTGCTGGTCGATTATCGTTAGCGTAAATGGCTTCGATGCAAATGTCTTGTAATCCAGATGCAATATCTTCGGCATTTCGTATTGGCGATGGTAGTCTGTTCAAGGCCTGAATAATAATCTTCTCATTACGCTCATGAACTCCACTGCGAATAATATCATACAATTGATCAGTTGAAAACTCATCACAACTTTCAAATAATTCCAAAGCCTTTTGTTCTTGTTTGTTGCGCAAATATGCTTTTATCAATTCCGTGTGCGTCAAACTTGTCGGAGCTATTTTGGCCTCGGTCATGTCATGCAGCACATTTTCGATGGCGTCAACATTTTGTTTGGCATAGCCCAAAATAAGCGCACTGTAAATTTTTTCCGATGGTTTAATCGATTTGGCTTTGATATCATCCAGAATTTTCATTGCATTCGACATGGAATCATCATTTTGACAGGCCCAATGCATAAGCTCTTCAAACAATTCAATATCCAAAGGACAATTAAATTTTTGAAAAAATGAATTATAATCATCGATTGATTGTTTTCCACTTCGTCTATAGGCCTGAATAAATGAAATTAAATGATGTCGTTTAGGTTCCCCTATCAAAATTTTCAATGCTTCTATTGTGTCATCCACCATCTGAACTCGTTCTTCGATGCTGCGATCGACGAGTTGACTGCATGATCGTAAAATTGCAAAACCATCATCGATACTGATGTTATAATTTCTTAAAAGTGTCTCATGAATACGGTTAAAATTGGCAAATGGTAATGAAACCACTCCCGACGATAGCGTCGATAATATTTTTGCAGTGCGAACTCCATCATCTTTCTTTGTTACGAGGAATTTTTTGGAGCGAATCGTCAAATCGAATATCGGTTGAATTCCCAAAAATGCCGGTTCAATTCTATTCTTTTGTCTAATTAAAGTCGATACTGATTTTTGCACTACAAATGGATATGATGGAAATGCTTTATATAAATGTGAAGTTCGCTTCACAACACTTAAATTTCTCAGTAAACCAGACATTTTGTGGAAATACGTCGGAAGATTAGTTGTGTGTAAATTTTCTCAAAATCTAAAATAAGCTTTTGTGAGGTTATGAAATACGGGAAAACTTTGACGTATCGATAGTCAAAATAAATGTCAAACGCTCTGATAAGCACTGTGTACATTCAAAGAACAGACAACTGTCATTTTTCAACGATGCTTTGCTGAATGAGCTGGTAAAAACCATTAAGCATCATAATTTTTGAGTTTATTGATGCTATTTATCAATGATAGCAATAAATTGTGAGCATTTCTGTTGAACTCATTCGAAGCGAATCGAAAAAGAGAAAGATTAAACTCAATTATGATGATGAGTTATTGAACGCTACCATCGACGGCGCTTGATCACATGTTTTTTTTACACAAATAACAATAACAATTTTCATTTGTTTACAAAATAAAATTATCTCGTCATATCTTCTTATACGATTCTAATGTCATATTCAAACGAATACAAAGAGTATTAAACGAACAAATCCAATGATAAGATGACAAAATGTGTATCTTAATTGACAGAATATTCGATAGTTTTCTGGGAAAAATCAAAAATTCTTAATTATTGTATAATAATTGGATTAATGGTTCAAATGAAGCAAAACATCGTACGTAGTTCATTGTGATTTCATCATTGTCTGCTAGTCCCGAATCATTTTTTCTCCAACACACATTTGGAAAACCACGCGGTTTCTTGATTATTCCAACATCTTATCTCATTAATTTAAAATTGTTTTCCAAAAAAAACCAAGAAAACGAAGTGAAGAAGATGAAATCGTACATTCAACGACAACAATCGACAAAGCGAAGCAAACGACGCAACAGTATTTGTTTGGCATCGCTAGCGTTAACCGGGGCCTGTGAATGTGTTTGAATTTTCAAAACCATCACACATTACGAACGCTTGTCTGTGTGACCACTGATAAGAAACCTCAGAATGGGCATACATTTGTTTACATTTGTACAATATGTATACACACACGCGCGCATACGTGCAATAATTTTCATCTGCATAACGTGATGAATAACAAAGTGAGACAAACATAAACAACGCTCCGGTGGTTCCGTTTTGTATTTGGCCAAGACGACAACAACCAAAAAAAAAAACACTCCAAAAATACACATTCTGTTAATGTTGCTGTTTCGATGTTAAAAACGTTGGAATTAGAATCATGCGATTTAAACAGACAAACAGTAGCATCATAGCCAACACAAATTCCGAAAATAATTGACGGAAAAGAGACAAGCATTGGTGATAAAATGAGCTAAAAAAAAAACGGTAGAATTCGTAAGTGTGTAAAATTTGGTAGAATAGTTTGCTTACCACACGCATTGGCCGAATATATGTATTGGAATTTTCATTTTCATCAATGTGATGTGATTGATATGAAAATACGAATGTACGGATACGAATACTCGCGCAACACATACAATCCCAATCCAAAATTGAAATTTTACATTTTACACACTCGTTTGGTGTATAGTGTATAGTAAAATAGATATATACACAAAATACACAACATGAGCCTCAATCAAAATGTAACACATTTCTATTCATCATTTTCAATTTGCAAATAAGCAGCGAGCATCGTATCGTTGATACGTTCATTAATTATTCTTTTTTTTTTCATTTCCTTCGTCATTTCTTGCAAATTTTTGCAACATCATTGACTATTGAATATTGAACTATTCTAGAAAAACGAGAAACGATTCAGTAGTCGTTTTTTTTTTCTTTCTTTTTGCCCTGAAAAAGAGAGATCCAAAATTTCGATTCAAACGAAAATATTCTTTTCTTTCGTCATTGCTTTTGGTTGGAGGAATAGATAGGAGAGTTAACTCCTGAGATAACGACTGAGCACGATAAAAAGTGTGCAAATTTGAAAAAATAATAAGCATTTGTTGTAAATAAAAGTGAACTCTGGAATGGTTTTGAGAAGAGGCTCATAAAGTGCGTACAGTGTGTACTGCCTGCCCGACATTGTGAATATTGTGAATTGTTGTTTTTGTATTGCATCCAAACCAGATTTAACTGGTAAGTAGTAGTTCATTGTAATATTTGGTCAATTATTATTATTTTTATTATTTATTATTTTGTAAAATAGTAAATAGATCGTGTTCAAGTTTGTGCATCTGCCTAAACGTTCGACCATTCGACCATTCGACAAATGATTGCGATTTTTGAATCGAATGTGTAAACAGTTATGTTACACGAGATATAAATTGATTCAATGAATAAAATGCCACCGCATTTGAGAGTTTGGTGACAATTCAAAATTCACATTTCATTGTTAGGAATGAATTGTTACGATTTGACTGAGAAATAAGATCAATACACGTATCGTGAGCCAAATATTAATACATTTTACAGCGTGCGTTAAAACGTTACCATAGTAAAAAAAAAAATAATTATAATTATGGAATATGTGTGTGCGCTTCGTTCACTTCAATCAAAGCTAAAATGGCACAATCATCATTGCAAATCGATTTTTTTGCTTGCTCTCTTTTGAATTTCAATTCTATTTGTCTGGTTTTCTTCGAAAAGCCTATTTGAGTTAAATGTTCAGATTGTGTCGCAGGTTAGATTTAAATTGTGGATCAATTGGGGAAAAAAAAGAAGACTTCTTTTAACTGTTTTAACTGCGTTTATGTCTTGACTCTTGACTAATGGGAACTGTGATTGCTTTTTAACGAACACAATCGAATTGATGACTGTTTGTTAATTTCATTCATTTTTCGAACAATGTCATTTAATTTGTTTTCGCGTAAAATCATTCGTAATTTATGGAAAATATTAAGAAAACAGTTCTAAATGTTTGTGAATTATGCGACGCTGGCCATTCAAAACACAAATTACGAATGAATTTTCCGCATATTTGAATACGAACCGTTCATTCATGCATCACTCTATCGGTTTGGCATCGTGTTGACTATTATCCATTTACCCGAGAACATTCGTTTTCCTTAGCATATAAAAACGGCGCATCGAGCGTGACCTATTTAAATAAAAAAAACAAAAAACAAATAAAAAGAAGAAAAAATTTTCCTTTTGACATAAATGTTAGTGTGTGACTGAGATGGACACATTTTGCCACCATCCACCATATGCATTCAATCGTTTTAATGTTTTCATACATCCATCATACATCATACACAATGTACAATGTACAACAACACAAACGGGTAACGGTAGCCCGAGCTTAACGTCTGAGTATATGTACGAATGTACGAATATACATCGAACAATGTACAACGAAGAATAAAAGAGAAACAAAATTAAATTGCACACGTAACATTTATATCAGACCAAACAATAACAGCAAACAACAAGTGTATTGGCTGAATATTTTCTTCAAGCTCATTTATTCTTTTCGCACACACACACACACGAATACACACATACATCACCAGTGCGCTTTACGCTTCCAATCAAAGGTACGATTGGATAGAGATTCGGCTCGTGTATTAATATTCAAAAGGAAAACAACATTTTGCTAAAAAAAAACCTGCTGTATGCTGTACACTGTACACTTTACAGCGTATATACAACAAATGAATGTCTTTGAATGAAGACATGATACCGGGCACAAATACATTAGTTTTTTTTTTTGTGGATCGGATATAAAATGTGAAATAAAATTATTATATTTGTACCGTGAACACTTGTGCTTCTGTATTTTTTGATGCATTATACTGCATTGTTCGCATCTTCGCTTTAAAATAGAAATGAAAAGCATCGTAATTTTTTTTTTCGTTGCGAACTGAAAAGTGCCCATGCACAAAAGTATACTTAGAAGAGAAGCAAAAAAAAAAAAAAAAAATATTGAATATTTTTGTCGAGGCTAAATGATTCCATTTTGGGGTCCATTTTGTCCGGAATGAACAAACTATTTATTAGACCGATAGTTTATTCGATAACACGTTTATTTTATTTTTTTCCCCCTTATTCTCTTTTCGTTTGTTGAATTGCTCCGCTTGAATACATATCAATTTTGATGACAAAAATGCAAAACACGTAATTGTTACATCGCAGATAACAACAATGCTAGCGGCTTTTGTTACTAATATTTTCAAACAAATAACAAAAATTATATATTGCTTGATGTTTCATATCAAGCTTTA
>GL502781.1:240321-251658 GCA_000149185.1 Mayetiola destructor
AATAATAATAATAATAATAATAATAATTTCCTTACTTATATTAAAAACTTGATCTTTTTAGTGAATGAATTTCTCAATTCTGAACATTGTTTCTATTCACTGAATCCATTGAATAGAATCGATCAAACATTCGAATGCTGCTTAATTGAATACTAACAATAAAAAACTATAAGAAATATTATTATATTAAATCCGGATTCCATGAGATAAGTGCAATTTTGATGAAATGTTTCACCTGTTGAAAATATACGGTAATTTTATTACAGCGTCTCTTTTTAATCGTCGAATAAGAATTGGAATGTGATCATTTTACTTTTCTTTCTTTCTTTCTTTCTTTCTTTCTTTCTTTCTTTCTTTCTCCTCCATTCCACTTGACCAATTCATCTCACTGATGCTGACCATGTTGCTGAATGGCATGGACAAGTGTATGGTTCGGTCATTTCATATCATTTTTGTCGCGTCTTCCTCTTCTTTTCATTCGTTGTGAAGCTTTCTTTCTTTCTTTGTTTTTTTGTTTTTCGTTCATTCAGTCTAGTTTTTCTCGTTATGTGGACTCGACTGCAATCGATTACAGTCGAAACTTTTTACTCTTTACTCTGCAGCAATGCCGTGTGACACAACACAATTACTGACCCAAAATTGGAAAAAACGAAGCGCAACGAATGAACGATGCGAAAATAAAACGAAACAAAACAAGATCAAGTACGAATGGAATGGAAAATAAAATACAAAATATATTGATATAGGAGCCACAGTGGAAAGGCCGCACTGATCATCATCATCATCATCATCATCATCATCATCATAAAATCACGTTTAATTGTGTTTGCTGATTGTTTCTCTTTTACCAAGATTTACCAACTACCAATTTTACCATGTTAAATGTTAAATGTTCAATCATGAATTCTTTTGCTCTCAACAAATATTCCATTATACCGTAACATATTTCAATCTGTTTGGTGGTTAATCGTATTTTACGTATATACATAATGCATATACAAGTGATCATCGGCTTAAGAGAATATTATTCAAATTTCGAGACATTGTGCGACCGGTAAATAAATACATTACTATGCACTATACCAGTTGCATGTGTGTGTGTGTGTGTGTGTGATAATTTGATATTGCTGTTGTTGATGATGATGATGTCGCTGCAAAAAGGAAATATTTGGTGTCTCTTTTCATTGTAACGGTGAAAGGCGAACTCGATTAAGGTTCTTTTTTTGAGTCGCGTGTTCATGCGCGAGCCGATACAATCGATTACGAAAAAAAAAACAAAAAAATGATTGATTCAAGTTTCTGTTGCTATGCATGATTTCAATACAAAGATATTTTTTTATTCATATGAATGCCGTACAACCGTTTTTTTTTTTATCTTTTCGCCCGGTTCGTTAACAATGCATTCGGCATAATAATTACCGTTTTTGCCTAGCACCAATTGGAAGGTGAGCCATGTTAAAGTTTTAATTCAATGCAAGATAATAATGAATATTATTCGAATAAGAATGAAATTTTATTAATTTTTTTCGGACTTTGTCATTAAAATAAAATATCGCTCACTTTAGATTGCCATTGGCCGCGCATCTGATACAAATATCGTCTTCGGTCGTTGTCCGATTGTAGACACACGATTGATTTCGTAAATGTGAGGCGAATAAATGGAAAATGACATTTAGAACAAGAAACAAAATTAAAAAAAATATTGAATATATTCCTGCATATTCCATCGAAATAAAATTAAATAAATATTTGCCATCGATTTTGTTGCATCATTCGATTCAGTCAGTCATTTTGTTTACTTTCACTGCTCCTTGGATTGGATGTTGAATATTGGATATAGGACACAAACCAAACAAAAACAAGAAAAAAAAAGATTACAGAAAGAGATTTCATTTCATTGTCGCCACTTCACATTTCTTTATTTTCTAAATTTACAGAAGATTTATTTCGGTTGTTCATGGCTGAATTCTTATAATGCTGAAAATGAACCATTTGACATTTCATAACAAAATGATTTAGGAGGTCGACTTCAAAATGCCCCATTTCATGTTGATTTTTTTAAATTTTTTTTTAATTTTTTTTCGTTCCGCCGATGGAGGAAACATTGAGACATAAATCGATGCTGAGCTAAGAACAAAACACCAAAAACAATCCGAACAAAAGAAAAAAAAAACAAATAAAACTAATAAAACTATTTTGACAAATGCCTACCAGCCTTTATGTTCAAAGTCTCAAGGTATTTTGACAATTTTCAACATGTGCGAATAGAATATTCGTTAATAACGATTGACGGCAATCTTTTAACGCACTTTGCCTTGAGTATTGCGTATTCATCTTCAATATCCGAACACTATTACAAAATGATGATCGTTTTATCCGTCTAATCAGCAATCGTATTCCGTATATTTTATTTGTGATGATAAACTAAATAATAATGATAATTTATTCTTTTAGAATATAAAAGAAAATACGTTAGTAAATGTATAATGTATATGGTCTGTATAAACATTTGAAAGAAAAAAAAAAAAAAAACAAGAAGAAAACTATAAAAATGAAGGCGATCGGTCAAAGAAACAATGCCTCGCGACAAAAGTGGTTGAACGATTAATTATTCATTATCCGTCGTTTTTTGTTTTCCTTCATGTTGTGATCGTTGACATGTATGGGCCGCCCGGCGAATATTATTTGTAGGATATTCAGTTTTTCCTTAATATAACCCGTTTATGCGAACTGTTTCGGTTTGTCTTTCAAAAGCGATGAAAATTACTTGAAAAAGCGAATGTGCATTTTAATATGAGTAAAAAGGTCACAAATGTCCCAATGTCCGATATCACTGTAGACAGCAATCTTCAAGTGACGCAGCAATTACTAAAACCACAATTTTTTTTTTTCTTTTTCTTTAAACAACATTTAACACAGATTTCTCCACAAATCCATCTCTAGCACAGGCGTTCTCTTATAAAAAACCTTGGTATTGCACATGTTTATTTTATTTCGTTAATAAAATCAATTGATGAAATATTCGAATGAATAGTCACACATTGGAGTGATATCATGCGTCACTCTCTTTTGCGATCAACAAAGTCTTTTGTGAAAATTGAATCGAATTCGATGACCTTAAATGTCGCCTAAGAATGCCTACCATTACATTTATTCAAATCGTACTGTCTAAGCGTTCAGAATGACACCAAACAATTGTTAAACAACTATCAATTGGATTGTCTATGTATCGTTGTGTATCAACATTTTGTAGTTAATTTAATACAATCAAAAACTGGAGCCGCATATACATATATGTGCGCATCACATAATAATACATTCAAGTATTGCCAAATTGATACTGTACGTTTCCGATATGTCAAATAATAATAATCCAATGAAGCAATGATTTGAACGAAACAATTTTGCGGAAACATTAATGGAATGACGTGTACAATAAACAAAAACGAAATGCTAAACTGGAAATCAGTGGAAGAATATTCGATTTCCGATTTTTGAAAATTTGTTTGTTTTCAGTTTTGGGAAAAGTGTGCACTAGATACAATATTGACGTAGGCGTTTCGATTGAATGAACGAATCGGAAATCGTTTGTTTTGAATATTCCATATCTCGCTATTGACATTTTGTAGGCAACAAATGCGAACCTATTCACAATACGCATAACTTGATTGTACTGTTGAGCTTTGCGAAGCTTCAGCGCAGACGCGAACCTTTGTAGATTGTATAGGCTAAAGAATGTCGTTTACATTAAAATAATGTAAATGATGACAACATGTTCAACTGTAATAACGAAAGAAAAGAAAATAAAATGATTGTCTTTGAATTGAATTTATTTGTGAAAATAATGATTATCAAATCGAAAAATGTGATGTTAAACATGAAATGTTCCGAATTTATATTTGAAATTTAATCATCGTAGTGCAAATTGCCGAAATCGGGAACGTTGAAATTGACATTCAATGTAGTGTTTTCCTTGTTATCTGATGGAATCAAAATGTTGCACACTCCCAATACAATGTCTTTTGCACTCATGCGCCGTTTCGAATTAATTTTCAATGGAATTAACGCTGGAAGTGGTCGTTTTGATGCAACATGAGCAACCACGTTTTGAACTGGATTAATGATCGCGCTGGATGAATTCATTTTTTTTTGCACCAGTGGTTGAAAATTTGGTGTCATAACGGCACTGGAAATCCCAATTGGCCCATCAAAGCCGATACTTTCCAAAATACCGGTTGAGTCCAAGCGTTGAGAAGACTGTTGAGAATTATTTTCTTCAAACTGAATGAGTGGCTGCTCATCCTCAACCCCATTTTCGAATGTTGTACTGGCTTCATTCTCTTCATTGTCAGGCAAATTGAATGATACTGACTTACGACGACGACCAGTTCGTGAAAATGGAACATTTTTAAACTTGTTGGTTTGTAAAATGGACGCCGGTCGAACAGTTGAATCGATGTTGGTGTCACGACGATCATTTATCTTTTTCGGCTGTTGTGTATTTTCATCTACACTTGATCGACGTTCGATAACTTTATTCCGCTTCGATTTCAAGAGGAGTTGGTCCAAAGCAATGTTGCGATGAATTTTCAATTGCAATTGATTCGGAATATTCTGACGACGAGTCACTGTGTAAAATATGAACAAGAAACGATTACTTTAAAATTGGAAAAAAAATTATTTGAAAAATAAAGCGATGAAAATGATACTTACAAACATTAGGAATCATTTTGATCTTTTACCAAATGTAGCACGACAAAGAATTCTATTTCTTGAAATCGAAATGCAGCGTAATAAGCAATAAAATATGTTATTAAGAAAATGAATGAGTTTCTGTGATGCGTGTGGTCTCCTTTCTATACCAATATTCAATATCGACTAAAAACGTATCGAATTACGAAATTCATCAAAGTAGCTTACGCAGCGAAATGAGATGCAAGTATGACGGAGAGTCATTATCGTTTTGGCATACACAGAACAATGAAACGTATAGCACAGTATAGCACATAGAAAGTGCGAAGGAGAGAGAGACATAGATATCATTGTGGCGGTCAAATTTTTTGATTCTATTGAGCGAATTGTGTGGTATTTGGTGTGCGAGGCAACTGAGTATTTTTGAAGTACAGTTTCATATCATCACAATTCGATGTCATCGTTGTCCCGTTAAAAATCTCTGTCAACATTTCAAATCACGTCATCTCTCACAACGGCAATTCATTAAACGGAATGAAATATGCATAGAGTTAGATATTGTGTTATTAAGAGCTGTGAAAATTTCAATGGAACGAATGATTCAAATATTCGCATGTTCAGGTAAGAGCTTCGTGATATAGTGTGAGAAAATTGTGATTGAATTTAATCTCGAAATCACAATAGAACTCCGGCCGATGGAGAAACCAGAATAAAATGGATTGAAACGATCGGAGCAGCAAATGGGAACAATTTCAACGGCCATGGTTTGGTCTGCCAGTTACATTTTACATCGAGCGAACTGATTAAAACGAGCCGTGAAATCAAACTGAAGAAAGGCGTGATTCCCTCCCAATTTTTTGTTGACTGTATAGAGCATACAGAAGAGATAAATCGCTGCGCTAATTGTGAAGAGATTCGAAACAAAATTAAAATTCTTGAAGAATCAGCAATTACCGAGAAATTAAAAAATCAAATGCAACAGTTGAAACAATCCGAGTTAATCAAAAGGTTAGAAAGTGAAAAGCAGGAAAATATTCGCAGCATTAGCAAATTGAAAGACATCATCAGTGGCTTGCAAGGAAAAATCCTGTTTTTAGAAAAATCGAATCAAAACTTGAAAAAGTCGCTAATTAAAGAAGATCCCAGTGAAGCTAATCCTAGTGATACAAGTGTGCGCACGGTAATTTAATATTATTCATGGATATTACGAGTTTTTAGAATCTACATAAAATTACTATAAACTATTCTAGGTTGATCTGCTTGATTGTTTCATAAATGGTGTTAAGTCTGGAGTGAAGTATCCTGAAACTGTGCGCCAATTCAGTTTGACTTTGAACTACCTCAGCGGAAGAGCATACGATTTTGTTCGGAAAATTTTCAATGACAACCTGCCCGGCCGATCAACAATCCGTACATGGTATGCAAACTCCGATTTAGATAGTACTCCTGGCATTAATTTAACAGCTCTCAGAGCTCTGGAAAAAAAATCCATTGAGAACAAACGCGTTGGAAAAGAGCTTGTGTGTTCGATGTGCTTCGACGAAATTTCAATACGACAGCACATGCAATGGTGCAATAGCTCGAAAATAATGTTGGGGCTACCAACAGTTGGTGAAAATTTAGAAACAGAAGATACTGATCTGGCAAAACAAGTTATTGTATTTATGCTAAATGTCATTGATGAGAAATTCCAAATTCCGGTCGCATATGAATTTATAACATCACTCGATGCTACGAGTCGAGCTGAATTGTTGAAAGAAATCATATTGAAGCTGATGAATATTGGTGTGCTTCTGACCAATGTTTCTTTCGATGGCTATCGCGCGAATGCTAAAATGGCAAAAATATTAGGTGCGAATTTTGATGTCGACTCTCCGGAATTCAAACCGTATTTCTATGTCAACGGCCGAAAGATATTCATAATATACGATAATTGCCATATGTTGAAATTAGTAAGAAACGCCATCGGAAGTCTGGGCACAATATTCAACGAAAAAGCCGAAAAAATTGAATGGTCGTATTTTGAAAATTTATTGCAGTGTGGGAAATCGAAAGGATTTGCACTCACGCACAAAATGAATCGAAAACATATCGAGTTTCAGAAGAATATAATGAAAGTCGAATTAGCCGTTCAAACACTAAGCTCATCAACTGCTAAAACTATGCTATTTCTGAAAAATAAAGGTATCGAAGAGTTCAAGGGTGTTTCCGCTACTGCATACTATGCGCAAACGTTCAATGATCTCTTTGATATTTTCAATTCAAAAAACGATGCAAATGATGAACCTCTGAAGAAAGCATTATGTCCTGAAAATATAAACCGAGTATCTCAGATTTTTAAACAAGCAACGAAATATATTAATGGACTATATATAACAACAAACAACAATAAAAAACAAAAAATCACCAAATCAAACAGAGGCACTGGATTCAAAGGATTTCTAATCAATATGAAAAGTCTGGAATTAATGTACGAAGAATTTATTGTGGAAACAAAGGTTTTGAGTTCGATACGAACTTATTACCTAAATCAAGACCACTTGGAAATATTTTTTGGCAAAATCAGAGCACTAAATGGATTCAATGACAATCCAACTGCACAACAGTTCGCTGCCGCATTTTGTAAATTATTGGCCAATGATTCAATTTCAGTTTCCAAGCATGCAAACTGCAAATTCACTGAGATGCCACCTGCTCAACTTTCGAATATTCTGAACGTTTCGTCACGTCCAACACGCTCAAGCCAGAATGTGATTATGCCATCCAAATCAGAACTCCAACATTTATTCTCGGAATTGGAGAAAATTGAAATGAAAGAACAGAATGATTTGAATAGCAACAGTTTACGAAATTGCACAATTGCAGCGATTGCTAAAAAGATTGAAAAGAGATTGGAGTCTCTGGATAGAGTTTATTGTTCAGCATGCGAAAATGTCTTCAAACGCGAAGAAAAAGTCTCAAATGATTTAGTAGCAGATGCCGAGGCACCGTGTGAAAGTACGTTCGCGATTTGTATGCATGCTGACCGATTTTTGAAATTACATTTTCTTAAGGGCTCCATCAGTTTCAAAACAATTCACTTCGCGATTTTGAATGACATTGTGGTAGATAAGTTCTTCTTAGGGACGAATTTTGATCATCAGCCAGACCACAAAGTATTTTTGATTCGAGAAATCGTTGAAATTTACGTTCAAATAAAAGGATGCTATCTTGCAAAAACAGCAACACTTGAATCACACAAGGAACTTGTTCGATCGGCATACCATAAAGAAATTCATTTTCGTGGACAATAGATTAAAATAATAGATTGAATAGTCACTTTCACATTTCTGTCTATTACGAACTGTATGCTATATGTTATGATATTGATCAATAAATATTGGTTGTTTCAATTGCAATTTAATTAAAGAAATTCAGAATAATAATTTACTCAAAAATGAAATTTCGTTCAATGAGCAATAAATTGAAAAAAAACCCGAAAAACCACATTTCATTTCATGATTTTTCACACTTGCGGAAATGTTTAGTTTTTTATTAATTGGTTGATGAGAACATGGAAATATATCTTTGAATTATATGAGATTGAAACATTTGGATGAGATAAAATGAATTCAGTTAGCCAAAGATTCAAGGTAGATGAAAACCAAATCACACCAGCGTTGTGCGTCATTATCTTTGACAAAATGATATTTGCCATCAGACCATTCGAATAGGTAGTGCCACTGATCACCAACATTTGTTGCATCTGAAAAATAACAGAGAAAATACTCAGTCTTAAATTCCATTAAATGTTAATTCTCTGATTGCACAAAAGATTTACTCACAACGAACTGTTTTTGGATGACCTGCCAAATCGTTAACATTTTCGATATAATCGACCTTCGAAATGTCAATTTCATTGGTATTTTGAAGACCATCGCAAACGTTGTTTGATTCCATTTTTGTTATTTCTTGCAGGTAATTGAACACTTGTTGGGGCCATTTGGATTTTGCATTCTTCGAACCAATGATTTCCGATTGTTTTCCATTCGAATGAACGCTATATATTATTTCACCATTTTCTTTCGTACAACCTGTTTGAGGTTATGACATTTCATACATTTCATTTCATTATCGAAATTAATTGGAAAAACATTAAAGAGCTTGTGATCTTACCAACGATTTTATGGCTGTTTTCGAAACTTTGGATGAGTGCTTCGCAATTTAGATCTTGCAAATCAACCCATCGGTTATGACGGCGATTGAAGTTCAGCCATTTCACTTGATACTGAATCTATAAACCGGACGACAAAATCGTTAAAAATTTATAAAAAACTGTCGGCAACATCACAGGTTTTCGAATATAAACTCACTTTTCCACGAGACAATCGTTTGTTCACAATGCTTTCAACTTCAAATTCCATTTTCGATATTTATTTCGTTCAGTTGAACAAAAAAAAGAACAAAATGCAATGCGCACAGTTCGACTTGTTTTGTTTTAATCGTTTGACTCAGTTTGACGTTACTGATTGACGTTTGAAAACATTTAAATCTAATGAATTCATCGGTTTGTGTCTCAGCTAAAACTTTTGAAAGCTTTGAAAGCAGAAATTAGTTCATATGTATTTGGTGTAGAGGCGCAAAGAATATCAGTTTTTTTTCAATTCCATAAGAACTAATGTTAAAATTTCAGGCGATGTCAACATATGGAATATTCAATTGAAAATAGAAATCATTGCTTTTTGTTTTCTTTGATTTTGCCAATTGTCTGATTGACTTATAGTTGAAATTGGGTTATCTAATTGCTAACCCAATTGTCATACCCTTCAATTTCATTTATGGCCTCATATTAAACATACTGTCATTGTCCATTCGAAACATGAATGTGTGTTGTACGCGTGTTTTCTACTTAGAATGGGGGAAAAAAATAGCAGTGACGCACTAAATAATGGAAAGATAAAGCAAATCACCAACAAACATGTTTACATCATTTGGTCATAGTGAATGGATTGTTTTTAGGTTAGGCCATATTTAAATCATCATCGGCTGTATCTGTTATCGGTTTTTTTTTGTTGATTATTTATTATTAGAATTTAGTGTTAAATGTTTGCCTTTCAAATTCAATAAAAATATCATGAAAAATATAATAATAATAATAATTGATAAAAGGGAGTCAATTGGTGTAAAATGATATTGGAAAAATTCGAAAAAGATGAAATTTACAGCATCCGAAATCCGTAATGCTCTTATCTTATCTGTCATATCAGTTCAGTTATTATCCTCGAGAATTGAGCAATGCACCAAAATGAAATTGATATGATGAAATCTGTAGTGGGTTGATGGTGGTTAGTGTGTGTGTGTGTGAGAATTGAAAATCGTTTTTGGTGGCAATCGAGCAAATATATTTCACATATACAATTTTTCGTTAAAAATTGAAATCTCTTTTATATTTATTTTTATTGGATGAGAAGTGATAAAATAAATAAACTCTCGATATTCTCAATGAATTTTTTTTCTTCTTCTTTTGTTTCGCTATTTGTAGAGATCGTATCGGACGGCATTTGTCACAACGAATAGGTAGCAATAAAATTGTTTTGAAATAAAGATCCCACCGCATGACTATTAAATTTGAATTTCAAAATAAATACAATTCAAAATCTGATCGAAGCGTATTGAGAGCCGTAAGCCGTAAGTCAGAAGCGAATGATTCGAATCAAAATCAAAGATTCTTGTGATTTGACTTTTCGTTGATTTCCGGTGGAATATGATCAATGATCAATATATGCTACAACATTATTATTCAGCATATTAAATGCGATATCACATGGTATTCGCTATTTGCTATTTGCAATTTGCATGATGTTCAGTATCAAAAATAGAATTGGCGTCGACCGGCTTTTTATCATGCCTTTGCCAGATAACAATTCACTAATATAATACAAACAAAAAAATGTGAACCAAAATGTGCTATTTCATGGCATTCAAGTGAGCTGTAACTTGAATTTACATGATCGCATTGCATTTAGATTATCGCCAAGTGAATAAAATTGAATTCGTTGGTATTTTATTCACATTAAATTCATTCTTTTTTCCCCTATAAAATATGTAGTTTGAAAGATCGAATTAATGAAGAAACTCCAACACTTTAATCGAGAGACAGCGTGTACTTTTTTCGTTTGATTTGATTTAATTTGTGTACTTTTTTTGTTTTGTTAACAAGATTTAATATTCATTTGACCGAATGATGACGATAAAAACAAACCATGAATCATCTGCTATTTTTCAGAACGTAGAAATGAAAGGGAATGAAAAAATCATGAGTAATAAACTGCATTCGGATGCATTAACAAATTCATGTGAATTTGCCAACCAAAAATAGATCCATTTAGGATAATAATATGAATTTTTCGTTTCCTTTGTTCCCGAATCAGTCCAAACGTATGTTTTTTTTCCTTTTTTTTGAATGAATATATCGAGTAGTAAACACGCTAACTGCCAAATGATGTTAAATTTTGAATGTTCTATGGATCGGTTGCCGTTAGGTTAATGATTTGTTAGGAATTGGTGGTTCGCGGTTATTGCCATTTCTATATGCCAATAATATATTGTGAAAAATATTGAAAAAAAAGAAAATATTAAAATATTATGTACAATTGCCGGATCTTC
>GL502781.1:256405-272045 GCA_000149185.1 Mayetiola destructor
ACACAATGAAATGATGAGTTAAGTCTGTGTCCCGTTTTTTTTTCTTTTTCTTTTCAAATTCATATCCGAACTCGGAACGTTGAACGTTGAACGATACTAGCAAATTAGCGTTGGTCCATTGTGTAAATTGAGTTGAAATGAACATTGGATCATTTTGCAACATTTCAATGTTAAAATTGGCCGACCGAACACATTAAACTTTCGAATAATTGGATTGGGAATCCAATGGCACATTGCATTAATATGTGAAACACGATTTAAACAAAGCCAAAATCAATTATCAATTTTCATCGGTTGAGATGCAAGTCAGCCCAATTTCAAATGGATCAATACAAAAATTCATGTCGAAATTACATATCATGTGATACATTTACTATTTATCAAAGTTACACATTTTTTTGAGTAGTGATTGTTATGTTGTTGTTGTATTTGTTGTTGTTGTCAATTGTCACCTCATAGAATGCGCCACTGTAAAATGCTATTGGCCTAGCATTGAAATTGATGATTTTACTTTCGGCAAATATTTGACATGGCTACGACGATTGTTGATTTTTCCAATACCAATTTGACCAGACACACAATTCTTGCACGCCAATTGAAACTTTAACGCACAGTTAGTACAAATCACAACCGTGTTATGTTGACCAAAACACATGAGAATTGCATTAAATTGATTTTTATGATCAAACAAACCCAAACAATTCACATTTGTGTTAATTGAATAATGTGCCCAAACAATGTTTGGATCAACACCAAATTCAGACAATAAATGAATGAGGAAAAAAAAACTAAAGAGAAAAATGCCATAGAAAATCTGTGTAAATATACATATTTAACGCAACCGTTTTGATTCGGTTGAATGGCCAAGACTCAATATTTGGATTTTTCAAAATCGTTGTTAATGGCCGGAGGTTTTCTGTTTTGTATTCAATAAATTCAATATGTTGAAACGGAAATTTTTCAATCATAAAAGGTGATAACACACAAAAGTTCTAAATTGAAATTTCATTTTGTCGGTTGATTGTTTTTGTTGTTTTTTTTTTATTGCGGTGACAATACGATTCTCACTTAGACCTTTTTGGTGCTCCCGATTTCATTGCTTCCGGTAACGGCGCATAAATAAATTTACATAATCCAATAACGCTTCGGAAACGAAGAAGGTCAAAGTGTAACAATCCATCGGTTGTTTTTCAATTTTAATCGAAAGATTACCTTTTTTGCCTAGTTCCCCCTATTTTTCTTTTTCTTTTTTCAGTCTTCAGTCACCGCCGGTTACCACATACTATTTTAAGCATCTCAAATTACATTCGAGACACTTCCTTTCTTCGTCGATTCCGTCAAATTGATGATAAATCCATGACAACTGACTTATATTTCACATAAATTGAAACATAAGACTCTAAATAAATTGATCCCTGATTTGAAAGATATATACTGAATCGAAGGCGATGTGATATGGCAACGATGGATTTGTCAAAGAAAAACCAAATGCGACAAAGTGGAAAAGTTTTTGTATTTTTCACATTTATTATATACATAGTGCAGGCGTCCAAGGGCTATAAGCCTATAAGCTATAAATGAATTTAAATGTGCGATGCAAATATTTTCCATTTCTTTTTTTTTTGCTTTTTCTATGTATGTGCGATTAATTTAAACGTGTATTCGGTTTCCATTGTCACAATTTTACTACAATTATGGCTTCTACAACAACGTGTATAATATGCAACGGTGAGATAGGTAACTATGGTGACCGGAATGCCCAGTACAACGTAAAATCCTAATGTTTCAATCATCATTTTCCAATTGAATCAAGGATATTTTAAAGGGAAAACCATTTGTTGGACGATTTATATATCACGTCCACTTGTGCGGGCCATCAATGAATAGCATTGCAAATTGAAAATTGTTGTTAATGCGTTAATGACGATCGAACATTGTGGATTTTATGTGCATTATGTGTACACCGTACACTGGGCATGCTTTCTCAATTTTGTTTTGTTGACAATCAAGAATAAAAGAGAAAACCTGATGTGGTGCCACGTACAATACGAAAGCCATAAACTAAATGCCGTAAAAGTTTACGGTAATCGCCATTAAGCACTGACACACATATGAAATGTCCAAAGAGTATTGCTTGGTCGGTATACCGACGAACAGGCATGCTATATCAAACAGACTCAATTCAAATGTTGTATTGTGTTGAAGAAGCTGTGTATTGTTGGTGTTTATATACATACATATGACGTCATCGTTTGAAATGAAAATTCCATCACATATATCGAACACATACGTTTGCATGCACCGCAGTCGGATTTGGCATGCAAACACCGATATATATATACTTTGTATTTATGTATACAAAAGGCGATACACAGCAATAACAAAAGGCAATGTTTCCATTGGCACGAGACTATATCGATAGATGAATACACACAATTTTCACTTTATATCGCCGATGAGCGATATATATATTAATATATATATGAGAAAGAGTCGAATAGTTCACAATGCATACTTACTTATATCTATATTTATTTCGCTCAGTTTCGTTTGGTTTAGCTTGTGACGACGCTTTACGCTATAAAAGTCTGATTTTAGTGTTGTTTTTTTCCTTTGCCTTCGGATAATTTCGCTTGTTGTAGATTGAAATGCGTGGCAGACTTACGGATTGTTCAGTATTTTTGTCTATACATGTACATTGTACATATGTTTAGCGAGGTCAAACATGAGCATTCGGCGTTTAGCGTTCAGCGTTCAGCGTATTGTGTACATTTGTTTATGTTTATGTATCAGTTTTTTAGCGATTTGTTTTTGTTTTTGTTTCGAATGCAAAACATTTTTTTTAAAGTTTGCTATTTCATAACTTGCACATTCTGATTCCGGCCGTTAGAATATTCGTGTAGTGGACAATATTCGTTCATTTTCTCAGATTTCACTGGAATTCTAATTTTAATTGGTTACATTCATCAATTTACCGATTAAATGATCGATGTTCATTGTTCAATGTACTTTAACTATGTTGTTTATTTGGAATTATTATTATTATTTTTTTCCGTATTTCTTTCGCTCTATTTTATACATATATTCTGAAATGCCTACTGACTTCCAATATGTATAAAATACAATATCAAGGGACCCATTGAGATTTGTTTAAAATATCAGACCCGTAGAATCGTCGTATTTATGGATATTTTGGTGTTGTTGCCAGTATTCAAAAACAAATTCATTAAAATTATATATTCATTTGATATTCTGTCACACACAAAATGTTTTTCCCCATTTATGCAATGTGTGTGTGCGTGTGTGTGTGTGTGTGTGTGCGTGTGTGTGTGTGTATGGTGTTCGGTGTTTCGTCTATTTCATTTGGCAATGTATTGATATGAATGTTTCTCAATTCTCTCGACAGCATTTTGTTGTGTTGCTTTTTTTTTCAATTTCATTTGTTTGCTACTCTACTTATCATCGCTCATCGTCCACAACAACAAAAAGAAAAAAAAGAAAAAGAAAAAAAAAACTGAAGAGGCAGACAGTAATCCGTACACTTGCCATTACGTATGTGCTTTTCTCATTCTCGCCCATTTCTGTTCATCATTCTCTCGTTTGAGTATGTTTATGTTTGTGTGTCTGTTCTTTTTTTTTTTTTTACACATTATTTTCTTTGTAAGCTGTTTTATTGTGTGCTCAGTGTTCACCTCACACAGTCCGGTTGGAATACAATTTAACAAAATTTCCACTAACATTACAGTTTTGTCATTGGTTACGTTGATATCGATTTTGTTTTTAAGATCGTCAAACTATCAATATATTTTGTGTGATTTGGTGCCTTTTATTTTTAAAATTTTTAAATTTGTTTATATAGTACAATGCAGCCTACGAATTGAAGTTGCAATAGAACGTGTGCGATCAGCAAATCAAATTGATTTTTTTTTTATCGTCACTTGAATTCAACACAATTTTTTATTTCTTCAAAAAAAAAAAAAAACAAGAAAGAAAGAAAAAAACAATTGATTACCGAAAAATATAAATATAAAATATATAAGATTTCAATAAACAAACAAATCATCATATCATTATTAAGTATTATTAACTTGAAAAAACAATTATCGAAAACAGATAAAAGACTGAATTTGTAGTTTGGTGACAAAGTCCATAAATTTACATATAAATCGAATTTTGAAACGAAGAAAAATAAGTTGAAATACGTCGTTCGGAAAAGTGATCTGTGAGTGAATATCAATTAATTTGTTATTTTTTTGTTTTTTTTTTCTTTTTGCTTCCAATGAATTTTTTCATTTATTTTTTTTTTCATTTATTTTATTCGTTCAAGATCATTCAGAATCTTTGAATTGCACACATATATAGTCTGAATTGACAACAAAATAGGGAATATTATAATAGCGCTTTGTTTGTTTTTTTGCCTTGCCTTCTTCAATTGTAATATGTTCGTTTGTTTGAAAGTTTATCAGTTATTTCTTGTTTGGGGTCTCGAATCTATTATCCATATGACGGATGTGGGATTCCCATATCGAAACAATCTTCCATTCAGAATCGACTCAAAAAGAATAAAAAAATAAAAAAGAAAAAAATAAAAAAATATCCATGAAATGAATGAACGGTTTCACTTCTTATTCAGTTGATTTAGTTGATTCAGCTGTGAAGTGTAACGAGAATTTGTTTAAATTTTAACGCAATATATGAAATGATGTCGTGACACTTGATTTGTTGTAACTTGCTATCGGGCTATCAGTTTAGTCAGTTAAAGGCAATTGAATATTTGGCTATTTGGTTAGCTAATCGTGAAGAATTAATAGCGACATAGCACCGCATAGTGTGTTAACGGTGTTCCAACAGTAAATGCATGTTCAATTTTTAATGTGTAAATACTTCACTTGAATTGTTAGTTATATTTTGTTTTTTGTTTTTTGTTTTTTGCTTACCATTTGTTTGTCTGTCGTGTGTGGCTCTGTATCTGAGTGTATATTGTATATATTTGCATTGATTTATTCCCCTTAACTGTCGTCGTATAGTCGTCAATTCGCAATAAGATTATTTTGTTTTTTTGGCCAACCATTGTTATAATTCTTTTTCTTTTTTTTTTTTTGATTCGTCGATCACTCTGTGCTCTTCATGCTTCATTCGCGTTCGTTTCGAATTCGGCTCAATAGCAAAATCTGAATAGCAAAGAATCAATTTTATGGAACAAAAAATAACATACAATCAAACGGATTATAAAAATGCAGTACGACGTACGAATACAAAAATTTGAATCGTTTGCTTTCGAAAATCGATTGTATATTAAGAGATGTTCGCTACACAGAAAAAAAAAATCTTCGATATATATCACATTGATCTGCGTGCGGTTCTTTGGTTTACAATGTGTGTCAGTGTGATTGCATACGCTGACACTTCACTTTCTGAGTCTAAACTCACCAAATCAAATTTAACCTAAACGAACTGAAGCCGAAAAAAAGTTTGTATTTTTTTTTTTTTTTTACAGTGTAAACCAAAGATTCACACGCAGATCAGTGTGTGATACATACCGAAATCTTTCCAACTGTGCACTTTCGATGTTTGAATATCAGGTTTTAACCGTTAATATGTATAGAATAAAAATACAAATTGAGAAGAAAAACAAAGAAATAAAAGCGCACAGCGATCAGGTTAATGAATTTGGTATGAAGAGAGCGTGAATGAAAAAACAAAATTCTGATTTCAACAATATCGCATTTTCAATTTTAAGCAAAAATTGTTGATATTGAGGGAATGGGAAACTTTTTTTCGTTTTTTTTGGATCCGCATTTTGTTGTCAGTGGAAAGTTGATAATATTTTGTTGACTAAACGGAATTCGGTTATATTTGTTTGCTTTTATCGTGTGTTCGTGTGTTCGTGTGTATGTGTATATTTGTTTATAGTTTATACCTACTTTCAAACATTTTAATTTTCTTCACCTGAATAGAATGTCCCATTGTTTGGTTTTATATTTGGATGGGTCTTATCGAATATCAGTTTGAGTCACATACGCGGAATGGCGGAATCATGAAAAAAATATAAAACTTCATAAAAAAAAACCCCCCAAATTCATTTCGAGTATCCGGTTCCATTGCACAGCGTGTTCCCTTACAGGTGTATTTTATTATTCAAAACTAATTGGGAACATAGTACACACAAACAGAGAGAGAGAGAGAGAGACAAAAGGAAAAAAAAGTGATCGAGAGAAACGAAAATTATATGACATTTCAATGCAATATTGGTCACATTACTAATCTTCATTCGTTTAACGAAATTATACGAAATGGACTGACGTCAATCATTAAGAATTTGTGTTATGCTTTGCACTTGTTGTTCATATAAACTACTCAACCAATTCAATTCAATTCAATCCATTCAAATGGACAACTGACACATGAAACATTGAATGACCGTCACCAAAATATATCAACAACTAGAATTGCGTAGATGACGCACTGCACATTCGAAATTTGAATTTGAAAAGATTGTTGAAAACAAAATAAACAAAAACTATAGCACCAACAAAATATTCAAATGAAAATTATTGGATAAAATAATGATCAATTAGAACGAATAGCATTGTATGCGCATTCAGTTGCATTCACAATTCGTTTGTTTGCGTCTGTTGCTGTCAGATCAACACGCACAAATGACACACATTCCAAACATCCAGACCGTTACATTTCAACATTGCTCTACAAACTAACAACCCATCGAACTGGAGCACTCACATATAAGAATGTCTGATGTGTTGTGTTGTTCACTTTCAGTCATGTCATTCATGAAACAATGATGTCCGAACAGTGAACACAGACCGATTGATGAATCCAAGCAGTTTTTTTTTAGCATTCTTTTCGAATTCATTCAATTAAATGAAAACAAAAACAAAAAAAATCAAATCATACGCATACCGAATTTATTTAACACTATCGACGGCCAACATTATGCAACGGGAAGCTTTAAAATGAATCACATTCTATAACTAGTATAATTGGGACACCGAAACGAAACTGAAGAAATTTGAATCAAATGTTGTGAAATTGAAATTTGATTCATTGCCTCATGTCAACCGTTTGATAATGAATAATAATTATAATTGCCATAGAAACATCTAAAAAAATCGGACAGAACGATGACAAACAGACCAATGTCGAATGTCGATTGCACGAATGCGAAAAATAAGCGATATCGTTTTTAAAACTAGAAAATCGTTCAATTTAAATGACGAAGTGGCCGCAAAAATGAAATGGAAAAAAAAATTTAAAAAAAAAACGACATCATTTAATAACCTAAACGAGCGTTGAATGAATGAAAGAAAAAGAAGAAAGAGAGAGAGAGAGAGAGAAAGAAGAAAAAACAAATCATTTTGTTGTCATCCATATACAGGCATAAAGCATACGACATACGATTTCTTTCTCTGTACACTTATATTAAATCATTCATGTTATTTATTGATGTTAAACTATCCGTTAAATTGTAGTGCTGAATTGATTGGAAGTTGGAAATTGTTGTCTCTGTAACGTGTGTGAAATTTTAAACTTACATTTGCGACTTTATGATGTTCATGTGTGTGTGTGACTATCACGAAATCTTCATTTTTCCAATCAGCCATGCAATAAATGTGCGACCACTTTAACATCAAGTTTAAGGTAGTTCTTGTGTGTGTGTGTGTGTTTCGTTGGTGAATTGAGACTATATCGCTGATAATGATCTAGCATTGTTATGTATGTTGACAAACATTTTGTCAAAACGTGTATTCAAATCAACATCAGTTTGCTGAACAATAGCAATTTCCGCGATCATAATTCAGAATGCTTGAATAGCCAGAACGAATGACTTGAAACGATCTTATAACATTCGATTGTTTGCTGCAAAGGGCTCACCCCAGATCAAACCATAATGTTTGTTGTTGTTGTTGTTTGTGATTGACAATTTGCTTGAATTGAATAAACGATAATGTACATTTTATACACTTTGCACTCTATGACAGAGTAACAAACGAAGATAAAAGCGAATAATGGAACGGTGATTGCTCATTGCTCATTTACAAAATATAAACACGCTCAATTTCGAGTTGGTCATTCGTTTAGTTTGTTTGTGCACAAAATAATGGCAATTCATCAATCGTTCGAAAGTCAAATTATTATTATTATTATCGTTGCATTGTGCAATCATTAAATGAAATGATAGAGCTTATTTTATCGTATTATTTGTTTGGATTCATCCTGAAAACGACATCCAATACATCAATACTTTTTATTTTGTTTTTCATTTTTTTTGGCTTCCAAGGTCTGCATACTAACTCCCGACTCTCGAATTGCATGAGCACAATATAATTGGTTAATATTATATTCAGAGCACTTACAAACAGACGCATATGCCGCATCAGGCGTAATTTATAGCGACGCAATCCACGATTTCGATTTGGTTGAAGGAAAATCCCAGAAAATAATAAATTTTGATAAGAATGAACGATCAACGCGATTGATTCTAATTTTATAAAGAGTTTGGTTGTGTTTGTGACCTTTTTTTTTGTCTTGTTGTTGTTGCTCTCACTTGTTTTTCATCATCTATTTGAACGCATGTACGGACTTCAACACAAATTCATATTCGGTTTCGGCATTATCGTTATGTGTTATTTGTTATACGTTATACATAAATGACAAAAAAAATATAACAAAATATAAATTATGAACTTTTCAATTTGTTTTCTCTTTCATTGTCACATTGTAATTTTTTCAACGTTTGTTGTTCAATGTTGATTTAGTTATCATTCGAAATGTGATTTTATTTCCCCCTCTCTTGGGCCCTGTTTATTGTGTGTATCGTGTACCGTGTACCGTTTCTTATTTCATTTAAACATTTTTATTTTCCGTTTTGTTTATTTTTCGTTTTTGGTTTTGGTTTTTTTTTTTCTTTCATTTTAATTTGAATTTATTTCGAATTTCTAAAGTTGAGGTGTCTTCAAAATTTATGAGATTCGATCACATTGAAAATAAATGGAGTTCACGCGTGTAACGTGCTATTTTGCTCTAATCATCATCACGCGCATTTTTTCATTCTCTTCCTATTTTTGAGCAAACATCAACGCATCAAATACGTTAACTGGCTCGGCATTCGGTGCCCATATTTTATAAATGCCATTGAACAATATTCCACATATTTGACGGTTCATAACATTTTGTTACATTGGTCCCTGTGTTTGTGGATCCAAATTCGTGAAGCGACGCTGTTTCGTTTCGTTTTTATCTCAATTTTATTTCTTTTTCAATGAAAAAAAAAAATAATGTCGAGATGATTTTCAGTCAGTCAGTTGTTGTTTGGATAATGATCGTAAAACAGAGGACATTAGAAGAGAAAATGGAATGACACAAACGACCAAATAAACACACATTCAAATTGCGTATACGTATTTCATATTCCATGTATGTTAAAACTAGAAATAAAGTAATTTTCTAGTCTTAGCATTCGTTTTGATGAATCCGAGGCCAATATAATTATTATAGCAGGTTATAGACTCTTTGCTATGATAACGGAACAAGCGCCGAGATTACGGATAAACAAAACTAACGCAAAAAAAAAGAAGAAGAAGAAATATTTGTAAAACAGAAGTATGGCTGTATCGATATAAATAAACGAGACGCTTCAGAATGATTTTAATGGTTTGATCATCGAAAAACGGGAGTCATTGGCATTACAATATTATTAAAGCGTCCATTCTATCGATTATTTAATTCTTTCTCTCTTTCTTTCTCTCTCTCTCTCCCCCTGGGTGGAAATTGCAATGACATTTTGGCATGCATTTTTCAGACACTTTTCACTTTTACATAAAACTGTCGCACTGAATACTGAATCTCAAATGGCAACGCTATTTTTAGTGATGATGGGCGTGCAAAGAATATTTCTATGATCGTCGACACAATCAATATGGTAGCCGTTCGGATTTGATCTGCTTTTTAGTCGTCCATTACGACAGGGATACATTTCACACACACAAAAAAAAAATATCCACTTTTTCCGCTAACTATTCAAAAAGTAATGAGAAATTGAAACTCAACATGAAATTTCTTTTAAAAAGCCAAACATTTGATTCGGCAATTACGGCATTCGAAATAAACTAAGAACAATATAGAGCAACTGAATCTGTGAAACTTTTTGGTCTTTTATGTCGTCGGTGATTGACCAGCACATCAAATTAAACAGCGAAAATCCATCAGTGCGAAGACAATTAGGCACACAGAACACAGACGAGTCAACGCCATAGCAAAAATTTGTGACAGGAAACATTTTTCGCTTGAATTTTGTAGTGTTTTTTCGTTTGTTTTTCATTAAAAACTTCGATGGTGCATGTTTAATTTTGTGTGTGTACGAGTGAGCTAAGCAGCGTGAAAAATTTAATTGCTCAGTTATCTAGCGAAACATCCGCGTTTTATGTTCGGTTTGTGCATCTTTTTTGAATGCCTGAATTGTATTATACATTAATAGTGGATTTAGTTTGAGCTCTAAGCCTCGAATGAACGGCTCCGAATTTTTCGTTTCAGATTTTGTTTTTCCACTTTATATTTGATACTGTCTCGAGTTTGAGTTGTTTTTTTGCTGTTGTTGTTTTTTTTTCTTTTGTTCTTTCTTTCGCCTTTTTTTATTCATTTTTTCGAGATCGAGAACATTTTCACAATGACTCCTCATTACAAATGGCATTTTCCAATTCTATTTTCGTTCGTTCCTTTCATTTTGAATCCATTTTCTGGCAAATCGTCATCGGTTACAATTTATTTTGGTTCGCGTCTTTTCCCCCCTCCACTGCATCATTTTCAATTTGATTACATTTCTTCCTGAATGTTTTCAACACATGACAAAAAAAAAACGACACAAAATGACCCAAAATAATTTTAAATTTCATTTAAGATCCGATGCTATCAAATTCTGAAATGTTGATCCATCGAAAAGATCAAGCAAGACTAATGAAAATGAGCCGATCGCCTTTTCATTTCTAATACCGATCGTGTCTATTCGAAAATGTTTTACATTTTTCTGTGAGACACGAAAATGTCAAACACTTTGTCGACACATAGACACAACACACGAAAAATGATGTCAAAAATTTGACTCGCAAACCATAATAATGAAAAACCTATTTCAGCCCAAAGATTTATGGCCAAACAAATGGTACACATAATTAACCCAAAAATATTTTTTTTTTGTTTAACGCATCGCATTCGCCATAAATTTTAACGATGGTTTGCATTCTTCAATAGCGTTTCCGGAATTCGTTAAATTCGTTCAGCGAATGCAATCATTGATTGCAGCGACTTAACTGTGACTTCGATCTCACTCGAATTTCACCTTTCATACCATTGATCATTTTATTCGTCAAATATTATGAGTTTCATGCCATACATCCATCGATCCATGTCCTCCGAATGAGGTTTTTGACTGATAAACAACATTTCTATGTGATGCTCGATGTCCACTATTGACACTCTTACCATCAAAAGAGCAACTATAAAATTATTTATGGTTTTTATTTTAGGTTTACTCTCATTTTGTTATCTGGCACTTTAGCCAATGAACTGGTTCGACGTGGCGCAACACTTATTACGAAGCGAACGCTCATTCAACTAATGCTAATGCTAAGTTAAATATTGTTCCAGTTTGGAAAAGGGAAAAATAGATATGAGATATGAAATAAGAGAGCTAAAATACCGACTTAACCAAAAATAATAATACATAGTGATCGATAAAGAGAGAAACTCATAGCTCATACATATTGTACACATGTTATTTGACTAAACAATATTTCCCTGATGAAATGGAAACCATAAAAGTGCATGCGCTCATCGGATACATACAATTTACATATATGTTTATCATTATTATATTTCAAATGCTGTTTTGTTTTACTTCAATTTACTTCATCGCACCCTTGTGAAGAAAATAAATCCAATCGATACAATTTTCCTGTTATGTTTGCGTGTATCGTCGCATAGTACTTATGCGATGTAATAGACGTTCGAAGGTGAGATCTCGAATAGAATTTTTGATGAACAAAATAAAAATGGAAGATGCGAATAGGAACGACAAAACAAACGATTATTTTATTTGCTGAAATAAAAATCGATTGTGAGGCATCATTAAAATTCCATTTGATGCTGGTGGCTTTTAAATTTTCCAGATGCATATCTGCCGAATGACTTTAGATGAAATGAAAATCAAATATGAACGAATATGTCAAGTGGTTGAATCATTTAGTGAACATAAACAATAATCATAAAAAAAAAATGAAATAAACATCTTTATTTTGTATGTATTGCACGCGCCATGTGTTTGAATTGAATCGATTAAATTGAAATGCCTAATTTTGCGCCAATTCCGGCATTAAGAATCCCATTAGCTGGATGATCGTTTGAGTTTTGCTCAATTTTCATTCTATTTGATTCAAGTGGCTAACTGACCCAATTTTCCATTTCCTCAGAAAAATAAAAAAACAAAACGTTTGTATAAGAGGCAGAAATTATCCGCTGCATAAAATTTGGTATTTCAAATTAGAAATTGATTTCGTCCAATTTTGTGAAACGCCATCGAAACAGTGAAATTCAACACTCAGCACTCCGTCGAAACATCAAAGAATTAAATCTTTTAATGTATCAAGCTTTTCATGTTCAATTAACAATGACCAGATCATATTTTTGTGTGTCAGTCTGGGTAAATGGATTGCCGGTGCATGAATTAATCTTTTGGTTTATTTGAACGAGCGCATTATTTTCATATTAATTTTTAAATGCACATCACTTATGTTCAGCGATATAATTTGCAGGCATGCAATTCCATTTTTTTTTAACATACACATTCCAATGTCAAAACTGACAACTAACATTCCGTTTGGGATTTCCGAATTGATTTGGAAAAAATAAATAAACATGGAGATATGGAAAAAAAAGCAAATTCGATGCCATTCATTTGTGTCAGCAGTTTTTCTCGTTTGTTTGTTGCAATACATTTTTGTGGCTTCAATTACATGAGCCGGTTATATTTGTATACACATTTCGTATCAAATTGTCCATTCACGTATGTGAATGTGACAATCAAGTTGAAAATTGTCAAATAATCAATGAAAAAGAAAAAAAAACACACTGAATAATAAGCATTAAAGCGAAACAGATAATATGTTGGTGTTTTTGGGTTTTTTTTTGTTAGCAGTGAACATCCATTTGTTTGAATGATTCAATATTTTGACTGAAAAACTCAACAATTTAAACACAATAAAAAAGGACAGAGGAAAAAAAACCAAATCGTAGTAGAATTCTAAATCTACTCTGTGGGTTACATGTTGGGCCATAGGCTATGAACTACAACGTTCAATATTCGGCATTATCGCTATGCGCAATGGGAAAAAAGCACTTTATTCTAGTTTTCACAATAGTATATTAATAAAAATAATTGACGGAAGTGTTCGTGGTTCGTGTGAATGTTATTAGTCAAACGACGATCAATATGAGATATGAGTGATTTGGAAAATTATTTCATTGAGGCTGCAATGTGAATGTGAAACATTTTCCTAAATCGATACACATTTCTCATTCGGGTGAAATGTAACATGGAATGGCCATTATGGTAATTCCAACCGATTTTACGATTAAATTTTCTCTATCTCACAATATACAATATCTCTGATTTACATATGTTTTATTACATAATAATTCGGTAAATTGAGTTGTTCAAATTGTTTTCAGTTGATTAATTGAAAACAAACCGCACAACAAACAAATTTGTTTTATTTTTTTTTCTCGTTTGATTTAGCATTTGTTCGATGAGCGATTTTATTTTTAAATACAATTGTTGGTAATGTGTATGGCCCGGCATGCTTGGCAAATGCGTCCAACCGAAAAAGAAAAACTGAAAAAAAAAATTCAACAAAAGTATCGAAGCGAACGAACGCTCTTTTCAACACTCACACACACACACAAACACACACAAAAATTTCAATTTGATGAGATTTTCGGTTTTTTTTGTTTTTTGTTTTTGTTTTATTGATTTTGTTAATTCAATTGTGTCGTCGGGTCGAGCATTCGCCTTTAATTTATCTCTTAGTTCTCATTTTGTTGCGTCAATTTTGATTCATTTGTTGAAACGGAGAATACTCGATGCAAAATGACAAACATTCTTCGATGCCATTCGATTAGAATTTATTCAAAATTCAAATGCACAATTGCATTAAATATAAATAGAACAAGATTTAAACAATGAATCAAAATCAAAAACCACAGAATTCGATATCATCGAATTCAAAATATATGCACCACAAATCCAAAATTTAACATCCATCGAAATACTGGAAATAAAAAAATAGTGTTCTGAAATTAATGGAAAATGAATAGAAATAAAAAAAACATAGTCGATAGCCAATGCACCTGTGGTGCAACGAAAAACACTCAAAACAGTACTCACAGTGTTCATTGCTCATTGTCTATCCACTGATTTGTTTATTTTGTACTAGCATGCAACTGATTCAATATATTTGATGATTTGGTGCTGCAAAGCACTGTGTGCATGCATTTGCCGTTGACAATGTTTCACAGTCATATGATAATTATAGATTTAGACGCCAATAAATTCGGAGCTTTGCATTTTCCTTCATGTTAAACAACAAATGACTATTTTTTTTTTTTTTCATTTCAATTCGTTTTGATTCGTTGTTTTTCGATTGTATGCGCACCGTTGGTTTCATTGCGTTGCACAATAATCAAACGAAAATGCCAAAAGGAAATTACAAACAAAATTTAATTAAAAGTCATGGCAATCGGAATGAATGCGAATTTAAATTTTTCAACAACAATAAAAATAAAACAAAAAATTGACTATTCGATTCCTAAGCTGTTTCTAACCGGCGAATATGGCAAATGAAGCATTTTAAATATTTAATCATTTCGAAATTATTACGTTTTTCATTTGGTTTTATCAGTCGCATCGGGAAAAATTGCCTAAAACAACAAACGAAATGTTTTTAGAATTGAAACGAAAAGGAAAAATTAGACACACAAATTTCGAAATTAAAAATAACAAAAATTCAAATGGCAATTTCATCGGTTTTTTTTTCACTGCTTCTACTGCCGCTGCTGCTGTCGTTGTTGTAGTTTTCGTTAAACAATTACTGAAGTCAAAATTCGGCTAAAATCCGGCCAACAGAACCAATAACCACTTACAATTGACATAAAATAAAAAAGGATTGCTGCCACTATCATTTTCACTGAAAAAAAAAAAAAAAAAATTACAATTAAAAAAATTTATATTTTAATTCGCCTTTTTCTTGTTTCTTCTGTTCTTTGCAGACACCAGGTTATGAGTACGCAGGAGAATACAAACGTTGCCAGTGAATGTTTATGATTGCATCAATATCAACATCAATAACAATAATAATATTAAATATTATCAATATGTAAGTTTAATAGATAAATGAAAGAAAAAAATTTGTTCAGGAAAAGATTTATAGCGTGAACTCTGTTGATTGATAATAAATTCATTCTATGTCAATTTTTAAACCATTCAATTCCAAAAATTCAATTCACATGATGCCGGAATTTGATAGCTTCGACATGATTTATGGGTGATGGGTGATGGTGTATGGTCTGAAAA
>GL502781.1:275381-287327 GCA_000149185.1 Mayetiola destructor
CGAAAAACAATTGAATGTAAAGATATGCGAATCTCACACTTGATCGCATAAATTTTAATGAGAAAGCCTATTTGGTGCTACTGGTTTAATTAGCATGAGTTTTTTTTTCCTCCACCAATCAAAATATACACTGGATACTGGATGAGCATTTTAGTCTTTCAAGGACGTTTTACTAAAGCTCTTCACTCTTTACTCACCATCGTTTCGTTTGCCGTGTGCCATAAATTGTAAAACTAGAGCTATAACTTAGATGTATATATATAGCACAATATAGTACGCGAAACAATAGAAATAGCAATGGAACGAACAGAAATATCTCATATCCACAAAAGAAAAAAAAAAGTCGACCAAATGACGCTACTTTTTGAATTTAAACAATTTCAACATACACGAATAACGAAAACAACAACAAAATCATTGCATTCCCAAACATGCAATGCACTCCGTCGCTTTTTACGTGGGACTTGAAACATTGTTTATATCCGTGAATTGAAAACACTTCTAAACTAGTGTACTGTCATTATGTATATCATCCAGCCATCGGAATAAACGGAGTGAAATAAAACATTTTTCCATTGAAAATACAACTTTTAGGGCATTTTTTTCTCCTTTCTGTTTGCATTGTAACCATGACAACGTCATTTCAACAAAAATCATGTTAATGTTTTATATTTTGAATTAGCACGAGCGATGAACATGAATTCAACTGAATACTTCGAGACAAAAATGAATAAAATATATCCGTAGAGCTTTAAAACGTTCATGCACTGTTTACTGTGTACTGTGCATATTATGTACCAAAAAAGAGTTATAATAATGGAACGATGGTTGATTTGGTGTACATAAGAGTTTCAGTTCCAGTGGTGTGATGCTTATTCAGTTTTAAATCTTTGGTAGGCCTCTTGTGTATAAAAAAAATGCGTTTCCATTGTTATACTCAGCCATGCACAATTGGCTTTATGTTGGAAAATTGAAAATAGAACAAGTACACAACAAAATTATATGTTGACAATTTCAAAGCCGATGTAAAAATTCCTTCATTCTCCGCACTCCTCGAACACAGCAAAATTTTTCTTTTGTGAATGTTTACACACAATCGACCATTCTTATTGAATGCAATTGTGCTGCCATTGAGATAACCAGATATTATGCAAAAACTTTTTTTTACAGTGAGTTTTGTTTAATTGTTCGTCACAAAAACGTCTTACAACATTGAAATGCCATCGAGCTTTCCACTTTTCACCCGTTCACGATACAATTAAACACAACAAAAATTTAGCATGAAAACGACGCTATGGAAAAATTAAAAAAGTGAATGAAAAACGAATGAGGAAAATGAAGATTTATTTTTTTTTGGATGAAGGGCGAAAAAAGAAGAACATAGAAACTGTCTTGAATGATGCCATGATTGGGCTGATTGAATTAGTTTTAATTTTTATCATTGCGTAAAAATCTTCGGAAGGAATCTGGCATTTGGTAGCTTACACCTGTTTTCACATGATGACCACTGTACACTGTACATTCGATAATATTGTATTTATTTATCGAAATAGAGCGTAGCGAAAATTCACTCACCAAATACTGAGAATAATAATAAATAATATAATTAGTTTCATGACTGCCGAGTCAATGCATGGAACAAATTTTCCATGTGGGATGATCGGATGTGCTTTTTATATTTTTTCTCGTGCAACTTATTTATTGCAGAAATATATTGCATATGTGTGTTGAAATGTTTGGATCCCATGTGCCAATAGTCCGTTTATCGCCGTCGCGGATTATAAATAATGGAGTCTCTCTGCACTGCGACACCAACGCAATCTGTCAACATTTTGGTGATCATCGTATAATTTGGAATTTAAATGCTCGTTACAAATGGAGCACATATTTTTGGAACTAACATTTTAGTTTCAATTGGCATAGCAACGGATCATTGCGTCTGAAACTATTTTAAAAAGAATAAAAAAAAAGCTTTTCGGTCAGACAAATTATGGTTTTATTGCAGAGTGGATTGCCGTCGCCTGAATAGTGAACGCAATAGAGTTGGTAAATTGATAGCCCGTTTAACCATTTGCGCCGTTTAGATATATATAATTTGAACATCAGTGAACTATTTTGGCTTGCGAACGATAAGGATGAGGCACACGTGTGCCAAATTTTGTGCACCGAATTGAAAACTTCGTTAAAGAATTTGATCTGAATTTCATATGACATATGTTTGCTGATATTTATTTTTGTGCCTGACATCAACTATTTTTTCACCAAATTTTTTTCTATTCAATAACAGTAACAGTTCGCTGCATCTATACAGCTTTGTACGAATTTTGAATCATGTAATGTGAAAAAGTTCAATGTTCACTTTTTACGGCACCTGTTCTCGTCACCATAATGCAAACGACTTTTCTGTCATTCTCACCGCTGAATCGTCAATATTCATTAAAAGTTCTTAATAGCACTGGCGAATTAATTGGAGAGCAATCAAAGCAACTTTAACATGACCGATGGAAATTAGAGGGGAAAATACGTTTCAGTGTGATTTTCATTTGGATTCATTGAACATCGTTTTCTAACATTGGCTAAACTTTTTTTTTATGTATTTCAAGTTATTGATCGAACATAAAATCAAGCACACAAGACATGTGACGAATACATAATAGTAAAATCGATGAAATAAAAGTATGACTGTTGGATGTTGGATGATACGAAACGTTGATAGTTTTGATGGATTGACAATCGAAACGCTTTACATAACAAAAACATTCGTGTTTCGATTTCGTTTATTTTTGTTTTACTTTTAATTTTCCATCAAAATAATAACTTATCGACCGACGCTTTGTTTCGCCTGCAGCTCCAATTTTACTATAACTTCATCGATAATAGGCTAATAAATGTTGAGCAACGAGCAAGGGCTCCATTTGAAAATGCTTCATTCGGTCTCGCTGCCTTCGCATTTTGCTTGTCCTGTTGTAACGAAATATTTTCAAATGTGGATGGATGTTGTTTGTAAGCGCCTATTAGTGAACAGTGAGCAGGACATGCACGTCGATTGCCTTTTGCCTTACATAATATCATCATCGATCAAAAACGTATGAATGAAATATAATGTAAACGGTAAACAGTAAATATTATGTGCACGTTTATCGAAACAATGAAAATTTATTCATTGATTTGCTCCATCTAAAGCTATTTTGGTATGAAATCAAATCGGTGGTCGGTGCTCTACATATTATTTATTATACATATTGTTCTTTTTTTTGCTCTTTTGAGTCAATTTTTATGATAATTTTTTTTGTGTTCCGTTTCGGAATAAACAAAAGTTTGTTGCCGTTGGATTTCGTGTGTGCACAACAAAAAAATGAAATGGAAAGCACAGGAACCGTTTGTTATGGTTACTCGTTATTCGGTTACTTCGATTCGGTATCGAAAAGATTTCGGATTGTTTGGATTCAGTTGGGTTGCTACGAGTTGTGTCCTCGTACCATAGATACTCGAATACTAGATACACTGCAAAGCAAACGTTGTGACTTTGAAATGATAATAATTCGCTTTTACGATCGCTCGATAACAACATCAAAATCCAGAGCACAAGTTCATCAAATTTTATGTGAAAACTTTATTATTATCGTTTCTTTGTTCTTTTAATTCATTTTCCATCCCAAGAGAACCAATTTCAAACCAATTTCAAACCAATTTCCAATCAAAATCATATTGAATTTCAAGTAATGTCAATTTAATCAGATTTTTTGTTTTTGTTTGTTTATTTTTCTTTTCCCCTCATTTCAGTCGGAGCACATTGTGTCAGCAAAAAGTATTTGAGTAATTCAAGTGCAAAGTTTTTCGAGCAAACATGCAATCGATAAATTATTTCGATGGAATAATATAGTGCAAAATAGAAGAAGTTCATAAAATATTCAAAATCCAAATCATTTGAAAAATTTTGGAAGAAAAAGTAAACAAAGCAAAATAATCGAATTGAAAAGTGTAGCAACGATATGCCAGCTTCAAAACTTTTGATGCTTCAACAGAATCACATAAAGGATTCATCATTGAGCACAACCAATGCCACATATATGAATGGGCAACAAAATGGTGGCACAAAAATCGTTTTGGTAACAAGTGAACCAATGGACATTGAAAATAATAATCGTAATGGTACAGCAGTAGCAGTAGCAGTAACAGCATCAGGCCAATCAACAAATGTAAATAATAATAATGGAACCGATGAAGAGCTCACATCACTCACATGGTTGCACGATAAAAATTTAATCAAAGGCATCAATAATATTTCGTGTCCACCAAATATCAAACACATGAACACGAACACGAACACGAACATGAACAACAACAACAGCAGCAACGGGAACAATAATAATAATCATTTGAAAATTGTCAGCGACAATACAACGATGAAAAATCAAGCATCGTTATCATCATCGCCAGACAAAGCATCCAGTTCGGGTACAGTGACACCAACCAGTGACCTTATCGATGATTCGGGTGTTTCCGAAGATAATGCATCGTCGGCGGCAAACTCAAGCTCTGAACATGGCAGCGTTTACAGTCGATCCAAGGCATTGGTGTCAGTCGGACGAGAAATTGAAAACGAATTTGATGACGGTGATAATAATAATAGTAAAGCAGTGAATAACAAAAATCGTGGAAATTTAATACAACATCATCATTTGCATTTAAATTATAATAATAATCAACCGCCACCAGCATCGTCCATAATTCATTTAAGTCCGGGCGGTAGTACAGTTGTTGAGACAAATGGTTCAATATCCACCACAAATGCCATCAATACAAATAATAATCCGGTAATAACGAGTACTAAAAGTAATGTTGATGTAAATGGTTTTAATACAATTAAAACAACAACAACAACAACAAATGCAAATCATTCAACAACAGCAACAACAACAACAACAACACCGCATACACATTTTCATAAAAGATACATTAAACAAATGTATGCATCAAATGGAAGCGCAATCGATGCAACCGTTTCAGTTGTTGTAACATCGGCATCGGCATCGGCACCGACCTCAATCACAAATTCAATGTATTCATCATCAACACCAAACTCATCGCCAACCGCCACTTCACCAACAATATATTCGATACCAGTGAAAACAACGGAATACAGGTAATCAATCGAATCGAATCGAATCGATACGAATTATAATTTTTTTTTCTGATCTAATTTTTGTTGTTAATTTTTGTAGTCGACAAAAGTACGAACATGAAACGGTCATTTTTGAAAATGAATATTCGCATGCAACAATTACGTTGGCCAACAATACAAATCATCACATTTACCATTGCAATGATATCGATCGCCATTCAGACGAATATATTACACCAATAAGTAGTCCAAGACAACAGCAACAGCCGGCCGCCCCTCAAAAGCAGCCAAATCAAATCAATTTAATAGCACAACCATCACCAACTGTAACCATATCTCAACCATCAAATTCCGTTCCAATGCCATCAGTGTCACCGAATCCCGCATCAAATCAGGTTTGTCTTGTTGGTTTACTTATCCCGGCGCGATATAAAATATTTATTATTCCAATTTTTTTGTTTTTGTTTTGTGTTTCGGCTTTTTTTTCTTTCTTACAGACAAAGTCTGCAAATGGCACCCCATATGATCCATTCATTCACACCAACAACAAACCACCACTGAGTTTCAGTTCGTTGATATTTTTAGCCATTGAAGATGCAAAAGAAAAGGCACTTCCGGTTAAAGAAATATATGCATGGATTGTTAAACACTATCCATACTTTAAAACGGCACCGACTGGCTGGAAAAATAGTGTGCGACACAATTTATCGTTGAATAAATGTTTCCAAAAAGTAGAAAAGGCACCGGTAAGCATTAAGCGCTAAAACATTAACGAGTTTTTTTTTTTTTGCTTCTTGTGATTAACATTTTAATGAAAATCAACTTTTTTTCTTTCTCTTCGCAAAGCAGAATATGGGTAAGGGATCGTTGTGGCGTGTCGAACAGCAATACAAACAAAATTTAATAATAGCATTAACTCGATCATCGTACCATCCAAACACATCTGCAATGGAAAAAGCGACAGCTTCATTAAAAAATCCTGCACGTTCGCCAGACAGTCCAACGGTAAAAAATATATTCTGATTTTGAAATTTGAATTTGCATTGGAATTTGCATTGAGTAACGAATACTATTTTTTTTTTCTGTTTTGTTCATATTGATTTGGTTTGAGTAGCCATCGAACAAACGGCCATTGGATGAAGTGTTGTTTCCACGATTGTCCAAATATATGGCACACATGCAAAATGGAAACGGCACCAAATCAACAGCATCGATTAATGATACCACCGATATTATAATTAATCCATTATCTAACCAAGAATATCAAATGCACAATGGTAAAAATGGTGATTTGTATCATGGAAATGGTGATGGTGTTATAGTTACAACAATATCTGCATCACATTCAAATCATGGAATCCATTCCACATGTGACGGTAATATTGATGCCATCGAAACGCAACGTAATGTTGAACGGATTGCCCGTGATTGGGGTGTTGATAGCATTGATGATGTTAATGCTGCAACAGCAATGCTTGCTCTTAAACATGGCCCAAAAGTTTTCACCGAAACATTTCAAGCTGGGTGAGTTTCATGATACAACATCAGACATTTAAATTGCTTTTTTTTATTGATGTGAAATATTTGCTTTTTTCGGACGATATAGAACACCGATTATAACATCAGTGCCGAGTGAGGATCACACTTATTCGGCTGGAGGCGCAACAAAACGTCCAACCACCACCGCTAGCGGCATTACAACCGTTATAAACATTGGTCCACCGGAAAATGAACAAAATGTCCATTTTAATGGAATCAATAATAATTCACAAATACCATCAACAATACCAACCGTAACACCAATTCATGTCCAAAATGACACCAATCATGTAATGAATACCATCAACGAAGTGGTCGATAACAGACACAGTGACAACATCAGTACATCATCGGATGCAGCATATGAAAGTAGCGAAGATAGGTAAATATCGCACATTATGAACGGATTAAAAAAAAATATTGAAAAAAAAATATTAAAAATAAATTAATCGTGTATTTTTTGTGTTTTCGGAACAGTCACAATGATGTAACACCAGAAGAGCTAGAGGCTCGTCGTCATCAAGAAGGTGTCGATGCCTTTTTATCATTCGCAACCGAAGTGTCATCGATGTCATCACCCCTGAAACGTCCACCATCGGCCGATTACATTGAAAATGTGCCAATGTTTAAGAGCACCAACAATAATAATCACATATTCGCTAATAATAATCATAATAATTATTATTATTATGATAGTAGTTCGTCACCGTCAACCGGTCAACAGCATTATTCATATTTATCATCGCCATCGCCACCAAAAAAGTCACGTACACGCACTCTACGCACCAAATTAAAGAAAAAAACTTGGATCCGATGAAGTTCCGATGATTTAAGTTCCGGTTCTAATGTGTTAGATGAGTGGTGTGCAATTCAACACTCATACACACACACACAAGGATTGTGTTCAATCGAAAGATGAATGTTCCTTAATTGCTTTGTGCCACCCACCAACAAATATCATCAAACGCAGGAAAAGTTTAATCTATAATTAAATGAGAGAAAGATGAGAATCAGCCAATCATCTGGTCAACGTTCTCAGTATGACTGAATGTAAATGCAATGCAAAAACCAAAAAGAAAATAGAAAAAACGAAAAACTTACGAAGAAGTGAAGTGAAAGTGAAAAGAAACAAAAAAAAAAGGGGGGGAAAATTCAAACGAAACGATCGAATGTTAAAAGAATTCTTAGTTTTAATCGTGAGAGTGAAGAATGAAAGAAAATGGTGCTTTTTCATTTTATAACGAAAAAATTGTGTGGTTTTTTTTTGTTTTCTCTCTCTCAATGTTATGGAATTAGTTGCCGTCATGGCAACGTGAAAATATGTTTTTCCTTTTTGGGCAAATTTTATGGTGTTATCTACTTATAATGGATATGCAATCAAAGATTTTCTATACATTTTAAAATGGTTTCAATTTTCACCATTTGAATAATAATAATTCAATGAGAATTCTATTTGTTCTTTTTATCTTTTAATTTTTTATCATATTTGATTCTTTTTCGGAACTTTTAAGTCTTCGCAAATCGCAAATTAATGTTTAATGAATTTTTTTTTCTCTATTGCATCGTATTTGAATCGGATGTATTATGAATGGTGATTGCAAGAAAAGGAAAAATAGAAAGAAAAAAAAATTGGTATGAAATATGAATATCAGCTATTTACAAAACTACTATTGATTGTGTAGATTTTATTAAATGAGAATGAGTAGTGAATCTTCTATACATATTTGTATGGTCCAAATGAAAATCATTCGCCACCGAATCAAATCGTTTCTACGGCTATATTCATTGTTTTGAGGTGGAAACAATTGTGGTTGAGGCCGATGTCGAAATTTGTTTTTTGGCGGGATGCGACATACCTCGGATTAAGCCCATGAAAACTTATATTTTTATATTCGGCTAATTCCGGGTTTTAAAACGTTGAACGTGTGTGACTGCATCTTGAAGGCTCATCATCCAAAAGCAATTTGTTTCCGCTTTGATCTGGAAAATAGTCCGTTTGAAAAATTTCATTTGGTGTCGATTTTTCGATGGAAATCATGCAGCGTAAATATATAAATAAATAGCAATCAAACATAACGATTAAAATTATGTTATGCAAAAGTAATGATGAATTCTATATACAAAAATCACAACACATCTAAACAATATTTTTTAGCATAAAGTTGTAGATTTTTTTGGAAAAATGAAAAACCAAGTTTTGAAAATTGCTGAACAGAAGATTGAAAACTTGTAATGGCATGAAATGCATTCATTGAAGCATACACCAAAAAAAAAAGAAAATTCTAAATATGAAACGGATAATTTCATTTATAAATCATTATAACGTATCGGCGAATGAACGGAAAAAAGTGTCATTTCATGCTGTGCATCGTTCAATGTTAGTTTTTTTTTTTTTAAGGGAAAAAGCAAAAACAAACAAACCTAACCTGACTATCACATAATGGCACATTAAACATTCAACACATTAGCAAATATCATTGACGAATGAATCATAACATTTATTTAATTGTATATGGAATAGTCGGACGAATCATTCGATGATTTTCATTATAAAATACGTTACACAAATGAATGTCCAATGTCCGATGTCTTATCAGGCTGGCAATTTGTTTATTTAATTTAATTAATTATAAAATATTATTTGATCGAAAATATGTATAATTTGGATAATAACAAAAACGAAAAAGAAGAAGAAGAAGAAAAAAATCATGATCGTAAAATCGATAGCGATTGACAAATGAGCAGGCTAGTCGTACGGTTTTCACTTATTTAAATCAAACACACACAATGCAGACACTATAAAATACATTTATTATTATCATTATTATTATTAAAATTATTATTATTATTATTATTATAATTATTATTACATGTAAAGTTCTACGAAAAATCCTTTCACTTTATTGAAAAATTGTTTTAAAGAATGAAAATGATGAAAAAAAATGAAAAAAGAAATCCACCAATTGTTTCCAGTTTCCAATCTGCAACCAAATCTGTTGTTAGAATTGATTATGTTAATCTTTGTTATAGATTTTATTCAAACTATTTTTAGCTCTCATTCTAATCAACGTCTTGAATTATAATAATTTGTTAGAATGAAAAGAAAAAAAAAAAATCAATTGATATCGTAGACCTGATCGAAGCGATACTTGATGAAATGTCAACATTTTTGTTTTGATGATGATTGCTTTTGAAATTAAATGCAATTAATCCGCCGATTATTATTTTTTTTTTTTTTAAATTATGAAAAGAAAACAGAAAATAATTTTATCATAAATCTGCATAAATCGTAATAATTGAAAGAAAAAAACAAAAAAGAAAAAATTAATTAAATTGTCATTGAACATTTTCGAGACACCAGTTTTCATAATACATTCAATCAAATTTTGATTTATAGCGTAGCTTGGAAAGCGATGGCCCCGAATACGATCACAATATGTATAGAAGGCCATCTGTATGCTTTGTTTCGCTATAGATCGATGCATTCACACAAAAAATTTGGAATACAATTATAAATATTGAATTATTTTTTATAAAAATGAATAGAATCAAATTCAGTTGGATCAAAAGTTGGAAATATATAATATTTTATTATCAAATTAATCATTCAATTCGAATCGTATCGTTTCCGGTCTAGATTTCGGCGTTTCAGGCGATTTATGTACTGAATATGTATGATTTGCAGCTCATGTGCCAAAAAGTGAACAGAATTATAAGCATTAATAATAATTGCTGAAAAAAACATTTCTTAGATTTATTGAATCAGCTCCATTATTAATTTACTAAGTTTTCATTCTCAGCTATTGTTAACAATTTATTCGAAGATTGATGGAAATTGATTCGGCATTGTCTGTGCTGCCGATTTCGATCATCGTTTCAATGTTTTAATTTGACTTAAAATTCGAAAAATTCATTAAAATTGAAAAAAAAAAACAAACAAACAAAAAACAAACTTTTGTTTAGACAAAAAGTGAGAGTCGACAATTGTTGTTAATCATGGTCTATTTTTGCGCTTTTCTCATCTCTTATTGTAAAATTTGCATGCCTTATTCGTCATACAGAATTAATATTAATGAAAAAAAAAAATCAAACAAACAAACAAGCAAACATTTAATTTTATTTATAGAATATAAAATACTTATTGATAATTGTGAAATATTAAATCATGGTTTGAAATGTAATGATATGTAGTGCAATGAATGAAATGGACAATTTATTCCGTAAGGTCCCCGTTAGATCTTATATTATTATAAATTTGAAATGGAAAACCGTACAATTTAAAACTTCCATTCGAAGCAATTTGAATGTAACAAAATAAAATTCTAAAAATGTTTACCCTAATTTTACTGATTGCTTTCATTATTTCATTTACTTTTTGGGAGTTATTTCTAGAACAATTTTTCGACTTTTTTTTCCAATTTTGTTTTTGTGTATGTAGCAAATCTGTCTTCCACACAACTTTCGAAATTTTGAAGCTCCTTTTTATGTCCAAAAATGTCCTTTGTTTGAACAATTAATTATTTAGCAATTGCAAATTCCTCGAGATCGATCGATTGAATATACTTATTTATGAAATGAAAATATGTTTTTTTTCTTTGTTTTTTTGATTTAATAATACATTTAGATGCAAATATGCCAATAAAATGAAGAAAATATTTAAAAAAACAAAACAACAAACGTTTCGATTTTAATTTGATCCATATCCAGTAATTTGCGATGCATCTCTTGGCTCGCTTGGGGATCAATTCATTTAAAGATTTGAATTTTGAGCAGATGCAGCAGTGGCCGGCGATTGACAACAAATAACATATGACACGCAACCTGTAACATTCTACAATGACATAAACATTACACCGTTTGACAGTTGCAATCAGCGAACTCAATCGCTCGTACGTGTTGCTTTACCTTCTGTTTCATTCGATCAGAAGTTGATTTTGAGTTCAATTAAATTCTGATATAGATAAAAATCGAATTTTGTGCGTTTTTTTTTTTCAAAAGCGTATAATGAAATATTTATTCTATACATCGTTGGGAAAACGTGATCTGGCCTTTGCTCTGAACTTATCCAATAAATTCAAGTTCCGAATGAATTGGCGTGAGACTGCATTGCCGTCGAGAATATTTGCGTTATTTTCTTCATTTAAAATTCTTCCGTGCTCAAGCAGTAAGCCCACAACCATTTCGTACCATGCTAATGATCCTATAATAGTCATAAAGAAATCAGTTTCAATTATAATTATTATTAATAAATTGGTTCATTATACCTATTGCCATTGGTTCTT
>GL502781.1:300763-329133 GCA_000149185.1 Mayetiola destructor
AGTGTATTTCGAACGCAGATAAGCATTCAAAATGTCTAATGCTTTGGAATCGTCTAACAAAATCGAAATGAAACTAATTAAACTAATTGAAACGACGTAATTCGAGTATGAGATTTGCGCAACCGAAATATTAGTCGTTTCATCGCACATTTGAGTAACAAAACAATCCTATGACTTTTAACACACAATTTAAAGATAAAAAATAAGCAGTTAGCAGCTTGTGTGCTGAATCGGAGAGCGAAATTGCATTGTGGTTTTTCAAATTGCATCCGATTGTTATTATTCACTTTATGCATTCCGAAAAATAATCAAATGATGAATGATGCATTTTTATTGACCTCTAAACTGACAAACGAGAAAATCGCTCTGGGTGAAATCGCATTGATTTTGGTGTTATTCAATGAATTCAGCGACAATGCTTAAAGCGCAAATTTTTGTACGAAATCTTATCAATTATATCAGAAAATGAAATTAAAATTCATAAAATTTTCGCATTATTGCTGTATACAATGCCTCATTCAGATATAATTTTTAGAATCGCTGATTTGATGAGGTCAGTAATGTAGATGAAATCGTGATGAGCGTATCGTAAGTGTTGCAGGCTCAAGTGTTCATATTCCTTTTGCGATGCACTGGAAAATTTATATAATTTTGATCATCGTACCATTAACAACCAAGCGGATAGTAGTAAGTGCATGGCCCCAATGCGCTGAATTTCGTTTTGAAAATAATGACAAAAATTTGAATACCGAAGAGAAACGCATCAAACAACAGATACCAAAATTGTTTGAATCGTACGAATATGGAAATTATTCTGGTGTTGAACGAACATTAAAATCATTGGAATCGTTACGTGTGGCCGACGAAACTTTTCAGCGACATGAATCAGCTGCTTTGAAAACTGTCAGTATTGAAGTTTGTGTTTATCATTGGGCATTTCTAGCTTGTCGCACATAAGTTGGTTGGTTTTTTCTTCGGAATTTATTTGTATACAATAAAGTTTCCTCTTCCACTTTTAGGTCGAACAAATTGAAAAGGATGGTTACCCATTTTCAGTGCACAATGTGATAACAAACGATGGTTATATATTAGAATTGCATCGCATCGGATATGCAAATTCAACTGAATCGAGAACACCAGTTTTTCTAATGCATGGTCTATTGGAATCATCAAATGGATGGATTGCACTGGGACCCGATCATTCACTCGGTATCAATTTGTTTTCAAATCAAAATCCATTTGAATGAAATTAATTTTCCGAATTTTTTTTTGTTTTTTTTTTCTTCATGCTAAAGCTTATTTGCTGTACGACAACGGTTACGATGTATGGATGGGAAATGCAAGAGGGACCAAATCATCAAAAAATCATATTTATTTATCAGCATCAGATCATCGACGCAAACAATATTGGTCATTTTCTCTGCATGAAATCGGAATTTATGATTTGCCTGCGTGCATTGATCATGTGTTACGCGATACAAATCAAAAGCGTCTTCATTATATCGCTTTTTCGCAGGGAACATCAGTATTTTTCATTATGTTAGCCCAACGACCTGAATATAATGATAAAATTGTATCAATGATTGCTCTAGCACCAATTGTTTTCATGAAACATTCGCAAAATTATTTACTCAACATTTTGGATTCGTATAATGCATTGATTCGACGCATATTAAACTTTATGAAATTCTATAGCATTGATGCTGGCAATAAAGCATTACGTTGGATTGCTGAATTTGCTTGTCGTAAAATTAACGATCAGTCACCAGTTCCGTGCCAATTTATTCTCTATTGTCTCGATTCGAATCAAATCAATTGTGTAAGTTCAACAAGAGTTCGCATTTGAATAATACAATTTGATTTTCTAAATAGACTACTATAAAATCAATACTCTATTTTTGCTGTTCGTTCAATTTCGATAGACGAGCCTGCCAAGAATTGTCGAACACATACCGAATTCGGCGTCTCTGAAACAACTTTATCATTTTGCACAGTTGAAAAGGACCGGACAATTTCGACAATATGATCATCAAAATAAAAAATTAAATCAAAAATATTATGGCATGCCACAGCCGCCCATGTACAAAATCTCTTATGTTAGAGTGCCCATCACCATTATTTATTCAAAAAGTGACGAATCGGCCAATTTTACAGATGTCGAATATTTGAGCACTCAGCTACCGCACGTTCAAAATCTTTATCGGATTCCAAGTGACGATTTCAAGCACATTGATTTTATTTACAGTCGTTTTGTGCGGAAATTGCTCAATGACAAAATTATTATTTTCTTGAATGCATCGAAAATAAATACAGTAATTGAAAATGATTAAAATCGATTGAATCGTGGGTTCATTTTCATATTTTAAATTAAAAATTAATAAATTGTAATTTTAATATGTAGTTGTATTTGTTGGAGAGGAGACAATGACCTAAACCGTTTAACAATGTTGAATGTTTTGAATTTTTTCGAAATTTTATTGAATTAAATGTTATGTATTTACTATTTATAATGATAATATCTCTTTTTTGCTGTTTTTTTTCTTCTATAATTTCCAATATCATTCAAATTTATATGTTCACAGTGCCTTTTTTGCTATTCCATATCTGATTAAATATAATATCATTAGAAAGTAAGTTGGAAGTTCCATTTAATAGTTGATGCTCGTTAATGAAAATACATCGAACATTCAATTCAAAAACTCCCATCGAAAGAAAATCGTGCAAATTGAATTGGTTCATTGAAACGAAGTGAAATTGACCCGTAAATATGTGTGTTGTGATGGTTGTCGGTGACATCAAATGTTTCAAATTCGAAAATAATTCCACCCAAAAAAATTTCCTAAAACAAATGCAACAATGGCTTCAAATCAATTAATTTTCGTTTATTCTGATTTTGTGGTCTGGGCATTTGTAGCTTTGTCGTCATCCGATTCATAGCCAAGGCAATGAATGCCATTACGAAGTAATGGTGTACCTTTACCTTTACCCAGAACACGTGCGGTCATATACAATTTAAGTAGCTCCACCGAATTATTTGCATTTATCATTTTAAGCTCTTCTCGCAAAATGTTTTCGGTGTGCGCAAAATATTCCACTTTGATGACAAAATATTTGGATTTTTTTGCATTCTCACTTTGGGCATTCGATGAGCTATCATCATTTGAAGTTTTATACAATTCCGTAACACAATCGGCTAATTTACAATAGTCATTTGGTGTCACATCATTGTCGGCCACCAAATTGATCGGAACATTCGGTTGACATTTAAATAAATCGGCCGACAAATGTAATTCAATCAAATAACGATGATTGTGCTGCAAAAATCCCAACTGCACATCAACTTCATTGCAACCAATTTGTTGATATGTAACACAACTGCTGTCCGTTTCAAAGTCTTCGTCTTTTAATGTTGTGTGATCGAAATGAACGTGATGTTCAGCTGAAATGAAACAAAATTTTTATGAAATGAGAAGAAAAAAAACAAAATAACAAAATAATAAAATATAAAAATTAATAATAAAAAATGGACAATGTCGAACTATTTTGGAATGCTCGAAACAGGATTTTTATACTCCGTCACAAGTTTATACAAAATCAATTTAAAACGGGCGAACGTTCAGCGATACAACATATGTATAATTTTCGAATCAACATCATAACCGCTTGCGTTGTTCACATTTTGATTAATTTGAGAATAAGAATTTCGCACAAAACTGGAACAATGAACAAAGAATAGCTGCTGATCATCATTAAACCATTGATGCATGTCAAAATAGCATTGGCATTTATTGTCAAATAAAAGAAACGAATTTCTTGTTCCGACTATGTGCCGCCTATTGTCATTCCATCACATGACATCATTTTAAGCGGAATCTTATCGTAATTTGTTGTGCATCGCAACAAACTAAAGCAAACAAATAAAAAAAAACCCTTTTACTCATTCTACACCAGAGAAAGGCTTCTAATAAAATTTTATCGTCTATGGAAATATTTTTGATATTTATTGTAAGTAATTCGTTTTAAAATAGTGAACTATGAGCAAAAGTTTCTGTTGATTTGGTAACACAATATAATATTGAATAATCGAAGCCAACTATGATACAATCTTCATTAAATTTACCTTCGGTTCTTGTGTCCGACATTCTGGTGAAAATTGTTGTTTAATTTGTTTGGTAATGCTTTCGTCTATTTCGCCGGAACAATCAAAAATGCTTTCAAAAAGCCGTTTCGAAAATAAATTATCTTTTTAAATGTAATTTTTGTCGAAACTGTCACAGTACACAGTCTACACTCCTTCTTTCCGTTTGCGATTTTTTTTTTCTCACTAGTGAAGTTTACTCAATTTTTTGCTACAGTTTGTTCGTTCATTTACGAAAGGAGTATATCGGTAAATATTATTGTGTCCTCTCCCTTGGCGCACGTAAACGTCTGACACTTTTCAGAAACAAGAGACCTGTGCTCTGAATTCGGTTCAAACTTTTTTATTATTATTATTATTATAAATGAGTTTTGTTCGAACGAGAAAATATGTGTTTACTATTTTCGTTTATTTCTGATATTAGTCGTTTTCCTTTCTGACTTTCCGTGCTTAAACGAATTTTTGGGTTTTTTTTTCTTCTCTTGACTATATATTCGTTATTTCATCTCAAGTCGATCCCGTGTTTCATTCCACATAAAATCTTTCTTCAGGTATTTTTGTGTGTTTGGCTATTGATTTTGTATGCGATAATATTGTATGATAATAGATTATGTGAAGTGCTCACGCGAACAAATTCAACTACAAACAAAGAGCAAATTATTAGCATCGAAAATTTCTTTTTGTCTTTAAATTATTTTTCATTGTTTAACGCTATTTCCCAGTCTGTTTTAACTTTCGCTGTTTTTGAGTAACAGAATTGAATTTCACTATTTGTTCGAATTTTTCGGTTGAATGAACGTACATATATTGGTCAGTGGATTGTGTGTGCCCACTTCATAAATCGATCGAAATCTTCTAAACCTTGACTAAATTCACTTTATTGATGATTTTTTTTTTCATTTTTTTTTCTTTCTTATAATAAATTGATAGCACCGTTTTCCGATTGGATTATTTGGATTTGAATCTTTCAACATGAATATTCAATTATTATTATTATTTCTTTTTATCGACCATTATTTTCGTTTTTGTTGCATCTGTATATTAAGAACATTTAGTGAATAGTGGATAGTTTAATCGGACAGTTCATTCACTCGGTCTTGTGTCGAGTGTATATTAACATGTACTGAATCGCTATTTTCAATCACGATGCGTTTTTGCTTAGATCCACACTGTTTACTTGAAGAGTATGTATTGTCATTGGAAGTTCCAACAGAGTCTCTTATACAATACATATGCAAACTTTATATGAAATTTCAGTATTTGGCTTCTTTCGTGACTTATTTTTTGTGATACATATTCTACTTTACGATGATTTTTTTTTTTTCAATTAAGTCCAAAACAATTTCCATTTTAGTGAGAAATCTAAGAATTAATCAGAAAATTCCATTTATTCCAATGGCTGGTTTATTGGAAAGCGACAAATATGTGTGTATGTCGTATTCGTGGCCAATATGAGATACGTCATGTGTCAATGTAAACGTTGTTGTACCAAACACTGTTGATATAAACTGTCAAATGCGATTCATCGAATAAGAATCATATTGGCATCCAAAGTATACGGAGAACAGTCTGCAATTGCAATTTTTTTTTATTAAATATTTTTTCTATACTTGAGCATATTTAGCAGAGCGACATGAGTTCAAAATTACCAATAATTGTTGTTTGTTCAGAGGGCGCGAAAAGTTCGCTGGAAATTATAAATAGTTAGTGCTTATAATAATAATATTAAATAGTCGCATGACATCAAATTTGATGCAATCTTATTCAACTCATTGTTGTTTTTTTTTTCTTCTTTTTTTATCATTGCAGATTTGCGAAAAATGCCACCGGATGAGAATACAATTGATTTGGTTGACGGTATTGTTGGGTACAAATTTCACAACGTAACAAAATATTACGAAAATGATATTTTGTTTTTGTCACATGAATCGGAGCACATCAATTTGGTGCCAATTGAATTGTTATCCCGTGTGGAAGGATGTATCATATATTTCGATTCAGAAAATGTAAATATTTATAATAATAATTTAAATTAAATCGTAATGCTGCAACATTCGACAGGAATTGATCAATAATAATAATTTTTTATCATATCCGCTTCAGAAATCGTTTTTGAACAAATTACCAATTTACGCAAACTTCATTGAGAACAACAACATTGAATTCGGTATTTTATTATGTGACGAATTGTACGATAATTCACATGATGGAATCACATACAAAGAAGGCAAAGCATACAGTTACATTTTGGATGTTATCGAATTGAATCGAACCAATGATCAAGACGATGAAGATCAAAATGGTGCTGCCAGCCATCATGATCCACTCGGTTATGAGGAAGTTTTACAATCGATTCGAGCAATCATTTGGTCCAATGTGAATTTGAAAAAAAAATTACCAAAGCCCAAATTCAATGTGAAAGAAACTCCGGCCAATGATGACGAAGATGCTGAGCATCAAGTGGATGAAAAAACTCTGGAAGCCGAAATGTCTGGATTCGAAGCATTGCTTACGGAAGTGATGATGTTCAAAGAAACCACCTCGAATTGGTCACGGAATGAGCGGCTAGCATATGCCGAAAAATTTGCATGTAAGCTGCAGTTTGCGGATAATTTATTTATCATGAATCATTAATTACATTGCACATTAAAATTCATTTAATTCCAGATGCTTTTGATAATTTGCTCCAGAACAATGTGCTGGACGATTCAAGCGATTCAGAATCAGATAGTAAAAACAATAAATCGAAAAATTGAAAGATGTACATACATTCCTTAATTGTTTGTAAATAAGTTTGTGTCGATAAATAAAATGTTTATTGAAATTACATAAATTATTGTCATTATTTAAATTTTTTATTGAGAACGAAGCTTTATGCCATGACAGCTGTCAAGTGAAACGTATTATTTGTGAATCTGAAAATACGAAGAATTTAAATGTAAATAAACAATGTCTTTTTCTTCCGAAGTTGTGGTAAAAGGTGAAGCAATTGAATCCGATGAAGATAGTGACAATGGAATTGGACCAGTCCATGTAATAAATAGCATTCGTGAGGTAAAAAAATACGACATCAAAATATGAAAATATTCAATTTTGACTTAACAATAACTACATAAATGTAGGAAGAAGCCACACAAGTTGAATACCATGGAGTCGTGCTGAGTGGTGAAGCGCCTGAATCTGATGATGAAATTTTGGCTTTTTCAAATGTAAAAATCGGTTCAGCACGCGAAATAACCGAAGCATATCAACCGCTATCCATCGAATCACCCAACAAACCAAAAACACTTCTTCAACAAATGTTAGGTACCTGTAATAACTGATAACATTGTTCAAATCTGGAAATTTATTCATTCGTTTTGGTATTTATTTACAATAAAAACAGTCAATCGGAATAAATTGTTGTGGCATCATTTGAATCAATGTGTACAGAGCTCTGTTGTTACAGCATCGAGTCAAATAATTGCCTCAGAACAATTACTCATTCAGTCGCAGATGACACTTCAAGCAGCAAGCCGATTAATTAAACAAGCAAATGAAACAGCTGATCACATTCGAATCCGATGCAATGACATCTTAACGGCTGATTTTTTGCCAGAAATCAAAGTGCCAACTGAATAAATGCGTTGCCTTCATCGATTTTATATTTAATGTCATTTATTTTTTATTTGAATATGAAAATGGCTTTGATCATTACAAAAATACATTCCGCAACATTTTTGGCGGGGGGTGGAGAAAAAAAATAATGCGAAAAACTTAATGCAAACATCAATTAATCAAATACTTCAATTTACTCGAATTGGATATGATGAAGAAAAAAAAATACAATTTTAGATGGAAGCATTGGCGCTTAATACTTTCGAAGGGAAAAAAATAAAATGAAATATACGTATTGCTCATAAATTGCGCCCTTATTCTTAATGGCTACACAGATATTCCGACATCAGATTGCAGTAACGACTGCCAAAATGAATGGTCAATAATAAAATTGATGAATTGTTGATTGAAATCAACTCGATTTTACAATATATGTATGTTTAAATGAAGAAATGTTTGTGAATACAGTGAGAAATAAAGTAGCAAAGTATTATGTGTTCTGGTCATCATTTGAAAGTAATGATCAATTCTCAATGATGTAAAGTGAGTTATGGAAATTAATGGCTTAGGCGAACCATAACATAAGCTTTGCTACTGTACAACTCTAATATCAATTGTTATTCATGGTCGTCAAAATAAAATTGTAAATGATTTGAATAAGTGAAATAATAAAATTCGTTGATTTTAAAGTTTAGTTCTTCAATTTTGCTTGCATTTGTGCTAACATTTCTTGCATTCGTTGTAATTCAGCCTCCTTCTCTTGCAATATACGATCTTTATCGGCAATGATCATTGGTGCAGCCGGTGCTTCATCTTTACCATTTGAAAGGCCATTTTTCTTAATTGGCTTGGCCAAACGTTCTGATCGATAGTTTTCGTAATGGACTTCTTGGGTCACTTCCTGTAAATCTTGCATATGAGTTCTGAAATAATTTGAATTATGTTTAAAATGGGGCATTCCAAATTGTCGAATAAAAAAATTTAAAAAATGGTTTGGCTTACATTAACATTGTGCGCAATTTAATAAAATCACAATGTTCTGGATTTTCAACTTCAACAACACCGTGTGGATATTGACGTCCACGAACTTTTTTCCCTTTAACTTCAAGCAATGTGGTTGAGCCACAGACCGCAAACGGAACCGCTTGCTTCAATTGACGAACCTGTTCTCGATAATCTTCATCTTCGTCACTGTCAATGTCTGGCAATGGATAAATTTTGATTCCATTTTCTTCGATTTCCTTTAGAATGCGAGTTTTTAATCGTTCGATTTCTTTTTTCATCAAACAATCGGCTTTTGCGATGACAGGCACAATATTCACTTTTGTATGTAATTTTTTCATGAATTCGATGTCCAATGGTTTAAGTCTGTACGAGAAAATATTCGCATTAAATAAAAGAGTTAGTATTTCATATGAATTTTTTTTTTCAAATATTGGTAAAACATGCTTTATACTGACCCATGACCAAATGGTGAAATAAAATAAAAACAACAATGAATTCGATTGTCAATGATGTTACGACGATTTAATCCGCTTTCATCGCGAAGAAAACGCTCGTATTGATCATCAATGTATTTCAAAATTGCACTAAAACTATCCGAATTGTCAATGGCATCACCGAAGCCGGGTGTGTCGACAACAGTCAACCGCAATTTTACGCCACGTTCTTCAATTTCAACCGTTGATGCATCCAATTTGACCGTTTGTTTTTGTTTTTCTGTGAAACAAATATTTTACCATTTAAGCTTTTTCGAACACAATCGAAGCGTCAATTTGTGGCGACATTTTACTCACCAACTGCGTCTGGGATAACACGTTCCGGATACAAATCAGTCAAGAATAAGCTATTAACGAGCGTTGATTTTCCCAAACCAGACTCACCAACGACCATTAAAGTGAATTCAAAACCTTTTTTCACCGATTTGCGATGCACTTGATTCGGTAAATTGGCGAATCCAACATAACCGGGCGTATCCAAGCTGGAAAACTGGAAAAAAAAGAAATGCAAAATAATGAATTTTTTCTATTAAAATTCAGTAAGTATGGTTCGGGTCAAGCTATGTGTAGGCATTGCCAATTTCATATTTGCAATTTTTTCCGACAAAATGGAAATATTCGAAAACTTGAATCAACATGCCCACAAAAATCTAAAGTGTTTTTGCTAACACACGTAATAATGCAAATGACATGAAGCATCGAACATGTTATGAATTCCGAAGTATATCGATTGTCGAACATTGTTTGCATGTATTATTTGCTATTTTTGTATTTTTCTTATTCCATGGAGCCAACGAACTGAACGGACCGAATTGAACGATTTTTCCAATAATTTTGCTATAAGCCAAACAAATAACGGGGATATCCATTCAAACATTCGCTTATTTATTCTAATGAAGACAAATGTAAATTCAGATATAAGTCAAACCACATCGAATTACATGTTAATTGTCTACCGTACAAGTGCATGAGCCAAGCAAAACTGGAAAATACACTTGAATCGGAGTGAAACTTCGGAAAACAAAGGAAGAAAAAAAGAAATAGAAACTTGAATGCCACATTGAGTCATATCAAGTGGCACCAGCTATTCAATATCTGTTTTCACAAATCGCTTCTTTTCTTCTTCGTTGCATACAAATTGTGAGAATGAATACGTTTGCTTGGTACACAGTGCATGCGTTCATATGATATTTGTAATGTGTAAACATTTACAATGAACAGATATGGAGCAACTCGATCGGTGTAATTGAAAATGAGACTTTTTTGCCTTTTGAAACATGGCTTAGATTCTAATTCTCATCCAAATCATAAAGGGAAAATCGTAAAATTTATATGTTTCGAATGAAACATGAATGAATGTAATAATCCTTTGGCGTGTTTGGAACATCAGAGATTTTTCGATATAAAGCATTTCAGCTGGATGATGATTTATCGTAATTTTTCTTTTTTTCGTGAAAAGCGGGGGAAGTGCCTTTCTTTCTTGTGAGTTTTTTGAAATAAAAATAAAAAAAAACCATTTCGAAAATCAGTTAAAAATATGTCATAGATATAATTCACAGCACGTACAGGAAACGAGAGCTGAATACTCTGTGAAACCCAAATTAAATTCTTAACGAATTTCTCACTGTGAGCAAACGTTGCAGTTGTTGCCAACAGATGTTGATTCAATCAAATAATAAAATTAAAGCAAACATATTTTCATAAATTGGAAATCGTAGTACATCTTTACGATTCACCACAGTCAATCAGCACAGCGTAATTAATAAATTAGCCCGTTAAATGGGACAGATTAATTGAATATGTATGTCGAATATGAAGTTCAGTGTTATTTCAATCAATGACAAATAAATATATTTCAATATTGTCATGTGTAGAGCGAATGCGTTTCAGGTTTCTAGTTTCTTATGACACTATTGGTATGGTGTATGAAGTCTTAGAAATTAAAATGCAATTTGACCAAAAACAGCAAAAGAAGTGAAATTCGTGTGTCGCCACGCCTTCCAAATGAGAAATTTGAAACTTTTGTGCACACAATTCAAATGAAAATCATTGACTAGTGATTTCTTTGTGACGTTAAACGTACGACAATCGAATCGACAAAAATGCAACCATATCGAAAAAGATAAACAGAAAAGAAAAGTCGATGCGTCATCGTAACGATTTTGGGTGCTTGAAATTATTCCATTATCGGTCGGACTGCTGAATATTATCGATATCATTGCACTTCATCCCAATCGCCTCCACTAGGATTATGATTTATGATTATTAATTGATTAATGGCATTCGGATCACACACAAAAAAAAAAAATCAAACACAACAATCATTCAAAACACAACAAGAAAAACTTACACTTTTTGCGGTATCCGATGACATATTTTTGGACAAACACAAAAAACACAAATTCCAATGAAAATTCGAATTTTTAAAATGATATTTCGCTCGATAGTGCTATTTAGCAGCTATATTTATCGATGAATTGCTGCTTACTGCTTCGCTCGTTCGAACTTGGTTGAATTATAATCGCAGTCTGTTTCACACAATCGCTTCGATCTGCAATAAAACCATTTGTTCAATAAACAGAACAAAATAAACTTCATGAAATACGAGCGTATTTAAATGCAAAAAATACGAAATATATGTAGTAAATCCAAAATGATTCGAATACGGAACGAATGAAATGAAAAATGCCTCAACCGTCAATTTGAAAAAAAGGCGTTTGTCAATGTGTATATAATAATTTGTTTAAATGTTTTTTTTTTGGAATTGTTTGTGTCTCATGTCGCAACTGTACAAATGGATACAATGCTATGTGATGTTTTTGCCGTTTATTTTAACGTTTTTATTTTGTTCGGTATCCCAACCGATGTGTATGCGTCTTGTATGCAAAATAATTAATAAACTGATAAGTAGTTAGGAATAGGCTTCACACAAACAAATACTAAATCATCATCACTCACATTTGAAGAAAAAAGAAGAAAAAAAAACAACACCAATACTCTCGTCGAATGACGACAATGCACAGATTTGCCGAATGATACAAAGCAAACAAAAAATGTTCACAACAAACGCTTTATTCGATGCGGAACAAATTAATTTTCACATTCACTTGCAATTTTAATACCACAATTTGTTCACTTGAAACGATTGTGAAATCCAATAGTTCAAAAAATGCGAAAATATTTATTACACCAAAATATTTAAACGAATACCGGAATCGATTCAGAACTGTTTGGGAGACGATTAAGAACAATGCCGACACCACTCATAGTGCACATATACAACTCTGACCATAACCGAAAATGAATTGATATAGCAGCTTGACATACTGGGTGTGTACATGTGTATTGACAGTTATTCACGTCACTGAACTGAAATTCGGCAAAAATTAATATCAATCGTTCGCATTTTAAATACAGTTGCGTTAAATTTATATTTATACATTCATGATTCTCAAAGGGTTTGCCAAACTTGAAAATTAAATTTCATTTCATTTCATTTCATCGTTGTCGGTGTTTTATCCGTTTACATGAATCAATAGTTTATCAGCTTTTAAAAGAGATGGCATTGATGACAAATTGGAAATTCGAAAATCTTGACATTCCACTTGTGTGTGCCAGTTTAATGCGTATGAAAGAGCACATAAATGAGCAACGTCGGCCAAATAGAGACAAACACATATGAACAATTCAAATACACATTGGAATCGCTCGGTTTGTGCCTGATGAAACAAGATTTTTTTTCTCTTTTTTTTTTTTTAATATCGAAATTCGTGTTGGGCAGTGTTATTCAAAAAGTCAACGAAGTCAGTGTTAGCATATGATTCAGAGTGTTAGGTCGTTCATTGCAAATATATTTATAGCTCGTTGGATATTTGAATAAAAAGTCTTCAACATAAAGTAAATAATATCGAAAATTCATTTGATGAATCAAAAAAATTTATGAATGCATTCGTTGAGCATTTAACTGTGATAAATGCATTCGTATCTTACGGAAAATTCATTCTACATAAAAAAATTTATTTTCACCAAGAAAAAAATATAATATAAATAAAGAATTAAAACCATTGAAGAAAAAAAAAACTCTTTGACGTTCACAATTACGTCGATTAACTGTCAAATTGGCTCATGCGAGTGCTCAATATAGAAGCAAAAAAGAAGAAAAAATAAATAAAGGCGAAAGAGAAAGACAGTGGAAACTGTTGTGTAATTCAGTGCTCATTTCACGAAATCGACATATCAGTAAAAGTGATATTCGAATTGACTGAAAATCTACTTTGAAAATTTGTGAATTTTTCGACAATCCAATTGTGATTCGATAAAACGGAATACACTTTAATGATAATAATTTGAAGCTGAAGGCGGCTAATTGGTTTGCTCAATCGAATACTTTTGATATTTTGGTTAACCTTTTGTGACATTGAACGAATTCACTTTGCAGTTTTCCATTCGATTCAATTGCTGGGTGTATTCTGGGAATGGAATGCGATTTGGTGCGCCGAAAGAAGAAAAATTCGTTAAAAACAAAATCGAAAAGAATAAAAGTCGTGATATCAAAGTGAATTTTTATCATCGTTGACTTTTGACTAAAAGACCGCATACAATCAAGTTCTACAGACAATAAATTAAAATACATAATTATAAAAAGAAAAAAATATTGAACAAACGATAAAGTTAATTTAAAATTGATCAAAAGTCCACATTTTTTGTCAATTTGTTGTACATCGTACATATTGCATGAATTTGTGGTGTACATTTATTTTATGAATAACACTGAACTGAATGTAGATGAACAAATGAAAAATTTATAAAAAGATATTCAAAGAAAAATAAGTGAATTTTGCATATTGTTTTGGAAATTTTCCATCACATACGACACCTGTACAATTTGTGAATAAAACAAACGCATTTCCATCATCATCATCATCATCATCATCATCATTGAGACGACGACGTTTGTAATCGGTAAAATTGCGCGATCACCTAATTTGCAGGAATGAAAATGACGAAACAAGAAGAAGAAGATGATTTGTTGCCTGATAAGGATGCAGCAAAAGGTTTCTATGCCAAATATGAACCTAAAGAAATTTTGGGCAGGTAAGGCAATACATATTCTCGTTAAATTATTGAATACAACTTTTTTTTTTTTGCTCTTCAAAAAAGAAAAAAATCCCCAATTGAATTATTATTGTGTATATAATAAAATAATAATAAAATCAACAGAGAGAATCACTTGAAATTGAATGAGGTTAAAGGCACGTTCACAAACCGAAACAACCGAAAAACGGTCTTTTGTGGAATTTTATTTTTGTATTTTGCGGAATCAGCCACAGCTCGTGTACGCAGTCAGTCAAATTATTATTATTATTTATATTATTATATTTATATAATTATATTATATACTAAAAAAAAAGGCCATTTCAAAGCAGTCGATTATATTATTATTATTTGAAATAGTGTTTTTAATGAAATTCGCAAGGCTATCGACACCATTTGCGTATGCAAATCATTTAAAAATGACAAAGAAAAAAAAATTAAGAAAGCCTACAATGGGGAGATGAAGTGTGACAATATAAAAGAACAATGAAAACACACAACTCATTTCGAATATGAAAAGACAATTTTTTTGTCTGATTAAAATTTAATATACAGGCATCGCACATCAATTAAATGGAAATAAGAGGCGAACGAAAAACAAAAAGAAGAATAAAGACTAATGTAGTGAATTGAATAAAAGTTCATTTGGCAAAATTTTCCAACACACACACACAGTTCGGAATTGGAATTGCTCTTTATTATTATTTATATTATGGTTGAATTGTTATCATTGGTATCCGATACTGGAATGTATGTCTGTTTGCCCAAAAAATTTTATGCCAAATATTGATACCAGCCGAATTTTGGAGGAGCGAAAGACACACAAGCATGATGCTTATACGTTGTGATCATAAAATACGGCAAAAAATTATTTGAGTAAAAAGTCTATTGTGTTTGCTCTTCTCACAGCTGCGTTTAGTGCAATTTGTTGTGCCAACCACAGAAAATACAAAAACGCTTTTTTGCAATCGTGTGTTGATTTTTTTTTGCTGCTCTTGTGTCGTCTTCTTCTTACAGTCACAATATTAGCCACCATCGTTTGAAATGATGAAAGGACAAAAATTTCAACAAGAAATCCAATTACACAACGAACACTATTGTCACATTGACCAATGAGAATGCCTTAAAAATGGGGGCTTGAACATAATATTGGTTGCCAATTTCAATTTTAATTTCATTTAAAATTACGTAGCGAGTGGCATACAAGTTTTGTGCCATTCGTCTCATCATCATTATTGTAATTTGAGACGTGCAACTTCAACCGAATACATTTTGATAGCATGAAGAAAAAAATGCCAAGCATCGGATATTCAATATATGAGACAACTCACGTTCAACATCAAACTTGCATCGTCGATAATAATTTATAGATATAAAAAATGCATTTTAATTCACTTTGGTTACTATTTTTAGACGTTTCACGTGCAACTGGTTTTGTATTTTTATTTTTTTTTACATTTACTGACTATAAACCCACTTATTCCGGATAATTATTATTACTTCTGAAACAATTTAAATAATTGTTTTGGTTTTGATTGAATTGATGAGCGCATTCCCATTCAAATGAAACGTGACACATATCATAAGTGATTACTTTAATACAAATGTCTATATTGTTTGAAGTTTAAACTTGAATATGTCTACAAATGAACGCTTCTTCACGGAGAAACGGAAATTTTATTATTCAATTGATTTGATAATCTCATTTTAGGCTATCACAACTATTTTTAACTGTAACGTCTTTAATTTGGTCGATAAAGGAAGTATTATCGAATCGTTATCGATATCGTTAAATTTCATTTCCAAAAATAGTCAATCAAACAACCTGTCATTAAAGTTCCTCTTGGTCATTTTTATTCATCTTTTATTCCATTTAGAAAAAAAACCACTTATTCGAATGGATGATGAACCCGATTATTTGGTTGAGATTTTCGGCGGCATACATTTACACCAAAAAGTCTTTATTGTATGGAGAATGTTCTGGAAATGGATATTTGTCCGCTATGCCATTCATCTATTTATTTGAACAGTGTGTGAGTGTTTAGTGTTCCGTACACTGAATAAATTTTTTTTTTTGAAAAGGCCAACAGTTCAATTGCCACAAATGAATACACACAATAGACAATATCTGGAAAATTTTGTGATTGGGAGAATGGATTTGGCGCGTGTGTGTGTGTGTGTGTGTAGTGTGTGGGGGACTACAAGCCGGCATCTGTTCAAATAATAGCTTAGAAATGGAATTTTCTAGAATTCGAATGGGAACGAATGTGCGCCAATTACAAATACATATACAAATCGGCCGGTCGGCATATTGTACATCACCTACTTGTCCCCCGGTTTCTATTTTCATATTTGAAAAATGGAAATAGACGAATGCATGTAGTAATAATAATAATAATAATACAGTAATATCATTCGCTTCTTTATCGTTCGATGAATCGTTAAAAAATGACACAAAATCACAGACCAGTGTGAATTCCTTGAATCGATCGAATGATTTCATCATAGAGCCAATTTCAAGCATCTTAATATATCGTATATAATTAACCCTCAAATTTGGTACAACGGAAAAAAATCCACTTTCCATCACATATTATTGTTGTAAATCAATTCATTTGATGACTCAAATGGCTTGCAAAGAAGTGACAGTGGAAAATTTCCAAATGTGCATTACAAACACCCATCCAACCGAATGGAAAATTACCAGCGCCGCATTCACATTCAGTTGAAGTTTTTTTTTTCTCCGTCTCTCACAGTTTTGTTTATCGCTAAAATTTCGTTTTTTTTTCTTCTTCTCTTTTTCTCTTTAGTAAGTTTGTTTGACGCCCGTTTTAAAATTAAACATTTTTTTTTCCTCTTTGTCTTCTTTTTGGGTTTCTTCGGTTTTTTTTTTTTTTTATTGAATTTATCTTGTGTCTTTACTGCTTATTCGTAAGGCTTATTCGACTTTCCTGTTTTCGAATGTCTCGTTTTTTCTTTTTCGTTTTGTTTTTTTTTTTTTTGTGAGTCGCGTGTTTTTTAATCATCATTCACAAAGACACAATAAAACGGCCAACATGTGATTCAACAGTAGAGTCACTCGTTTTCCGACAAACGCATGTGCTATTGACTTGATATATTATGCACGTATTGGTGCCGTTTCCCTTGCATTTCAATAGAATTGTTCGCCATTTGTGGTTTTATTCCATGACCTTTAAAAGCGTATTTGTATGATTGTACAATAATTACAATGATTTTGAATTCCATCCAAAAACTTTTGATCACTTTATCGTGGAAGTTGAATGAAATATCCGAACACGTCATTCGTTTTTGCTTTGCCTCAATCGTTTATCTCAGTTTATCGCCTATTCTCTTTTGATGGCATATTTGTGCTCTGCGCTCTCAGTAACAAACGGATTGGAAATCCAGTTTTTTTTTCTCGTTTTTTTTTGAATAAAAACTCTTTTCTCTTTCTTCCCCCGAAATTTTCTAGAATTGAAGAACCGTAAAAAATCTATATCATTGACTAACTGTACAACTGACTTCTTTTTCATTCGAATAAATTGCTGGGGCTTGGATTTTAAATTAAAAATCACTAACCAACGCAAGATTATGCAACTTTGTCAACCTGATTGATTTTTAATCAATCCGTTTTTTGTCCTCTAAACATCCAACGTTAATTATAATCATCAAAATTCAAACTCGAACTAATATCCGACCAAAATAACAATGAATTTCGTGCATTCACCAAATTTGCAGTCGTTATGAGATCAGTCAGTAATTGACGGACAAATTATCGTTTGTTCAAATTGGTTCCAGTTGAAATGATTTTTTTTCTCATTCAACCAAAGCAATCTGTTGTTTGTTTCCTCTCGTAATGATGGATAATGAACGTACTTTGGATTGACGTCATCGGCGGATGGTTATCGATTTAGCAAAAAAAGGGTAACCATGCGAACATGATCTCCCCCCCCCCCCCCCCCCGCCCCCGACACTCTCATTAGACAAAATGAAACGACGAAAAAAAATGATAAGTGAAATTGACCGATTTTTATAGTTTGAACCCAATAGGGAAACCATTTCCAATGCAACGAACCAGGTTATCGGTTCATATGATTTCATTAAATTCATGATTTCAATATGTGCCCTATCATCAGGTCAGTCGGCTGTGGTTGCGTGATCGTGACGTCTCTTTCATTGCTCGTGCAAACAAATTCATATTTGAAGATCCGTTTCTATAAATAGTGGGACGCGTAATCAGTATTCATGCAGTAAATGATGTTAAATTTTTAAAATGGAATTTGCACTGATCGCTTTTGAATGGAAATGCTATTTATGAATATGCTAAAGATCTTTGCCGCTTCGACTAGCTTAAGAACCACCAATTTTGGCAATTGATAATGATACACACAATTGTCAAACAATGAAAATAAAAACCAATCGACAAACAAAAACACATAATAATATATTATAATTTTGTTGTTGCCATATTTGCTTAACTAGTATACTGTGTTTTGAATGCGCAGTGCGCATTTTAACGCAAAACAGATACCAGGGAGGCAAACAATAACAGAATTCAGAATATATCGGGGAAAAGACTCGACCCGAATTTGTTATTTCGGTTGAAACCAAAAAAAGAAAGAAAGAAAAAAAAAATCTCCACCAACATCCAATCATATCCAATCACATCCAATGTATGGCATGACTTTGATTAGCGTGGAATGACGCTCTATTTTCTTATACAGTTGTCGACTATTTATTATTATATTTTAATTTAGATTGATCACGATCCAAATAGCCCATGTTGATGGTCTCTTATATCCAAAAATAATCAATTATTATACCGAGGTTGTGTGAGCAGCTCATTACACTTCAATTTTCAGTTGACACAAATATGTCAAGATAAAAATAGAGATTCAAGCATTCGATTGCATTTTAAATGAATGATTGAATGATATATGCATGTATACTGATAGCGCTGAACCAGTGCTGAAAATAGACTTTAAATTTGTCGTTTTTCATTGCATCCAACATCCAACACTAAAGTACAAATAATAATAATAATCAAAATTTGCTCGTAAAATCTAATCAATTCAGTTTTACCAAAGTTGTGCAGCATTCGGCGTTTGGCATGCAAAGCAATTTCTTATCGAGCAATTTGCGTACAAGACAACCGAACAGACGATAATACAAATAAAAAAATGAATGAACGAAAAAGAAAAAAACCATAAACAAAATAAACAACAACATTTATTATTATTATTATTATTATTATCATTAAATTGACTTGCAAACGATGTGTGCAAAAAAGTAATTTTTAGATAATTCCGAATAAATTTAGAATATGAAACATTTAATTCAAATGGCGATTATTATCAATTTAAGTCTGTTCGTTTTGCAAATTCGTGATGACATTGATTGTAAGCATGTGCTATTATTTTATAAAAGAATCTTCCATTCAACTGATCATCAAATCAAATTGGATTGTAAATAACGCAAATTTGCAGATTCATGAGCGGACTTGAGTAGCCACTGGCTACTGTTTGCAGCCCACGTTACTATTATTAGTTTATTGGATGTTGAATTGCAGAATATTTTATTGTGATTAATTTTTGTCACATTTTTTATTGCCCTTAAGGCAAATGAATTGATCCAATCAAGCATTCATTGTTTGTTATGATTTTGAAAAAGAAATTAAAAAAAAAAACACATTTATTGCGATTCTGTTTGCTTTTATTGAATAGAAAACCGGCGATTGGTTAAATGTATACGTATAATGCACAAATCAATCGTCCAATCAACCAAAATCTAGACGGAATTAAATTTCCGGTCACTTCTGGCCCTCTACTGCCCATTGAGAAAAATCACAACGACTTCAAATGTACATAATTGAAATTATCGCACCAATTGATCAAGCATCATTCTCTCTAGTTCACCTTGACATTAAAAAGGTGATTTTATTCGACATTCAATTGGATTTGTGAATCTGTTCAAAGGTTTTTTTTTCTCTTTTTGTTTTTAATGTTTTGAAGTGTGACACGTTGTTTTACGTAAATACAACGAATTCAGTCAATCCACTTTGGATAATAATGCGTCACAATGGAATTTTTTACGGCTCGCCTTTTCATTATCCATTTATATCTTATCTCAACCGAATGGACAGATAAATAATAAGCCGACAATTGTTTGGCGTTATATAAATCGTTGTGATGATGAGCGTTGCGTCAGCACGCATACTTACAGAATGGCGCTCATGAATGCAAAATTGGTAGAGAAAGAACGCAATTCACAAATGATACAAATGATTAGATAAAATTGCAATTCATGGAAAGTTTTGAAAAAAAAAAATGAAAATGAAACGTTATTTCCAACTTCTAACTGATTGTGACTTATTTAGCTTCAAATTGATATAAATATAAATGTTTGAAACGTTTGTTAACACCAAAAAATATCACGATTTAATGATAAGCTACAATTCAAGTGCGCGTGCGATTATTACAAGAGCTATCATACGATAAACTTAATTTGATTCTAAAATTATAACATTAAAAATGTAATAAATCAATAGAGAGTAGCAGTTGCCTGGGCCCGGCATTCAACCTACATCAAAAAAAGAGTGAAAAGCTGTTCAACAATTTTGGAATTTGGTCATCCCTTATTTTGGTATTGTGTCGTGTCAAAGCTTTGAATGTAAACAAACGGCGATCATGCTTTTTTTCTTATTAATTAATTAAATGGCTTCTGTTTTCATTTAATATGGAATAGCAACAGATGTTTTATATCAATTTCCGATATTTATTCTATTAATTATGCACCAAAATTTACGTTTGGTCGTTTCCAATGTAAAAATACAATTGCATAAATGGTTTTTGTGTGAATTAAGCTTAAAAGTTCACGGCTTAATTTAAAAACCTTTTTCCATTTTTGTGATTTATAGACTGATTATTGATTTAAGATCACGTGCGATGCATATTTATTTTGCTGTTTTCGCAATTTGCCCAAGACTGGCAAGGTTAATGGAATCGAGCTGAAGCTATCGCGAGCCTCATGATTCAAAAAATATTGGGCAACAAAATGACAGTTGAATAATTCAATTTTTGTTGAAGCTACAAATTACCAATTTTGTTGATGTTCTTATTTTTATTTTGTTATTTTTCTTGCAGAGGTATAAGTTCGACGGTGCGAAGATGCATTGAAAAGGAAACTGGACGAGAATTTGCAGCCAAAATCATTGATCTTGGTGCTGAAAGTAGCGAAGTTTCTACATCACAAATGTTGGAAGCGACGAAACAAGAGATCGCGATTCTTCGACAAGTTATGGGCCATCCCTATATAAGTATGTTTCAAAAAAAAAAACAAAAAAACGAAATTACCTTTAAAATGCGTGACAAAGGAAAAAAGTTTCTAATTGAATTATAATTTGTTGATTGTCCGTCTTAGTTGAACTTCAAGATGTCTTTGAATCGGATGCGTTTATTTTCCTCGTTTTCGAACTATGCCGAAATGGTGAACTTTTTGATTACTTAACGTCCGTAGTAACACTATCTGAGAAGAAAACTCGATATATTATGAGGTAAATATCCATCGATATCCCATTCATTTAGAATCAAAATAAAACAATATTTTTCATTTTTAATTATTTTCTTTTTTCAGACAAATATTGGAAGGTGTTGATTACATTCATTCGAATTCAATTGTTCATAGAGATTTAAAACCAGAAAATATTCTATTAGACGATAGCTTTAATGTGAAAATTACCGATTTTGGTTTTGCCAAAGTACTGCCAGATAATGAAAAATTGTTCGGTAAGTTTTTGTCGCCATGCTCGCAATGATGAGTTTTTCTTCGGTTTGGGTCACGATAAAATAAAAAAATTAATTATAATTTTCAATCAAATTTAGACCTGTGCGGGACTCCAGGCTATCTCGCACCGGAAACATTAAAATGTTCAATGTGGGAAAAAGCACCCGGATATTCAAAAGAAATTGATGTGTACGTGCTAATGCTTGTTTACCATTTATGTGTTACGACATTGAATTTGTAATTGAAAAATATTTTTATTTGGCTTCTTCAACAATTAGATGGGCATGTGGTGTAATTATGTTTACATTGTTAGTTGGTTGTCCGCCATTCTGGCATCGAAAACAAATGGTGATGCTACGGAATATCATGGAGGGCAAATATAGTTTTACATCGCCAGAATGGGCTGATATTTCGGGTAAGAAAGTTACAAAGAAATACAATGAATTCAATACATTTCTAATGTAAATCAATCCATTTGTTTGCACAGAGGACCCAAAAGATCTCATTAGAAAGTGTTTAGTTGTTGACCCAGAAAAACGAATTACAGTCAAAGAAGCATTGGCTCATCCATTTTTCACAACAACGGTAAGTTTAATATGCGAACACAAAATTTGTTTACATTTTATTTTCTTTTCATTCAAATGTCTCTTTTTCCTCAAAATATTTATTTTATGAATGAACTTTTTTCTATTTTCATTGAGTTTTATGGATTCTTGGAGAATGGGACATCTTTTTTCATTTCCATTTTTTTTAGTTTACTTATTTTTAGTTAATCAATTGAAGTTTATATTTATTTTCTTCTCTTTTAATTTCATTCTTTTTTCGGTTTGATTATAAACAAAAAAACCATCGAACATGCACAAATTACACTCGCACACACACACACACGCACACACAAATGTAACATCACAAACATTGAATATCCACAATCAAATCAAAAACCCGAATTCTATGGAATCGATGCAAAAATAAACACACACACACCCACTCAATGAATCAATCAATCAATCAATCAATCGAAAATGATGCCTCAAATAATAATCAAAATGAAGCTCTTTGAACAAGATATTGGGCCACTCAAGCGGAGCCTATCAATTAAATCGAGAAGATTCAGTCGTATATCCGAAATAGCACTGGTAACCAACTGTTTCTGGCCAAAAACGTGTTTCAAACAAAGAGTGAACGTTTCATATAATTATTGTCATTGTGTTTGTGACGTTTTTTTTTATTGTTCATATTTGATTTTCCCTGCGATCTTTCATCGCCTAACAATTCTCTATTTTTTTTTCCTTTGTCTTTTTGATTTCTATTTGCCAAACTAACAAACTTTCTATTAAATTGTGTTTTATAAAATGATTTGTTTTGATTTGTGCAATATTGTCCACTTCATCTATGCAAATTCCCACGGTCCGGTCCGGTCAAGTAATGAAAAGAAAACCAATCTGAAACATTCGATCCTTTATCATTTTTTTTTTGTCATCAAAACCAAGTGAAGTCGTCAAATATCGAAATGTTTTTGTCAAACATTGTCGAAATTAAAACATGATTCAATATATTCATCAAGGAATTCATTCCAAGTGTTTCGAGCACAATATGTAATTGAATGATTTGTAACATTTTCGTCATTATATAATGTTATTCACATCATGTTATTCAAACTTTTCAATAATTTTCCAACTATTCACGAGAATCGTTTCTATTCATATATTTATTTATTTTGTTTTTTTATTATTTATTCATGTTTGAATTGTATTTGTTTTATGCATTTTTCATTTAAAGCTTTTACGTTTGGTATTTCTTTTTTTTTTGCAGCGGAAATCAAAGACTAAACTTAAACTATCTATTTTTCCCCGTTTGAAATTACAGCTACGACGGCAAAGTCAGTTTAATGCTCGTAAGAAGTTCCAATATGCGATATTATGCGTACGAGCAATGGTTCGAATTAAGCGATTGAGATATACATTGGAACCATTGCGTATGGAGGATTCATTGAAAGATCCATATCGCGTCAAAGTACTACGAAAGGTATGTTCAAATGTTGTTTTTATTTTCTCTCACACTCTTCTAAAACTGTGATGATGAACATCGCCTTGATTAGAATTTTCATTTTGAAATTACAGGTGATCGATGGATGCGCATTCCGTGTCTATGGACATTGGGTGAAGAAAGGTGAAGGTCAAAATCGTGCAGCTCTTTTTGAAAATACACCACGCACCGAACTGCATACATTATATTTGGCTAATTTGAGCCGATGAAATGCCATATTCTTTAAATGACTGATCATTTTTATCGTATTAGCGTAAAAAAAATTTAGTTTTTCATTAGTTTAATTAAATTATTAAAATTAACAGCCTGTGTTATGTATTCAGATTTAGAATCAAAAAAATGACAAATTACATAAAAGAACAACAACAATTAGTCCGATATATACAACATATATATAGAGTATATAGATACATAAAAATTTGCTAGCCAGCCTAGATAGCTATGAATTGTGAACGAAACGAATCTTTAGCGAAAAAGTAGATAATTCATCTTCGGAAAACGAATCGTGTAAAGTAAAGAAGAAAGAAAAAAATTGTATTTTTGTACGTCTGAACAAATATTTTCAATATGATCAATGATCATAAATGAGTTTGTGTCGATCGAATAAAAGCAATTTCGAAAAGTTTACCAAAAATCAAAAATACATTTTCAAAATTCGAAGCTTTAAACTAATTTGAATGTTGATATTAAATTGTACATTGTGAATTTGTTTATGAGATTGTTAAAAATTGAAATTTTTTCATTTGAAAAATTTGAATAATATTATTTTAATAATGATGCACGTCAAATCCGTAATTATTATTTATTTATTATGTCAAAAAATTTGGTCAAGTGAGAATTTTTCTTTTGAATGATAAAATAAAAATTAAATCTAAAATAATAAGAAAATAATTTATGCCTTGGAAAATTATGTTTAATTTGTCTCAATTTAAAACGAAAAATATTTGTTAGATTGCTCTTGAATATCTAAAATCCCCAAACAAGAACCAAGTCCATTCAATACGCAAGAGAATAAAATATAAATTGCTTATGCAGATCTGATTTACAATAATAATTATTATTTAGTTTCTGTTCAATTTGGAAGTTAGTTCACCCAACAGGGATAAATGAAGCCTATCCTTTGACTAAATTCCATGCAACACCTTACACCAACATTGTGAAAATCGCACTTCAAATCCTTTTCGAATAGAAAAAAAAGGTACTGTAAAACTGAATTGTTTGAATCCATTTGAACGATCAATCAAAAAAATGAATTTGAACGAATGACGTGTGCTTAATGCTATATATTTAAAATTAAGAAAAATATTATTATAGGTAGCACGACTTACCGTATTTATGGTGAGCGTAAATAAATAATAGTTTGTGGCAGTGAAGAAAAACATTTAATCCAAATGCAAATAAAGAGGAAAAAATTTCCGAATTGAGAAAATGCTGTTGTTTCATTTCTAAGAGAATTTTTCATTATTATCAAGAGACACAACCGCAATCACCTATAACTGCAGGTAAGTAGGTTTTGACCTAGTATGCTGAGTAATTAGTAGGTAATTTTGTCCAAGTATAGTTATTTACTAACTTGAACTTACTAAATAACTAAAATTCAAATAGGTTAAGTTTTATTTGGTTTTATACTTCTAGAGTGCATAATGAATGGAACAAATTTTGAGCCTAAAAACTCTTTTTATTTTGTATTAATTTGAGTTTTTAATTACATGTTAGAATCAAAAATTATGAAAAGAAAGCGACTAATTTCTTGCAAGACGTGTGCATGTTCATGGGTCACGTTTAAACATCAAGTATTTGTCACCTGTCCCAATCTGTTCCCCATGTGATAGTGTCCATGTTGGTTTCATCGAATTTTTTAAATCAATATTAATTTCTTTCATTAGACATTTATAATGTTCATATGATGATTCATGACAATTTACGAGTTTCAATGTTTGTAATTTAGACGTTTTATCGATATTTTTCAGTGTATTTCTCAAAGAAATGGATTGAAGCTTGCAAAAGCGTCCAGTTTCATAAAGAACTGTTGTGAATTCTTTGATGTGTTCTAATGTTTCAATACATAATAAGCCATTATATTTTGTTACTAAAACTTCCAATATTTCTAATTCCTTGAAATATTTGATAAAATGAATGATTTGACCATCAGTTTTAACTCCATTTAAGGTGAGTTTTTTCAGGTGTGGCATATCAAATGAAAAATTTCTCATTCCAAATACATCGTCCAAATCAAAAAATATAATATTAAAATGGATCACCGATGGAAGTCTACATACTGCCCCATCGTTTGCTCGTAACAAAAAGTTTTCACCAGGAAATTCAACTTCGAGTGTTTCTAATTTTGTCAAATATTTTGAAATTGATGACATTGTCTCCGTCCTATTGAGCAATGTGAACGAAATACTCGTCAAGTCCACATTATTTTCGAAGATATGTTCAAGTTGGCCTTCTCCCGTCACACTAAAGCTCAGCTTAAGATCTTTCAATTTTTTTATATTTGTCAAGCAATTCACATCGGATATATGTCCGAGTATCTTTAAAGAATCAAGTTTGGGAAATATTGCATTCAATTGGAATTCATTTCGATTGCTGCGACCCACAATTCGAAACTTTTTCACTTCTGGAAAAATAATATCGCGTTCTCCATCTGATAAATCTTTCCAAAATCCCACATCATCTCGAGTTCGAATTCGCAGCTCTTCTAAATTTGTTGCATATCTTTTGATAATATTCTTGTTAATTTCTTTATGTGGAACATCATTGCTTGTGGAATTGTACCAAATTTCAATTTTCCTCACTTGATTGCCAAATCTATCGAAAAATGAGGTAAGTTCTTGGTACGTGCCGAATCCCAGGTATAAGTCGTCTAATTCATAATGTTCATGGATTTTACCATCAAACTCATGTGGATTAATAAGGATTATGCGTTTTTGTAATATTCTGCTGATTGCGAAGTCAGTTCCACATAATATTCCCGATCGTACGACATTTCGTATTGTTTGGAAATCAAAATCCTGACAAATATTTTCAGTTAATTCAGCCGGCAAAGGTAGTTGATATTTTTCGATGCCAACGGTTGGTGCAACTTGTCCCTGATTCGATGAGGCTGCACTCCCATCTTCACATTGGACTATCTAATTGTGAGAACAAAGATGTTTTCATTTTGAAGCAAAAAATACCAATAACGTACTTACGATTCCTTCGAATATAACTAGGACCATAGCCAAGCCGTAGTTGAACCTCATTTTTTCACTTCTAATAATTGAGAATGAAACTCCTTTACTGGCCAACGATTCAAATTTTAAATCGAAAAAGCAACTTATGGTCTAATAGATTCACACATCGCCGTTTATATATTTCACTTAGAAATGTTTTTTGGAATTCGAAAATTTATTTTTCTATATTCGGAGCCACTGATACCGTGTATATGTGATAAAAAGTGAATAATTATAATAATAATCAACGATAATGATCCGCATCATTATTTTGTAGAAATTTGTATCGTATATTTTAATGAATTCGCATTTGAAATAAGAATTGTTCTTGAATTTCACTTTGATGAAGCTCGGAGAATGGAATGTGTAAACCAAACAGTATATTAAATGGATCTCTTAGTAACAGGCACGTGTGTTATATAAAAATTTGAAAATGAAAAAACGAATGGATAAACTAGCCACCTATTGTGAATAAATTAACTGGTTGAAATACAAATTGTCAACTAAGCATTCATTCGCTTTCTGCATAAAAATTTTGGCAAAAACAATGACTATTACGTTTATAATGAAATCATGATGAACGTAAAGGAATCAGAAAATTGGAGATTCGCAGCTTATGAAAATACAGGAATATATAATTGAAAAATTCGCTAAATCGGAGCAAAAATAACGATGGAGAAAAAGATAAAAGAAACAGCACTGCTGTTACAGCAGTGCCTGTAAATCTGGGCAAATATTCCCAATCCTCATTCGAGTTTGATGCGGTCGTAAATGAACAAGAGCATTTTTAAATTTTGCTTTTTTTATTTCATTTGCACGAATTAAATTATAATTTTATTATTTTACATCCTAAACCTAAACAATAAACATTCATTGTTATTTTATTAAGTGTGTGTGTGTGTGTGTGTGTGTGTGTGTGTGTGTGTGTGTGTGTGTGTGTGTGTGTGTGTGTGTGTGTGTGTGTGTGTGTGTGTGTGTGTGTGTGTGTGTGTGTGT
>GL502781.1:329339-341409 GCA_000149185.1 Mayetiola destructor
TGTGTGTGTGTGTGTGTGTGTGTGTGTGTGTGTGTGTGTGTGTGTGTGTGTGTGTGTGTGTGTGTGTGTGTGTGTGTGTGTGTGTGTGTGTGTGTGTGAGAGAGAGATTTGGAATCGATTTAATTTTTATAATTCGAGCAATCAGTGTCCAGAGCTCTAAAATTACGCTCATTGGAACTGACAACTTTACATAAAATAATTTGATTTAATCATTTTAAAATTAAGAACCTGTTTAATTAAATTCGAACGAAATTTGGGCACCGCAGAATAAAGTTTAACATAATTCTGTTGTGCTTTCATTTAATTCATCTTAATTAGAGGAAATTGAAAGCAAGGAACTTTGAACAAATTAAATAGCACGAAAGAGAAGAAAAAAATATATGACTGAATCGAATTAAATTCGAAATAAATAAATAAATAATTAAATAGAATATTTTGCTTTTCATTTTTAATTAAAATTTAACTAGCAGCTGTTTGTTTCAAAAGTCCATCCAATTGCAGAATAAAAATTCAAACGAAATCGTTTGTGATGAGATGCCTGCTTGGCTATATAATATAATCATAGCAAAAAATCAAAAAAAAAAAAATATATAAATTTGCTTTTTTTTCAAAATAATCAGAAAATTAATACTGTTCACTGTTCACTAAATCGTTTTGAGTCGATTTTCGATAAAATTATTTGTTCATAACATATAATTCATATAATAAATAATAAATATTTAATGTTTACCTCTGAACTTTCGATATAATATAATTATTATTATTATTTATTATCATAATTATATAAGTGATAAATATGTATATTCCAAAAATTCCAAATTAAAACATTAAAGTCTTTTCTCGCCTAAAATACCGATTCAGCCGAACGCGACAATTGAATCGGATGTGATGGACTACGTGCCAAACGTTTCTTTGGCAAACGTTCTAATAGTGTTAACAATTTAGCAAAATCGGGACGATCATCGGCCTGATACGCAGAACAAAACATTAAAATATCCTTAACATCACGAGAGCCCTGCACATTGGCCAATGTATATTTCATGCCTCGACCAATTTGATAAACTGTTGATTCGACGGTTTGACCTTTAAATGGAAATTCACCACAGAGTAGCTCATACCAGATGGTACCGAATGCATACACATCGGACGCCTTTGAAAATGGTAGATTCTCTTGAGCCGGACGAATGGCACGCAATTGACGTATCAATTCGGGTGCTAAATAGCATAAGCAATTCTCTTCAACAAATAAACCGGCTGATGTGTATTTCATTTTCGTTGTACTAAATAAACCAAAATCCGTAATGACAACCTTACCATTTTCAAGGAAAATATTTTTTGTTTTTAAATCTTTGTGAATGATTTCTTTGGCATGTAAATATCCCATACCCTGTGATATTTGTTGAGCCACTAATATGGCACGATACAAATTGAATTTATCGCGTCGTGCATGGATATGCGTATATAATGTATTACCTTTACATAATGATGTGACCATTGCTTGTGGTTTCATGCAAAAGCCCATAAAAAGGACCAAATTTTCGTGACGTGTTTTCTTAAAAGTTGCCACTTCTAATTTGAATGCAGCCAAAGCACCCTCATCATCAATATAACCTTCTTTGAATATTTTAACGGCAACATCACCGTGCCAAAGACCACGATGAACTGTACCAAATCGACCACGACCAATTTCTTCCAATAATTTTAAATCTTCAAACGGAATGTCCCATTCTTTTAATGATAAACTATTTTGACGGGGCCAATTGCTATGGCCACGTTCATCCGTCGAATCAGAACGCATTGAATCCGTACTAGCACTTATCGATCCCGATAATGAGACAGTTTTGTCGGTTTTATCACTGCCATTGCTGCACGTCGTTTCGGTTAAACCAGACGATTGTGTACGTGAAACGATCGACAAATTTCGATTCAAATTGTCGTTGCATTTTGAGATTTGAATTTCTTTTGACTCTTGGATTACTTCGTATTGTATTGATGGACGTTTATTGATCACAAGATCTGGAAAATGAAATTGCGTTTGCTTTGATGAGGCCGGTGTATGTAATGGTATCGAAATTAATGCTGGACTTGATGGCGATGAACTGTTACAACTTGATCCGGCTGAACTGCTGTCCGGAGCGCCAATATATTGATTGGTAAATACTTGTGAACGCCGCCGTCTATCACGTCGACCAGACGATAAAAAACCACCCGATTTTATCATATTTGGTGATGTATTCGGTATAAATACATCCGATGTCAAAGATTTCTTAAATTCATCAATAAATGCTGGTGGCAATCCACACGATGGCGGTACTAGCAGTTCACAATCACGATGACATCGATATTTACATTCTTTGCATTTTAAACCGAAAAACATTGGTTTATTGCATAAATCACAAGTATACATGACATTAAATTTTTTGGCAAAGCGATGGGCAATCGTATGTCCCATTCCACGATTTACAATCGGTGTACATGGTGACCGTGGAACCGTTAAATTTCCAACACTATCAACAATATCGTTGAAATTTTCGGGACTGGGCTCTGTATGTAGTCTTGATCTGGGTGTTGGTAAATTTGATGTTTTATTACAGGCCGAGGCTATCAATGAGGTACTCATGCTATTCGATGAATAACAATTGTTTTCGATTGAATTTGACATTGAGGGCGCCGATGTAATTGTTGTTGTGATTTCTGTCGAACATTTATTTGTTCCGTCATGGCCATGACACCATTGCGATTCCTGTGATCGTGACTTTGGCATTGCATCAACGTTAGCTAATTGATTTGCTTGTGCATTTGTGGTTAACATTGGTGGTGTAAATTGTTGCTGATAACTGTACTGATAATATAAATTATTTGGTTGCGTTTGATTCAAGCTCAAGACCGTTTGATGTTTTTTCCTTGCTGGTGGTGTACCATTTTTTGCAACTCTTCTATTTTTAATATTCATAATATTTGGGGAATTTTCGGGTGATGATAACGGTGTCAATGTGCTTGTGCTTGTACTGGTATCCTCTGGTGAAATTAAATAGTTTTGCTTGTCACTTGTATCGAGCGCTGTGAATCGAGCATCTCTAATGGTTATATCAACGGTTTGCATCCCGAAATCACTCTGTGGAATGCTCATCAAACGATTGTGATGCTGATGCTGCTGATATCGTGAAGTTATCCGATGTGAACGTGGCGATGCACCTATTGATACATGTTGAAGATTATGCCGATCCCATGAATCCCAAAATAGTTCATTTGGTTCATTTGTTCCAAAAGTGATTGCTTCTTTGCATCGCTTTAAATTTAATATGGCACGAAGAAATCGTCGAACTTCTTCCTTATCTATATTAACATTATTATGTTTCAACATGCTCTGTAGCTCTGCATCATTTTTTTCCAGTAAAATCTCTAGAGTATTAACACGTTCCATCACTGCATTCAATGACTCTTGGCTCAGACCTAAAATCGATAACGAAAAAAAAACAACAGTGTCATTCGTTAATTCCGTTTCAATTGTTTTTTCTTTCTTTTTCAAAATACACAATAACATTAACATACCAACAACACGCAACCATTGTTTAAGCTCAGCACCGGCCGATGGAAAACTCTTTGGTAAACGTTCAGCTAATTTTGCCTTGGTAATCAACAGCTCCGAAAACATTTTCACTAATTTCGTTTCCAGCGTTCGAATCTCTTGTTGTGTCAATTCAGCGCTGGTTGCACATTGTGTTCGTAATGCCTCCAGCCGATCAGCCGATATGTCAATCATACTTTGAATGACCTCTAATCCTTTTCGTACATTTTGTTCATATTCGACTGAATCGTCTGCCATTTCAGCTACCGATGCAGATAAACTGAATTTACGGCACACTAAACTCCGATTTGGTTGCATTGAAAATGAAAGCTTTCATCAATTTGTCGAATGATGAAGTCTAGCAATCTTAAGCTATTGTATTTATTCTGTGGTAATCACTTGATATTTCCTCGCCTTATGGCCAGCATCATTATTATCATCGATTCATATTTAGCTATCATTGCGTGATTCAATTTAAAAGCCGTTGAATTTTTTCTATTTCAAAATAAATGATTTGATTTGTTTGGTTCTTAAATGCGATTCAAATTGGAGTATTTCGTTTTTGGAAAAAATTATCTTTTCATTTTTTTTTTTTAAATTCAACTACGCGCAATGTATTACATTTCATTATGTTCACTATACATAAACGAAATTTTCACTTGCACCATTTTCCCGATTTCAATGAATTCAGACATTAAACTATATCGAAAACGACTTTAACTCATCCAAATAATGTCATATTGATTGAAGTTTTTTGAATTTGTGAAAACTGAGGTACAAAACTTTTAAATGGAGTTTTATTTTCAATTGTTGTTTCTGTTGGAAAATTACCTCGGTCTTTATTGACTGATGTCACTTTTCTTTTTTCCAATTATCGCCATATTTATCTTACTCTCATAACGATTTTCGCTCAGATTTTTACTCTCAACAGCTTTTTACTCTCTCCCTTTCGCTCTTTCGATATTTCCACGATAATAAAGAGTCACTGACGTTTTGTTTATTTAGACATTTGTGGTATTATCCAATGGTGATTGAGGTTATGTTTGATGATTAATTTTTCTGATGGAAAGCTTTTATGGTAGGAAAATTCAATTTTATATTTCCATTGGAATATCAATTGGCTGAAAAAAAGCTTAAGCTTAAAAATGAATTTTTCAAATAAGAACACTCTTTTCATGATCTGCGGGTGATTCATATATTGAATCGTTTGCTTTTATTTGTTTTTTTTTTTCGAGCGTACATTCATCAAAATGCAATATTTTTATTGAACTTGAGCTTCTGGCATTGTTCGAATGATGTCCGAGTCACCTGGATCTGTGATGGACATGGTGCAAACACGGAAGTATTTACCGCAAGCGGTACCCAATTCGATGTTGTTGCCGCTGTAATGGTGAACACCAGTTTTGGCCAACATGGCGTAGTATTCGATTTCGGATTTTCTGTTGAAATGAAGAAAAAAATCATCTGTTAATCCTGTCATTCGATAATGAGTAATCGGTGCGATTCAATTAAACCAATTGTTTTGAAAATTGAAATTTTTCAGAAAGAGTCTCTAGTGTAATATTTCGTCACAAGCACTCAGAAGTAGCAAATAGATGTTCATCATAAAAAAACACATTAATATTTCCTAAACAATTTCTCAAATGAAAATGAAACTTACGCCATTGACCGGAGTGATCTCGTTCCAAACCATACAGATGCGACGATCGATAGACGGATGTGACTGGGTATCAGAACTGACTACTCCATAGGTTTTCTTTTCGGGTTATAATTTTCGAATGGCTTTTTTGTGCCATCGACAAACTATTCCAATTATTTTCATTTTGAAAACATACTTCTCAGTCACTCCATTTTATCGGTGGCGACTCCATATGGTTTCAAAACGACAACATCAACGATTCAGTTTAGTTGTTTCATTTCATTTCAGTTATTTTCATTGTTTCAAAAGAAAACTCTACTTCTCAATAGTCTGTTTACCTTAGCGGTGGTGTATTGTTGCCAATGATGACCAATTTAGCTTTGCCTTGACGCAATGATTTCAATGTTTGTTTGTAGCCCAAACAATATTTGCCGGATTTCATAACCAAAGCCAAACGGGCATTGGTGCTTTCTAAAGCCTTTTTCTGTTTAGGAAAATCGATGCATAAATGAAAACGAAATTAGAAACCATTCAAAGTGTTGAACATAACCTCACTTATGCGATATGCATACGAGGCATACAATGTGCTTCGTGTGAAAATTAAAAAAAAAAATCACCGAAATGACTTACTTGTTTTTTTGGAGCAACCATTTTGAACGGCTTTCAAATTATCCTAATAAATTTTCAATTAAAAAAATAAAGAAAATATTAGTTCAACTGATGAAAAATGTGATTTTTTTTGGTGCACCAATAATGAACACGTACCTCACTGCTTGAAGTCTGAAAGAAGAAGAACTTTGACATGTGTTTTCCAACTATACCAATAATATGCTCAGTTTATTATTTAGTGTGACCTGATGTGGTACAGGCGAAAAAACTCGCATTTGACAGATACACTGTTAAATTCTTATGTCGAATGCATTGTGTTGTTGGATTTGATTTACTTCGTTTGATTAGATTCAGTTGGAGAACGAGATAATAAACAAAATACCAGAGTTTCAAAATTGACTAATTTTATTCACAAAATGTTGACTTATTCTAAAATCGATTTATATTATGATATTTTCGGCTGAACTAAATTTAAATTATGATCTTTTCACGCAAAATGTTTATTTTATTTTATTTTTTTTTGAGTTGACTTTGATTTCCATATCTTATTTTATTTTGAGCTATTCATATTGAATTTGTTGATACGTTGTTGAACTTGACTCAGTTTTGAGTTTGCATTCAAATCTATACTTTTGTAATTACCAGAACATTGAGATTCAGCGACACTTCGTCCGTCGCCTTCATCTCGTTTTGAAAAATCTGAATATGGGCTGTTGCCTCTTTTTAATGTATTTGAACTCATGTTTGATAAGTTGTTCGCGTTTTCAATCAAATTGTTTGATTCATTTTCATTTTCATTTCCATTAAAGCTATTTTGAATGATTTTTCGATCGGTTGTGTCGGCGGTGCTGAGGTCATTTGATGGACCCGATGAATTGCCATTTAAATTATTGAGCCATGCGTTTTTTGTTAGTTTGTTTGTTGTTGTTTTGCATGGACACAGAATATCCGACGAATGTTTACAATTTTCACAACGATCCGAACCAGAAGCTTCGTTCACATACATGGCCAATGAAGTATTTAAATTAATATCCGAAACTGTTTCAGATGAATTTGCTCTTTTGATTGCGCTTGTATGTGTGTCATTTTCCTCATAGTTTAACAGAAGCTTCGAAAGTGGTGGCGCTAAACCAAGATCTATGTTACGTTCATGATAAACATCTGATATTGTTGGTGTCATTTCACGATTAATTTTTCGTAGGATTAAATCTTGTATATTTTTATTGTGTGACGATAGATTTGGCTTATTATTTTCCTTGGCACTGTTTGCTTTCAATGTCAGCGAGATATCTTTGTGCTGAGGTTCAATAACATCGTTGTCCGATGATGGAAAATATATACTATTTGCGCTGAATTTGAAAGGCAATTGAGTTTCATCATCGGACACTTTCATTTGTTTGCGGAAATTTGATGATGGTGCGACGATATTTGTATTTTCCGTACGAACGCTGAGCCGATCCATTAGCAAACATTCTTCGGGAATTTTTCGTGAAAGAAATTGTTGTTGTTGAACTGATTTCTGTGCATTGATCCTGGATTCATACATTTTTTCAAATTCAGAATCTGAACTCGTCGATTCAATGGGAAATTGTTTGCTGTTCAAATTATTGTATGCCGATGCTAACGGAACCTGTGGCCGTAATGTATCAACAATGGGCATTGTTTGTCTTGGTGGCGGCAACGGTGGTAATCCATTCGGTAGATTTTGTTGAGCACGCCGTAAAACGGTAGCATGACCCGAACCATCCCAATCATTTGTCGAACTGGCCGAACTTGAACTGTCGTCGGGACGTTGTGAATTTTGTATATGCGTTTCGTTGGTCTGCATATTCATTGCATTATTCGAGGCTGAATACAAATTTCGAATGCGAGTTTGATGGGCCAATGCAATCGATACATTATTTTCCACATTTTGCAGCATGATCGGTGGGCTTGGAGTAAAGGCAGCTGTAACAACAAATTGAATTTAAAATATAAAAATGTTTATTTAAATGTGTGCAATGATTGACGAAACTTACCATCAGATTCGCCGCCTCCGCCTGGCCGGCCGACTTTAATTGGTGTACGCAGGCTGGAATAGTTCATTTTCGTTTTCATTTCGAATCGATTTACTGTTTGAGTTGAATAACCATCTGAAATGTCACTGTCCGTATTCAATTCGATGCTAGTTAGAGTTGACGTTGGATTTGCCTCAACATCAGTTCGTCCTCCATCAGGTTCACCACGTTTTCGTACATACGATGTGAATGCACTGCCAATGCTAAGCAATGGTCGGTGTGCGGGTAATGTTGGCCTTGGCATTTTTAAGTTTAATGATTTGACCGTTCCAACGGGCGAAACACTTCTCTGTTGATTGCTGGTTGTGGTTGTTGTTGTTGTTGCTGCTGCTGCTGCTGCCGCCGCCGCCGCCGTCGACACTGGATTCGAATTCAATGCATTCGATTGGGTTTCAGAACGTTTTTCCTCGTTTAGTGATTCGCAACTGCTACTCGAATCAATGCCCAGACTCTTCGGTGCTTCATGTGTGTCAAACAAGGCAAGTAATGCTTGAAGAACAAATTGACAATTGCGTCGATTCGCTTGTTTGCCCGTTCTCAATGTGACTTGATCTTGTCCCACTTCCATTAGATCATAACCCAATGATGCAAGAAGTTCATGACATCCAGATACACGCCATAGGCGTACACTTAACGGAATTTCTATTTGAATGTTGGTTTCATTGTCATGATTACCTTTTGGTGGATATTGTGAGACAACATTTCGCATCACTGCAATTATATCGTCGGCAATTTCTGCATTGTTCACCAACTTTGACAAAGCGTGAAGTGTGGTCGGTGATAATGCTAGTAGGGCCTGCAATGATGCCGAACATTGTGAAAGTCGTTCATCTGGATTGGTTTGTGGAAAGAATACACTAGACGGAATTCCATTCGCAGCCGGCTCAAATCTATTGATGAAAAAAATTCGATTTGTTTTCATTCATAGTTTTAAAAAAAAGGTAAATTTTATGCAAGTAAATACCGAAAACCAACAGCCATGAGCAAATCCTTCCAACCATTCACTGTTCCGGCTTTGTTATCGATACTCTTTTGTGTTGTGTACATTGCATTTTTCTGGCCACGATGAATTCTCTGCAAACTCTTTTCGACCTTCAAGTGAAAGTCATTATTATTATTATTATTATTATTGTCAATTATTATTTTATTGATCTTGATACAAAAAAATCTTTAATATCGAACATACCAAATGCAAGCAAACACGAAGCGCATCTCGACACTTTTCTGGTGTCCTCACCAGTTCACACAAAGCCTGGCCAATCAATGCGACTTTGTTCGATAGACGCACGTTTCCACCGATCAGTAAAAATCCAGCCCAATTACTCGGATGAGCAAAATGTTTTGTATGTTGAACGGTTTGCATCGCTTCAGCAAGGGCTCTGCAATAAAAATGAAATTTTGTTTACACACAAAATAAACACCAATAATCATTAAATTGAGCAAAACTAACCTGGCAGCTCGAGCACCCTGCAATAATGCCGAATAGAAAGCACGAAGTAAAATTTTCGCTGCCGTTTCTGGTACGGGCCATAAAGAAAGCAAAACAGCACCAGCTCCAGCATGTAAAAATGCACGAGAAACGTTAGCCACACCAGAACCACTTATCGATTCAAGTGAATTATATGCACTCAGAACAATTAATTTGGCATTCAATTTTACACTATTGATATCCTCAGGGCCAAGTAGAAAATCGTTCAACGGTGGAATATCCACACCATTTGAATTAACATCATTTCCTTCGTCTTCAGTTTCGGTTTCATTAACTTCACGATCATTTGGAAAGAATCTTTTATGAGATGGTGTTTCCAGCATATCACCCGGACTTAAAACAACACCGGACATTTTCCAATTGATTGCGGCTGCAAAATGAACACATTCTACCGTTGACAGCTCATTTAACACATTATTTTTTGTTGCATTCGTTGCGACTAATGTTTTTGCTTGTAACATATCCGAAACCATAGCTGCTTCCTGCAAACTAGCAGTTGATTCAATCCAACCTTGTGATTCAGTTAACGATACGGGAATTCTTGGACCGACAACTAATGCACTGGTCGTTTCATTTGTAGCCGTTTGGGTACGAGCTCTTATTCGGCTCTTTTGTCGCAACATTTGCAATGATGAAATCGTTAGCAAAGAACATCTTTCAGATAAATATTCGGATCCATCTTGACCACTTTTCAGAACAGCAAACGGAATTAGATAAAGTTCATTTTCGAGTACCAAAATCAATTCCTTATGGCCGGTACGAGGAGCTAAATAATCAAAATGAATAACATCAATCAGTGTTTTTTTGGTTTGAATTTGGAAAACATACTTGAGGCGCTGCTTGGTAATAGATCTTCAAACGGAGCTAACAATAAATTATACAATGCATGCAGGGAATTTGGACCTTGCCATTGTGGCACTGAAAAGCCACGACGGGATCTTGTTGATCCCTGTAGACTTCCGATCGATCTAGAATTTAAGTGATGCATAAATAAATTCAATAATTCCAAGCAATTCAAATTTGAGAAATTTAGTTACCGTGTAGAGCCTTGCAAACTGGCCACCGAGCCTCCAACACTTCCCAAACTGAACAGCGAACTCAATGAATAATTACTCGAGTTCAACAAATGATTACGATTAATCATTCGCAAAAATCCAGATCGTTCACTTGCAAAGTCATCCAATAAATTCTCTGATGAACGCCAATCACCGACTTCCTGAATTGTATTCTCCGAATTAACACCCAAATCGTCACGCAACATCGAAATATGGCTTTCCAACAGTTGGCTTTTGTTTAATGTTTTGATAAAGTCCTCTTTTTGGCCATTAAGTGGAAAACTAACTTCATTTACTTTGATTGCATTGAAACGGACAATACGTTTTTGTGGTTGCAAAAACCAGGTGTAAAGTTCATCATCCGCCAAACTAAAGTAAATAATGTTGGTTTTCGATTTGTTGACAATGTCAAAAATGGATTCGCTGCATGTTACAAGAGTTTTACGAGAATTGCTTGTGTCCAGTGATGCACGTGATTTACATCGTTCGGCTGCAACCAATGCCTCTTCATTCTTTCCCATCGATACAAGTATCTTTTGAAGTAAATGATAGCATTTTGTTTGTAAATCGTATAAATGTTGTTTCGCTTCTGGCGATCGTTGTTCAAGCCGAACTGATTCAAGGATCTGAGCCGCAGTTTCTAATTGAGATCTGGCATTCTCGTTGTCACCGGAATCAATCAATACAAGACCTATGAATACAAAAACTCACATTAATCCCATTTCACCAAAATATGTATTGTATATTAGAAATCATTATGCTTCGTACCTAATCGATGTCTTATTTTTGCCTCCTCTTCCGATTTGTTCAACGACTGTGATATAACTAATCCTTGACGAAGATAATTGATTGCCTGTGTTGTTTCACCAATTACATGAAATACTCTACCCATTGATTCACATGCAAATGCTTTTGTCAGTCGATCCGAAGCGAGTTGAAGTTGTCTCTCAAAATGCCGTACAGCTTCGCTATAATTTCCTAAAGATTCATAAACGGCTCCCAAATTTCCATATGTTCGAGATAAATTCGCAACACCGAGACTTTCACACAGTTCTTTGTCCAGCAAATGTAATTTCAAAGCGCCATCAAAGTTTTTCATTTGTAGAAAAACTCGGCCTAGGCTACTAGTTGAATCTGATATGGCATAACGATCGCCCAAATCTTGAGCAATATTCCGTTGATGTTCCAGACAATTGACAGCTTGTTCATTATTTCCCAATGCACTATGAATATTTCCCAAATCTCCGTAAGCGGCCGCTTTTGCTTCCAAATTGCCCAGTTCATGTGCTATATTCAAAGAAAATTACACAAATACGAATTAGAAATACAGGAAAAAAAAATTTTGAATTTCATCATTATTATAGATAATATACATACCGACAACTAATCGTTTCTCCAAACAAACTAAAGCTTCTTGTAAGTTACCAAGTGCTTTATGGCTATGGCCCAGACCACAATAGGCACGCTCTTGATCACGTGGACTTTGCAATGCAATTGCTAATTGTAGATGTCGTTCATGGCACTTAATTCCTTCTTCAAAATCAAATAAAGCATCATAGCAATCACCGAGTAAACCTAGAGCGCGTGCCCGATCATGTTGTGCCGTTGGTAAATTCACCTGTTCCAATGTTCCGAGCTGTTGTTTCCAGATAA
>GL502781.1:345021-370752 GCA_000149185.1 Mayetiola destructor
CCATCGTCACTACTCACCTCTGAAAAATCTCTCTGCGACATGTCCGTTGATCCATACAAATAGAGGTTCTCGACTCTTTAATGCTCAATAATAACAATAATAATAATTCTGAAATGAGAGAGAGAGAGAGAGAGAAGAAAAAAAAAGAAAAGCGCAATGTTTAGTGGAGATCTGGCAACATTGTAAGTCCTTTTTGTAATATAATAGTCATTTGTTTGAATGTCAGGCCTGTCTGCATTCTGTGTTCGAATGTCTTGCAAATCGTTTGCATATTCAATGGAAAAGGTAGAAAAATATTTTAAATAAGAATAAAAGAGAAAATGAAAGAAAAAAAGCAGCGCATGTACGATACAAACGATACAAACGATACAAACGATGACCACGAACATAAAAGAAAATCGAAAGAAGTCATTTGCACCGATCAATCTGATATTAAGATCATAATCGTAATGGCATCGATATACACACATTTTTCTTTTCACTTTATTGGCTATTTTACTGTCACTAAACGTTTCGACATTGTTTTTCATAAAAAAAAAACAACATTATATTGATATTAATGATTCACATAAATAAGAATAATATTCGAAATGCACCTTGTTTTCGCTTGCTTAACTCATTCTCCATTCTTGATATTGCATTGAGTTGCATAGCACAATACGCATTCCAGCAATATATATATATATTCTATAAATATCTCGTTATTGTCGCTGTTGTTTTTATTTTTTTGTTCATCTTTTTCAATAATATTTCAAAAAACATAAATAGAGTTTCGAATGCATTTTTTCGGTGACTTTTTGCATTTCTTTGTTCCGTCACTTATTTTTCATTGATCTTTTTTTTCTCTCTCTCTTTCTTTAAAATAATAAAGCGCATTCATTGATCGTATATTAGTGCATACAATTGTAGTAACTGGTGACTATACACAATATACATATAGAAGATATAAAAGATCAAAGCCCATCATCATTGAATTCTGTTTGTTGCCGAGCTTTGCCAGCAAGGAAATACGGAAAAATTTGTATTTTAACATTTATTCTTCTGTCAACGAGGTTCGCCGATCTTATTCTTATTCGTTATATGTATATTGTATACTTCTTACCGCATACCGCATACCGCATACCATTCACATTCAAACCATTTCATTTTCAATTTTAATTTGCATTTACATTTGAATATTATATATTATTTGGCGTTGTTTATTTGCACATTCATTTCATGTCTTCTGGTTGAATTAAATTTGGTTTTTGTGTTTCTGTCGTTGTCTCTGTTTATTCGCGCGTCAGAATCAACCAAGTCATTATTTATGTTTTTGGTATATTGAATGAATTGAGAACGGAATAAACGTGGCCATTCTTCAGGTTTGAAAAGCGAAAAAAAAACAACCAAACCATGAATCTTAAGCAGATAACAAATATTTGTGCTGAGCCCTGAACAAATGGACGTTTGAAAAAGGAACGCAAAACATATATTCTGGCAGTAATTTTGTTTCAAAATCGATAAGCGAATTTTTTTGGCATCGATTTTTCTGTTGCAAAGTAGCTCTGGTTTTTGTCGTTTGTTTGAATGTCGAGGGAAAAGGCGAAATAAAACAACTTTTAAAATTATTATGTATTGAATTGAAAGAATTAAAATTTCGTTAAAGTTCGATCGAGAACCTTTCAAAGTGAAGTTAAAATATGGTAAATTTTGTGAAGTCATCCATTTTAAGATGCGCAGCGATGCTAAACTACATTCAGTCAAAATTACAAATCCCGTAGCATTCAAACAATCAGCAAAAACTACGTGCATTTGTACTGCATTTAACAGTTGGGTTCAATCTCCTTTTGCATCGTTAACTATCTTGAAATTTAACGAAAAGTAGAACGGAAAATGTGTACTTAACATATCAAAAGGGGAAAAATTGGTTAAAATTTGTATTTATTTACGCAACAATTGATGGTAGTACTGTATTTTTAAATTATGCTCACGAAAAACACCAAACTGAAATCCGAGAAGAGCCTTTCGGTCCAGGCGACGACAATTACAACACAACAATGTTTCAAAATGAACAAAATACCAATATGAATGAAACAAAAAAAACAAAAAAAACGCGAAAATAATTACATTTAATAACATGAAAGCAACGCTTGCATTCAGTTCAACCTCTTTCATCTCGGTCATCCGACCATTAAATTCCAACAACATGTTTTAATCAATTCATTTTTTTCCCCCCTTTTGATTTCTCTTTCTGAGTCTTACAACTTTCGTCATTTCATTCTCTCCTGATTCTCATCGTCTTTATAATTTTCTTTATTGAATTGGTATTTATTTCGTTTGCACTGTTTGGTGTTCAATGTTCAAATCGTAGAATAATAACTCGGTGAAGATAATCAACGGATCGGAATCGCTATTTACATTTGCGATTGCGAGGAGTCGACAACAGCATTCCAATGTCCCATCATTAAGTGATCGAACCATTTTCCATCATGACTTATAACTTTTAATAGAATTAAAGTCTAAACATAAGTGCGTAAACATAGCGCCCAATGCTTATGATTTCCTCTTTTTTTTCTTTTTTTTTGATCTGTCTATGGATAAAATAGGAGAATCAACCATAAATAGCTAATTCAATGAATGACGAATTTTAATCATGCTGACTCGACTGGAGTACCAGTATATAGGTACAGTTAAACATGTACGATGTACAGTACTGAAAGAAAGTTTCAGGCCACCCTGGAAAAGAGGAACTTTTGAAGGAAAAACAAATATTTTCATCGACCTTTTTTTTCAACGACATTAATATCCCTGAATAAATTGATTTTCGATTCCTTGACACCGTAGAAAATTGAGTAACCGTTCTATCCATACTGAGAAAATTTGTATCCACATGAAAATTGAAGAAGATTTTTTCAAAAATGACGTTTATCCGAGATGGGCTGAGATTTTCTGTCGTTACTGTATGTATAAATTGCAGAGTCATTTTTTCGAAATTAAACACATTCCAAGGCACTGCGATCAGCAATATCGTTCATTACATATTGGAGATTTGATTTCAAGATGAGCATTGAGCATATTATTTCAATGGATGTTTGCCAGCTTTGATTTAAAATTAAAGGTTCACTCATTTTAATTAAAGTGTATGGAAATGGATTTCAACACACATGCATGTATCATTTGTGGCACTTTCTTGATTCGGCAACAATTTGCACTCAAGATAATCTGATTGGCGAAAATTGTTGAAATAAATCACGATCGATTGATTTTCACATGGTTCATTCCGATACATCAATGGATTTCAGATATTGGAAGTGATCGTTTTGGATATTGAACATAATTAACTTTATCAGATTTTTGTATCCACATAATTACGTGCTGGTCGGTTCAATGCCATAATAAAATTGTAAGCAAATCATAAAAATTATCATTTTGACGGAATACCATCCCAAAAAAACACAAAAGAAAATGTGAATTTGAGGAAAAAATGTAAATCCCAGAAGGATTATGTATGAAGTATGAAACATAAAGCATAAAGCATAAAGGATGTACATATACGATATGCTGTGATGCAAGCGAACTATACAATAGGTAGGATTTTGGAAGAGAAAAATAAAAAATCAAACCGTGATGCCGATTTCACATTAAATGAGCACTTCATCGACGATGAATTCATTTTAAACGCAAACTGTTCGACGTATCAATAAACCACCGAACCCAAGTTCAGCCTTCAACATGCGAATAGCAATTGGTATTTTAATGATAATCATTTCTCACATATACACCAGAGAAAAAAGGCGTTTAAATTTGTTCATTCGCTTCTTTTTCGATATTTCTTTGTTGTTGTTTTTTTTTTTTGGTTTTGTAGACAGACCGAGACAGTATAATTCCGATGTACGAATCGAAGAAATCGCATGAAAAAAGACGAAAAGATTAAAATACAGAATTGTAGTTGCGGATAATACCGTGCCATCTTCTTCGTTCAATATGCAGGCATATAAAGAAAACAGAGAGAATGACTTTTATTTTCTTCATATCGTTGTTTTTAATGCATTTTCCGTCGAAACCTCAGTATGCATCAAAATATTCAGATTGCGCAGCGATGCGCATTGTAATTTGAGGTCAAAGTGTGTGAGCATTTAAATAACACATCGGACAGATTGTTGATCGTGTGGTTTGGCGGTTCTTCGTTTTTATTTTTCGAAATCGTTCCGACAGGCGTTCAGCTCTTTTATGCATTGAAATTCAAATGATCGTTTTCGGGACTTCAAACGTGAAGGGAAATTTATCAAATCAGATTCGCTTCACATGGAACTGATGTACTGATTCGTTTGGGTGTATCATTCTAGGGCAGATTCGATCACTTTGACTGATGTAACTTAATACTTTTTTTATGAATCGAAATAACCAGAACATTTTAATAATTCAACTTTCGTTGATCATTAATGCTGTGAATTAAAATCTTTCCGACGTTAATGTTACAGGAAATGGCAAAAAGAGTTCATTTCCTTTTTCGATTCCATGTAAATTTCGAATTCAAATCGATTGAATCAGAAAAATAACCAACAGATAATCATTAAACTCCTTCGAAAACTGCAAAATTTCAACATTGCTTTTGAAAAGATTTATCGTAATTGACTTCTTTCCCAAAAATTTCATTTTATAATCGACAAACAATCAAGTAATTTCTGCATTAATGATGAACACAGCAAGACATAAGACGTTCAACATACATCAAACACAAAAAAAGCGTTTTTTAATTCGAATTCTGTGAATTCATTCGATTTTCCAATTAAAATGACATTAAAAATTGGAGAACAATCCAATCTCTGGAAATTACCTCTCCCGTCTTGAATATGAAATTAAAGTTTTGAGCTTTTACATGCGATCATCGCGACCAAATACTCCACTCCACTTATTATTACTCGTCTCAAGAATAAGACGACAAGAACAATTATTCAATTCAATCCGTTTGTATTTGGACACATTTGGCGGTGGACTGACTTTTTTCTGTCATTATCAACACAAACCATTTTTTCCCTTTTTTTTTTTACGCACAGAAATCTGACGATGGGTCATAAAAACCATCAAATCAAATCATCCAAAAAACATAAAACAACAAACATTCAAATTCAAGTAGAAAACAAAAAATATGCGCATTGCGCACGCCACAGATTCAGAAGAATGTTGTGAACGAGAAAAAAAAAGAAGAAATGTTCAAAAAAAAAAAAAAAATTCTTTTTCACGAATCAAACGAGATTCGCTCGATGTATGAGTGAAACGATGTGTGCTCGAACAAAGTGGCCGAGGTAGTGATACATAACGAAGAACCAAATTGTCACGAAATTCATTAAAAATTCATGTTTTTCTCATAATTTGTGTATTTTATTTTATTTTTATTCTGTTTGTCGATTCACGGTTGTTCTTCTACTTGTTTTTATATTATTTATTTTTTTTTTTCAATCAATTTCATTTATTTTCTTTTTTCTTTTTGGCTCTTCTGGAACGTTGTATCGATTAAGATTGCCACACGAATCACGAAAATGCGACACAATTATCAAGTCTCATTCGATGCCGTTTGCCAGAGAATTTATTCAATTTGAATAATTTATTTGTTAGCATTCAATCGAGATGAAAATCCAAAGAGGAATTCCATTTCCAATGCAACGTCACCAACACCACCAACAATCACTTAACAAATTCACCAAAAAGTGAACACAAGAAAAAAAACAATATTTAGGCTTCACCTTTTATTCTTCAGCATTCGCCTACCAACTGGTTGCATTGGTCACTTTTTCACATTCGAACTTCCAATGCAATTTCTTTTATTTATTTTTCTTTTTTACTTTTTGTTATCTTCTTTTGTCCGGATTCCACATCGACGCCTATAAGAAATCTGGTTACGTTTCCTCAATATATTGGTGCGGCTGCAATTCCAAAATGAACTCTATAATTTTCATCTAATTATATCGATTTGTTTCGAGTGTGTTTCGGTTTTATTTTTGATTTTTTTTTTCAGGTAATTTCTGCGGATAATAAAACGATCCAATAGCACAGATCTCAAAAATCTTGTTCGCTATTTATATTGCCATTTGTGGAAAAAACATTCAATTTTAAATGCACTACTCAATGCACTACTTTTCATTGATTCTCTTTTTAATTTTTATTCCCGATTTTTTTTTTTTTTCTAAATCATATCGATTGGATTTAAATGAAAGGAGATATTTTCGTCGTTTTCTATACGGGCATCCATTATAATGACACGAAATTCTTATAATATTTGTAACTTTTCATCACATTCCTCGTCTAGAGGCTAGAGGGACACAACACACACGGAATATCTTTATTTCACTTTACACAAAAAAATGGTTTAAATAACTAAACAAAAAAAAAACAAGTTGAAATTCAAATGAAATCCAGAATTTGCTGGTTAAAACGAACAAGAAGAAAAAAAAATACCAACAATTTAAACGATGATGGCAATAAAATTATATGAAAAATGTGACCAGCAGCCTGAGCAGCAGCAGGAGCAATCCACACAATACTAAATAACTAATCAAACTGTTCGCTTTGGTTGCGCATTTTCACTTCTGTACTCAGTACTCACACACCAAATACCAAATAGGAATAATATGTTGATGGTCGTTGTATGTTGTTCGTTGTTACAAGAATAAAATACAGGCGATGCTTAACAAAACCAAAGGAATGGAATGGAATGGAATGAGATGCAAACATAAATTGAAATCACTCAACACAAAAACAAAACAGAAAAAACACATACCTGAGAACCCTGAGAAAGCGATCCATTCCAACACCAATACCAGTTTATCGATTGGAATGAGACGATCAAATGAATGATCGTGAATATTATTGAGCAGTGAACACATTTAACATGTGTGTTGTTTACGATCGGTTGAGAACCAGTATTTGGATTGTGTTTGTATGCAAGTGAGCGGCATGTGTTCATGTATTCATGTGTGGATATTAAATTTTAATGCAATCACCTATGCAGGTGAACCACTTTATCTAGTATAATGCTTTGGCTTACTAAATTGTGATCACCCTGTATCGATGTTTCCTTTTTGTTCTTATTTTCACAAACACACACACACAACACTTGGACACATGCGCACATCGACAATGGAGAATGCCATGCAATTGATGATACCAATTATTATTATTATTGTTTCAACAGAAGGTGAGCTGCGGTCCCAAAAAAAAAACCAAAATAATCGGGACGTTTCTCTTTCTGTGATTACATACATTGTGCTTGGCATACTACATACTACACTGTTGACCGATTCATCAAACTTATAAAATAAAATACAAAAAAACGATAAATGAAATTGCAATCAACGAAAAGCGATAAAATGTGTGGCATGGACAAGCAGATAAAAACCACGAAAATAACTCTATATATTTGCCCGTCTTCACTTTTTTGCTTCTGTTCTGCATTCGTATTCGTATGCGACGGCACTCAAATTGCATGATCATTCGAATGTTGACTTGACTTGCTGATGCGACGATCTACGGCACGAAAAATTGTCGATCAGTGTAAACATTGTTGTTGATCATTCACAATTCATTGCGATTGGCAATCAGTTGTATGCAGCATGAAATTAACATACCTTTTCTCATTCTTGGTTTAAAAAAAAAAAGAAAAAGAAGAAAAAATTAATTTCAGAGGTGTGAGAGAGTATGTCATGTCGTTTTTCGCGTGTGTACACGTAACACCCAGACGAATCACAATGACTTGACTCCTGAGTGCTGAATGTTACTCATTTTAATTTTATTTGATGATTTCTTGCTGGAGCAGCTTTCAACTTGCAGTGTCGCTCATCGTTCGTAATACTTATATTGAAGAAAAAAAAAACGCATCGTTATTACTGCATATTGGATGCGATTTAGATGAAGTGCTTCATGTCTACATATTGACTTTGCAAATCATAAATGTGAAAATGCACTAAACTTATGATTGTACGAATAGGTTTTTCTTCTTTTTTTTGTGTGTGCACATAACAGTTGAGTTGCATTGTGCAAATTGTTTTGAGTTTTCAATTACTGTCCACCTTTGATTGCCATTCTTTGAACCTGTAGACCTTCAATGGTTAAATGTTTTGCTAAATAACTATGCGCATTGGATCTTCGATGCTGGAGAATAGATCGAATGAAATTTTAAAAAGTTTCTTCAAGTCGTTTCTTCTTCTCTTTCGTCTACTGGACGTGAAAAATAATAAATAATCAAATAACATAGACGGTTCAGCTTCCAGCTATTTGTATTGTTGAACCGATGACGAAGTATTTCATTAATTGTTTGTTTTGATCGATCCAAATACAATCGTTTCTGTCAAACTCACTGTTAATGAGTTTTAGTATATTGAGCGTTGAGCGCCATTCACAAATATTATCCAGAAATTCCGAAATATTAAAGTTCTTATCAAAACGGCTCGTCAAACCAGTGCAAAAAGCAGTAAGTGGTCATTCATGCTAGCAAACCGGCTGAATATACATAAAAATTTCATCTTTATTATTTATGTCGGTCGATTTAACTCGCTTTTTCTTCTCTTTTTGTTGTTCATACCCAGAGCAACACACCTTTGTATGGTTAGATATCGTCACTCACTAACAGGCGGACAACGTGATGGCTTATGCAAACTGATTTGCAAATAGATGCGGATATAGAATATAGAGCTGCATACCTCCGTGTACCTAATCCGTACCTTAACGTACCTGTTCCATACAAAAGCGTTTTGCTCTAGGTAGATCGTCGAAAAAAAACCAATCCAAACTAAATGCAAAATGTTTGTTGAAGAATAATTTTTAATTATTATTTTCATTTTGGGAGCATTTGTTTGCAATATACATTTATAACTTTATTGATTAGTTAATCATCAGTGTTCTTTAAATATACCAAATATGTGATAAATTGATGTAATGTGTGGTTAATTTCGGAAATTGGGGCTCCGATTACGATGGGAAATAGCTTTTTTTCAAAGATATTGAAATTCGCCTTGGTTTTAAGTAGGAAAGATGTAAACTTTATGGGGAGAGTTTTTCCCCCTTTAAGACTACAGTGAGCAGTCTGTGGACTGTAACAATTCGACCACAAGAATTCCATTTGCAACTAATTGCTTATCTATCACATACCCAAAAATAATAACTGCCGGCAAAACAGCCAAGAATGTTTTGAAATCTTACTGATTAATTGCAAATTTAAACTGATAACTGGAAAACCCTATAAATAAACAATAAATTAGGTGCAACAGCACTGGGTCAAATATTATTTTCTATGGACAACATCAACGGCAAATACAAAATGCCATAAACATGATTTGGACGCTCAAAAATGTTTGAACTTCTTTCACAATAATTGAGATTCATCGAAAATATTCCACGTTTCACGTGCGCTCGTTCACATTTGAACATTTATTCAGGCTTTTTGATTGCATCACGTTGACGAATGGCTGCACGTTCATTTTGATCAATAATTGATAGATTTTGGGCAGCAACCCAAGCATGAAGAAGTGACACACCAGCCTTTGCTACCGCTACTGGAAACGCCAGTCCAGTCAATACTTTGAATATGGAAATGCCCAAAACTACAAGAAAAAATTCATTTAAAATAAATATTTGAATTTGCTTATGTGCAAAATGTAGATTTTGTAAGGAAAATGATGCTTACTGGTTGGTCCATTGGTGAAATGCAACAAATACAATCCAGAATAGAACATTTCATTGCAAAAGCACATGAAGGTCAAAACATCCTTCTGGTAATAGAGTCGCATAATGAAATTTTCACTTGGATCAAAGAATTTGTGAGATGTTTTTCCTTGCATTGTGGAACTGAAGAAACAAAAAAAGAACGGAGCTTATTTCATAAAATACTCGTCAAGTGCATATATTATTATAATAATAGAGATTTATTCTTACGTTTGCATATAGAGCCAATGGCAGGCAACGTCAATGACCATTGAAATTTGGAACCAAAACATATAACGTGGATAGAAGTAGCTCAGTGTTACCAAAAGTCCCAATGTGCCACATCGATCAGTTAATTGATCCAACATAGCTCCAAATTTAGTGCCTAACAAAAATAAATTCAATTAATCATTCGAATGGGGACTAATTCAATTAAGTACACTTCTACAGGTCAAATACTCACTTTGATTGAATGCACGCGCTGCATGACCATCAATAGCATCCAATAAAGCACTGATAATATAACACCATCCTGCAACAATGTAATTTGTTTGCATGAAATAGAATGCAATAACCGCCAAAACAATTCGTGCATAGCCTGAAATAGAATAAACAATCATTGACATTTTTTATTTTCGTTCGACAATGAATGACGCAGTTTACAAAAAAAAATTCGTACAAATAACACGTTTTCATGCTAAAACTCACCAATCAAATTTGGCACGAATAAAAAGATATTTTCTCTTTCCGCGGTGTCACTCATCATTCCTTGCGTATCAATTTTCACAGATGATTTCAAAGATTAATTTTTCACTTATTTCAATCTCCGAAAATCGTTATAATGATTCGATAGCCCGTAGCTTCAGATTATATACATCCAAGACTGTGTTAAACATACAACGCAAATACAAATCGTTTATTTGCACCGAATGTAGTTTGTCATCGATTGAATAAATCGTCCAGCCATGAGAACGTGTTAGTGTTTGTCAAATATGTCAAGATTCAATAGACTTTTCAAACTGGATCACTTTGAATGAATGACACATGGCATTGGAAATCACATTTGCCCAAAATTAAGCGATGGATCCGATATGAAAGGTCCACCAAATGTTCATATCTCATTTCAAGGGTTCATTCATTTTCATTCTGGATGTCTCAAGTCTGCAATACATTCTGCTCCAGACATTTTGATGGATTTTATTGGAACGCCATCTATAGCCCAAACCGTTAATCACCCTGAATCGGTTCATCAGCTTGCATGACATTTGAAATTCATTCAAAATTGCACCGTAATATGAATCAAAGTAAAACACCCATACATTCAGCATCGAATAATTAACATGGCGTTCGCCCAAAAATTCACAATACACATTTCTGCACACATACAATACATGCGAATAAATTTTTGTTAACGACCAAACTGTCGTTGGTGAATTGTTGTTGTTGTTGTTGTTGTATTTTCCAGTTCACTTTGATATAGAAAAATTTCGGACATGGTCGTTTCTATCCAAACTTATACGTAGTTGAAATTTAGCAGCAGAGAAATATACAGACAGTGAAAATTCTATGTGGTGAAGTGAGCGAAAAACATTGAACAGAAAAAAAAACAAAAAATTTTTTTTTTTTTCGAAATCAAAGTGAACAACACTGAAATTGATTAAATGGGCAATTTTTAATGTGGAAAAAATTGAAAATGAAAACATTTAATAACATATTGTAAGCTGCAAACATCGTACGACATCAATTTAAATTCTAATGACTGTTGCAAGACCAAAAGAACCATAAACTTTTATTTCATGTTATGTATTTTCATTTGATCACAAAGTCAGACGAAAAATTGTTGGTTAGGTTATTATATTGAGCTTTTTCTTGCACAATAAAATTTTCTGTTTCGAATTCAATTTGCGATCATTATTTTGTGTGCTTTGCGGTCGATATTTTGCTGGTTAGATGTGTTGGTGGTGGTGGTACATATATACCATAATATAGTATAGTAATAAAGATTGTGAAAGAAAAGAACAGAACAAAAAAAAATTTTATTCGTCCAAATGGTCGTTAGAATTTTGACATTGTAAACTAATGCATAGCAATTAATCGGTGGATTCGTTGGATGAAATTACGGAAATAAATTGAACTGAATGTTCTGCACAATAAATTGCAAACCGTTTCTATCAATCGAAAAATGCCAAAACTAAAAATCATTTGTGCTTGAAATGGCCCAATGGATGGCTTCAAAATATACGCATTGTACACACAATAACAATTTTTGTGTCAGATTCTTTTGTTAAATGCGTTCCGTGCATTCCGTGTGCAAATAGAACAAGAAGGTGAAAAGTGAGCGGTGCATTGAATTCATTTACGGCCTCGTAAATTGCTCATAAACTTATGAAAGTCCACAAAGGATATTGAATATAATAAAACAAGGAACGACGAACATTGGTTTCAGTGCAAATTGTCACGGATCCTTGCAATAGAGACTTAAACCAAAGGATTTCATTTGACTGTCGTACGACGATAACATTTTGAGATAAAATTTTTGGACGAAATAGTTTCAAAGCCACAACATTTGGCTGGATAGTTTCGGTGAAATTCTAATCGCATTCGGCTGGCAAAGGATAAAAAAACCAAACTGTTTTCGAAAAAGAAGAGAAACAAGAAGAACGATAGAGCTAAATTTTGTGGTTGATTATTATCGTTTTATTTGGATTTTGTGGTTTAATTTGAATGTGATAAGAAATTGTAAAATACAGAAGAAAAAAAACCAAAATAGAATCCAACCGAAAATCCATATCGAAACGCGTTATCAGAGACGATTTATTGTTCGAACGTGCTGATCATCAGTGTGACTGCGATTGTGTATTAGCTCGTTTCGATTGAAACGATTTTTTTGGCTTAAAATTAATAATAATAATTAATAGAAGAAGAAAAAAAGGCGAACCGATCGTTTGTGGAAAAACCAAATGTCGTCGGCTAAACGAACAAACGCTACAGAAAATGGCCAATTGAAAGCACCTGACAAATGGGAAACAACATCAAAGACAATAATCAGTACATTAAATATAACATCCGACACAATGTCATCCGCAACGATTAAAACTCAATCACAACAACATTCAAAAGACGCACAAAAATCAACGAATTCAGTACAACAAGATTCACAGGTAAATTTGTGTGGCCCATGGCCTTACATTTATTAGAAGAAAAAAAAGAAGAAAAATAAAAAGGTGTTCGATTCATAAGTCAAACAATTAAATTAAAATCGAATCCAGATTGATGCAGTGTGAGCAAAGGCAGAAAATGACCATGGAGTCAAAATTGTATATAGCAAAATGCACATTATCGCAAACAATTGCCGAATATCAATTGATTCATCAATCCAATTGAGACAGAACATAAATTCTAATTTTTGTCATTTTCGAAAGAGAATCTGCAATGGTGCATAATAATTTGTATTCGAACATGCACAAATACACCAACGCATGGAATTTATCTCTCATCGACTTCGGCATATTCAATTACAAAAAAAAAAAGAAAAAAAAGAAAAAAAAATCGGACACAGGAAAGAAGAAAGAAAAAAACGTCAAAAAGAGAGGAAAAAAGAAACATATATATATATTTATCGTCGCAATCCAACCAACACAACCATTCGATCTATTCAATAAACCACCATCTGTGCCCATTGCCGTATACTATTTTACGTCTACATATATATTTTAAACACATAGAATACAAATCAAATCTTTCACCTAACACAATCTTAACTTAAAATTCGAATGGTCTTCGGTTTTGTCGTTGCCTGTTTATCGTTTTAGAAAATCCGTAGCTGGTGGTAGTTCGTATAGTGTTTAGCATACATACAAATGACACACAAAAAAAAAAATTAAATATTTTTTTTTTTCTTATTTTACATCGCAACAAATAATGTTTGCGTGTCCGTGTTCATATGGCTGTTTGCTTGTCATGTCACATGTATAAATTGGGCATATTGGTGTCGGTATCGGTGTGCATTGTGCATGTGATAAAACCGATTCCAAATTTTTTTTTTTTTGTGATCGTTAATAATAAATAGTCAGTGGCATGTGTTTGTTTGTATGGGTAAAATGATGATTGTGTGCAGCTCAAATACACCGCTCGCACATGTATTGTAAATTGTATGAATATCGATATGCTGAGTACGAAATGGGCAATGAAGTTGCAGTTTTAATACATTACACACCAGTTCTGTTCATCGTTCAGTGTTTCACTGTTTCTTTTTTTTTCTCTCTCGTCTCAATTACACTGTACCCTTACAGTACCATCGAATCATTCTTTTCAAACCGAAAAATTCTATCTAACGGTGATTTTTTTTTTTGTCTCTCAGTTTGAAAATCCAATTTAAATTCAATTTTTAAGTGGTAATTATCCCATTAGGTTTTTTTTTCGTTTGAACAAAACCCCTTTTTGGCCCGTTAATGAGATTTTGATTTTGGAAAAACAGGACATCTGATTTGTTCGATAAATGAAATTTGGAAATTTTGGTTTGTTGGACTTGTATGATTTGTGTATCGAAAAACACATTGCAATAATCGAAAGAAGAGAAACAAAAAAAAATAAAATACAAAGTGCTCAAGTGCGAAAAAAAATGGAACTCGGAAAAAAATTGATTAGCTCGAGCAGCATCGACAGTGTTTGTTGACAATATTTTTCAAGTAAGAATTTTCGTTTCCAAATAGAATGTTCAAGAAAATTGTGTTAAGGTGTTGAGTGCAAAGTTTTTTCTCTTCTTTCTTTGTCACATCAGTCTTTCGCTATTGAATCATCGCCTTTTTTTCGCTATCACAATCATATCGCAGCGAAAAATGAAAAGACAAATTTTATCAATTGGTTGATTATAGTGAAAATCGGTGAATCTCTGTTATATTCATTCATTTTTTGGCATACGTGAGTTTTTTTCTTTGATTTTTCCCTGTTTCTCAAAAAAAAAAAAAAAAATCCAATTATAAATTTTATTCGCCTTTTTGACTTTGACGTATCGGTTTTCTTCTGTTTCACTTTCATTCAATATTCGTTTTGAAATTTGGTGAATCAGACTTTTCGAAGGGGCTTTTTTTTCTTCATTGTATTAAAATCATATGGTTGAACGAATTGAGCACACATTAAATCAAATTCCAAATGAATAATTTTCTTTTTGTATTTCACATTTAGTTGGGTTTTGGTTTTCTTTCGCGAATAGATTTTAATGTGATGAAATGAACGGAAGGAGAAAAATCGAAAAAAAAAACTGAAACATTCAGTGTAATCTGGTACATATTCGGCAGTTAGTTCATATTTGCACCACTATTTGTATACTTTAAAGCTTATGTTCCGATGATGATTTGTGTCGTGCATATCAAGGCACAAAAAAAAAATAAATAGAAGGAAAAAAATCAAAAAAAAAAAAAAACATTCGAATTGACATTTAGTCGATGAAACAGAATGGAATTGAATGAATAAAAAATAAATATTAATATAAATAAGTTCAAACATGGCCACATTCAGCAGTGCTCAGTGCTCTCAGTGTTCATAGACTAGTGTAGAGATGACGTAAGGAATATCATTGTGTTCGTTTGTTCGGTCGTTTAGTGTGTTGCCATATATTCTGTTCTTTTTCCCTTCATTCGTTCGGTTAGTTTCTCAGTTGATTCTAGTTTCGATTGTGCCATTTAACTGTGCCAGAGTGTGTGTGTGTGTGTGTGTGTGTGTGTGTGTGTGTATGACTTGTTGCAAAATCGAAAAGACCATTAAATCGACAAAAGAACAAAAAGGAAAACACAATTTGCAACTTGAAAGAAACGGCAAATTATTGAATTAAAACGGAGCGGGATCGCTTAAGAAATGAAATTGAGTACAGTTCACACTTAAAAAATCGATAAAAGAAAAATTGTATGCATTTGTTTTCTCTCGTCGGTCATCATATTACATTATAATTCACAATGCCAGTATACTTTCAAATGGAAATGAAATAGTCAATAGTCAATAGGTAACAGAAAAAAGACGATATTTGATAATAATGGAATCAGAATTAAGTCAGCGATTGGGGTGACGACCACAAAATTGATCAGCGGTCATTTCCGTATCGAGTTTATCCAAATAATAATGATTATCACAATTGATATTGACAACAAACGGTAGACAATTCGAAAATGTGCCATTCAAATTGAATAATTCGATTTCCGAAAGTTCAATCGACCTCGGAATTATCGACCTATTCCCATCTAATATCGATCTTTTTGAATGGTTTTCAATTTCACATTCAAATTGTATGGATTTTAGGTGGAAATTTCACGCTAAATACACTCGTTTGCCGCATTTGCCATTCAATAGTGTTTCGTAGACCCAAAGAAATTGTGTACAATAATATGTATTGACTGAGCCACACTAAGAGGCCTGAACATCCATTTGGCGAAATCATTCTCACATTGAAACACAAAAATAAAACCAACACAAGACAAAGGAATTTAATAATAATAATGGAACGAACAAATTCAATGTTTTATTGCTTCTTGAAAAATTCGCCTTTTTTTCATTCTTTCTTCATTTCATTATTATTTGCGGGCATTCTGTGTATTATTATTATTGCTGACAGCATATATATTGAATACACACTAACGCTTCAACATTCAGCGTACCGGCTCGCTGTATTTGTACAGGCAAGACGAACAATATTTCGATCGGTCGAAGTGAGTGCTTTTTTGCTGGCACAAAAGTTGCTGTTGTCGTTTCATTTGGTTTGCAGTTGAAGTGTCAGTTTGGCCGGATTTACTTTTGATATTAAATTTATTTGTCTTGGACTCCAAATAGCAAAACTCTTCAAATGTCCATATTTTCATGTGAGAACATTTCACAAATAAATAATAATATTAAAATTGCTTGATAAGTCCGGGCCTCAAACGAGAGTAGAAAAATTGTGCATATTTTGTTGTTTTTCTTTTTTTTAGATGAAAAAAAATAAAACTCGAGACGATTTTTATCGCCATGCAAACGACATTATGGTTGTGTATCAGAACATTGAAAATGATTGTACCGTAACGTTGACATATTGAAATGCAACTTCATATCAAAATTCCATGTGGTCGATGGTCGACGATTTGCGGGTCTGTCAATCTGTCTCTTTTTCTCTCACTTTCGAAAGGCGGTATCTCATATTCAATTAACCTCGTTCGTTAGACCACCGTTCGGTTCTGTTTCGAAAATATGATTTGTCCTAATTAGTTTTCAATTTTTATTAGGTTTTTCGTTTCCAATCGTCGCTCTTCTATTTTCTAGCATGATTTCCAAATGGCACCGATTTACATTACTAATTATAATTAGTTGTTTGAGTTGCACTCTATTGATAAACATCAAAAATACGGTCAAAATATTCTGAACAGCATTAGCCTAAAGTCATTCGTGTGAAATATTGACATTTTTATACGCGTGTTTTGTGTCATCATGTGATAAAATGCTCTGAACTGAAATGAGAAAAGCAAAAACGGCAAATTACAAACGAATGTTATCGGAGAGTTTATCAATTCAGTGTCAAATACATTCATTTTACTGCGTTTTACGTGCTAATTGCTGGACAAACATTGTTTCTTGTGATGCTCGATGGGACATCAAATGGAAATCGCATTTGATTCATTCGTGCTCATGACATTTTGTTTTTTTTTCTCTTCAAAATAGAATATCAAAAACTGGGATGAGCATCAATTAAAAAGTTTATTAGACGAAGCAATTTCATTCAAAGGTGGCCCTAAGGATATCGAAAAAAAGAGTGAAACATTTAAGGTTCGTTTTTTGCTATTAACCTTTTTTTTTCTTTTTAATTTTTGACCACAGTGCATTGCTATTCATCGTAAATGTAATGAAAAACTCTTTTTACGCAGGAATTGTTACACAAAACTGAATTAGAAGAGCAAGCACGCGATACACACTCGTTTCATTCAACGCGTTCGGTGCGTAGCAATCGCCGTCATCAACATCAACAAGGCGGTTCATTACAAGATCTAGTCGATAGTGTAAATAGTGAACAATTGGATGGTGACTATTCATTAGGCGGTCAAACGCGTCGTCATCCTCAAAATTCCAGGCATGCAAAGTATTCATCATCGGTTTCATCACGACAACGTGAAGGTGGTAGTTTACCATGTAATGTGAATGCATCATCTAGTTATAATCCATTGGCATGCATGGACACATTGCTATTTGCAAATTATCGAAGCGGACTTAAAAAAGATAAAGAAAACAATAAAAAAGATGGTTCTAACAAAGATGGCACAATAAACAATAATAGTTCGTCATATCATTATAATCATCATCATCACCATCATCATCATCATCATCATCAACAACAACATAATTCTCATCATTCTCAGCGAATTGGTGACAATATCAATAACAACAATCGAGACGAACTAAATACGTTAAATATTCAAACGGTGACAGCGGTTAATGCAAACGATAAAAATCACACAATAATTAATATCGAAGAACCGGATGAAAATCGACATTTATTGGCGCATGATTCTTTAGCTCAGGTAGGCCGTACCAAATTCAAATGAATTATTATAATTTTTGGCTAATTTTCAATATATACATATACATATATGACAGGGTTTATCCGAACAAAGTGGAGATGAAGGCACGGAATTAGTTGCTTTGAAGAAAGCTCGAGCCACAATGAATTTCATGCAAAATGCAAACATTGATATGGGTGAGCCGTCACGGCAAATTAATCACAGCGTTGACAAATCCGTTTCATTCTTTAATCGAGCAACCGGCCACATTAATGAAGCACATGTGAGTAAAGGTGTTGCCAAAACTGCAGCAGAAGCGAAACTAGCACCGCTTGGCAAACAACAAAGTTTGCTGTTGTCGGTAAGTGCACCAAAAAAAAACACACGTTTTATAATATTCAATTTGATTTGATTGATTTTTTTCCTTGGCAGCAACAACCAAAGCAATTTGATGAAAATGGCAATGCAATCCCAAATACAAAAAGTTTAGCATTGACTGCAAATCAAACAAAAACCAAATCGAAACGTCGAGATAAGGCCGATCGTAACACAACCACGTGGACAGTACCACAAAAAGATAGTGATACGAAATATAATATTGATTCAATTGTGGCATTTATTGAAAATAAAGACACAAACAAAAAGGATAAAAATAACTTTAAAACCACTGAAAATCGCAAAGAAAAAAATAAAAATACCGCCAACACAAATAAAAAGGACGTTAATTGTCTTAAAAAAAGCAATTCAATGGAGGAATTGAAGAGTTGCAGTAAAATCGAAGAGGAGCGTGAAATTGCACAATCCGAACGTGAAAAGGTTTCGTTACGTCAACAACAACAACACCAAAATGCACAAAAGCGTAATGCGATTGTAACCATTGATACAGTTAAAGATGGCAAGCAGCAGCAACAGCAACAGCAGCAACAGCAGCAACAGCAGCAACAACAATCACATCCACAGCCATCAAATAAACGTGGCGAACGCCGTTCATGGGGTACCGAAGAGCTTAACTATTTGGGTGAACGTGATGCCGGCACCGATGACCGTGATCTGAAAAAACAAAAGGAAAAATCCAAAACTAATAAAAAAATCGAACAAAATGTTTCGAATACGGCATCAATTGAATCGATACCGATGAGCATTGAAGCGGCTGAATTTCATGTGGTCACCAAAAAAAAGAAAACTAAAAAGCGACAAATTTTCGAAGAAGCCAAAGCTAAACAACAACAAACACGTGATTCAATGCATCAAAATCCAACGTCCGGCCGACATATGAATAGCAGCACATCATGTGCATCGGCCAAATATCAACCAAGCAGCAGCTACACAAATGACCGGGACATTTATATGAATTCGTTAACAACAAAAGAGAATCGTCGCAAATCGACATCATCGATGCCACCATCCGACAAATCGGATTCCAGTGATTTAGATTCAATACATTCGTTGCCTATCGAATCGACTCAAACATGTACGCCGATTATATCTTATGCTGAAATTGCACGCAAAGCAAATCCCATTGAAAAGACCAACAACACAAATAACAATGCCTGGCCACCAGTTTCAGTTTCGGTTGCATTGATGAAAAATGCTGAAACACCAGATGCATCGAATGTAAGCACATGCAGCAGTACGCTTAGTGCAAAAAGTCAAGGTATGAAAGTGTCACCATTTAGCGATGAAAAAATACTTTCAACGGCAAATGACGATACGAAACATTTTGAAACACCAAAAGCATCACAATCATCGGAAAATCATAAAAATCAACTACAAAAATCAAAAAGCTGTGACACCGATAAATGTGTGACTACAATGAGTTTGGATCAATTTCCTGGATTAGAAAAAACGGTTAAACCACAAAAATCACATCCGAATTTTGCATCGGTGTTGACATCATCATCGCCTGCTCCGGAAAAATTCAAATCACAATCGAACAAAAAATCCACCATCGAAACAAATGGTGTAAAAGAAAATTCTCAAAAATTACTCAAACCGATTGAAGATAAAGTCGAATTGAAGAATATTGCAACGGAAGTGAATCATTCAAAATTGATATTTGTTCAAAATAATGCAAAAGCAGAGGAAATTGCCAACAGTGATTCGAGCAATCTGTTTGTATCGTTGAATGCATCGTCAACATTGAAAAAGAGCAAAAAATTTCCATCGAATTCCGGTTCATCGCAAAATATAGCCACATCGACCGCTAACTCCATATCGATTAATCGAATGAATACAATTACACAACGAATGGCCGCTGTTATATTCAGTGATCGTGAAACAGGCCACGAAAATGTCAGCCCATTGTTATTTGGGGATTTTAACGATGACATTTTGAAATTAATGAAACAAGATGAAATGGTTGATTCATCGAAACACAATGACATTGCACCAACGATGTCTTCAAAATTCGATCCAGGATATGCTTCCAATGCCAGTTCAACGGAATCTCAAATGGTAAATTATAATTTAATGATATAAAAATGGCAAATATTTTGAAATTTTATTTATTTTTTTCCCCCCTCCCCATTTTGATGCTCATTCAGGTGACTGATAGCTATTCCGAGCAAAATCATACCGATAACGGCCCAATCGATCCAACTCAACCAACAGAACTATCTAATAAAAAGAGTAATAATACTGTTTCAAAGAAAACAACAAATCTAAATAAGGCGTCAAATGTTACAACCAATAACAAGACCAGTGATGTAGTTAGCAACCAATCAATGAATTATAATAATAATAATAATAATAATAATATAAATATAAATAGCGGTAATAGCATAAGCTTAGATGATGAGTCAGTTGCAATTGATGCGGATAATTTAAATAATAATCAACCGATTCGTGAAATTAACATTGATATCGCTGTTGCCGAACATTTGAAAAAGACCCAAAAAAATCATAATGATGATGGCGAAACAGCTATAATAAAACAATCATCCGGTCCACGTGCTCACAATGCCATTAATAATAGCGATGATTTCCAAAAAAGATCCTTAAACAATTCAACCAATAGGCCGGCTGAGGGTATGCTTTGGCGGGAATCGAATAATTATAAACCAAGCAATAATCATTCGGCTTCAAACTATCATCAACAGCAAAAACAAAATAACGCTACAAGCACTAATTACAATAATGTTAATAGCAAAAATGTAGATAATATTAATCAATTGAATACCAATAACAACAACAACAACAATAGACATAATCCTGATATAAATAATAGTAACTATGGAACGAAGGCGACGCCATCAAATCGTGAATCGAATAAATATGCACCGAAATCAACATCCATAGAAAATGAATCAAACGTTCATACAAATTTGGATTCAGCAAGTGCCAGTGTTGGAAAGGTTCCATACTATGTTGATACCCGAATGCCTAATGTTATTCAAAATAATCACGACGATATCGTCAGTTTCATTGGATTGGGTAAGCATTTTCGATAAAAAATTTCAGTTTCCATTCAAAAAAAAAAAAAAAAAGGAAGAAAAATCCACAGCAACTAACCATTTTTCAATTCAAAATTATGATTTATTTTTAGCATGGGAAAATACGGTGGCCAGCAAAAATGCTCGTTATTTTGATGGAAAATAATATCGAATTTATTGAATGTGTGAACTAAAAAGTCTGCGTCGCACATATAAAATGTTCGTGATAATATCGAATCGATGACAGTGTCCGTTCTTTTTTTTTTCGAGAGAGAGAGAGAGAGAAGAAAAAAATTTGATATTTTCAATCGAATCGAATAAATTATAGAACAATTTGAGCGTTAAATAAACATTTGTTGGATGCTGTGCAACGCCAAACTATCGAATAAGTGTACTTGTGGAAACCAAAAAAAAAAACTAAAGACAAACAAAAAAAAAAATACTTTTAAAACTAATTCAAGTGAAAATCGCAAAATATTAATGAAAGAAAAAAAAATTAAAAAAAAAACAAAACAATTAAAATAATACAAAAGCATACACACACTCTCATGCAAACTAAAGCATCCTTCCGCTTGCTTTAAATTCAGGAATAATGGTCTTCAAAATGGGCCACCCTAACGAAAGGTGAGCGAAATGAATCAGTTTGTTTGAGAAAGAAAATTTGTTTCAGTATCACAAGTTGGCGAAAAGAAACCTTCAATACTGTTTTGGGAAAAAACACCATCCCTATATGTTAGCCGAGCAAAATGGAAACTATGCAAAGAAGTGAAAATGGATCTGGAATTTACATACTTCTTCATCACAACAAGCAAACTGTTTGCGGAGCTGCTAAACATAATGTATAATAATAATAATATAAATAATAATCAATTTGTGTGAGATTTTAGTTTATCATTGTTCAAAATTGAATGGGAACAAGCCTTTAAATTGTTATGGAAACGAAAACACATTGAAAAAGAACAAAAAAAAATCATTTTAAATTAAAAATCGAACATCTGTTCTTAGACAGAACAAAAGAAAAACTTGTAAATTATCAGCAATCTAAAGAAAAAAAAAAAGAAACAAAAACATCAACTTACGCACTGAGTAGCAAAAAAACTAATGTAAACAAGAAATTCTGTACTTTAGAAAAAGAAACATTAAAGATAAAAGCATACAAGCAAAGAAAACATTAAGAAAAACGAGCAAAAAAAAAATACAAAAATGAAAAATATTGAGAGAGAGAGAGAGAGAGAGAAACGAATCATCTCTAACATTTAAAAATACCCAATCTGTCATCTGTCGCCAAGGTACAGGTTACATTCACATTTTGTTAGACTTTAAACACCGAGAAAATTGAATGAAATAACATAAACGTAAATCATTTAGAAAACAAATTGAAACAAAATTTAACAAAGAAAAAAAAAAATAATCACAAAAATAAATTGAATCAATGGAATTATACCGAAATTGTGTTGATCTCACAGCATTTTAAATCAAAACTCGACAATTTGTTTGGTGTGAGTGTGCGATAAATGTATGTTTTTGTTATTCTCTTTGTCTATCTTTCTGTTTTGGCTGACTGTTGACAGTTGAATGAGAAAATTTTAAAATTAAAGAGTTTCTCACTCGTAAAATTTATAGCAAAAATTAGAATTATTATCATTTGCATTAAATGCTATTTTCTTTGGAATTTATATTCGACACACTACAATCATTTATGGCGTAGTCCATGTCTATGGAAGCAAGCAAAAAAAAAAACCAATATATACAGTGCAATCTTGGGAAAATTTCGAACGAAAGAGAATAATAAAAAAAAGATCGATGCAATCGTTCTACGTCGGTACGACCGAATCTATCGAGTCTATATGACTTGACTTTGATTGAGTAAGTTGACCCAATGTGGAATGATTAATTTGTTCCAGAAACAGAAACAACAATTAAAAAAAATTAATCAATATTTTATGCAATTATTGTTATTATTATTTTTATTATTATTCGGGATTCCACAGTTTTTTTTTCTTTTTTTTTTTTTTTTAATCATTATTTTTATCAATATTGTAATTATTGCAAATGAATTTTTTTTCCAAATAAACTAGCTCGAAATCTGCGGCAGCAGTGTTCCATGGCTAGTTTTTTCTTTGAATAATTTATATTTTTCAATAAAACTGGTTAACCGATCAACGTTATTATTTACCACCAAAAAAAAAAATCAATAGACTATAAATCCAGTCAATATTAAGAATATTTATCGGGGGCGAATGTAAAAGGAAAATTGACGATAGTGTGACGAATGGAAAACGGAAAAGGCGAGATGTTGTTAATTTAATGCCAAAAAAAAGAACGGAGAACACCCATTGGCAATAAGAAAACTTAAAATACCATAAATCATAAATATTTAGGATTTTGAGTTCACAATTCGTAGTTTTCCGTTAATGTTGTGAATGTTTCTTCTTTTATTTTTTCTTCTCTGAATTTCCGTTCATCGTCTGGATATTTTGATTAAACTCTAGATGTTAAACACTGATGTTAACTATGACACAAAAAAAAAAAGAAACCGTTTCAACAAATAATAAGAGAATATTCTATTCTATTGTAAAAAAAAAAAAAATATAATAATTGTCTATTCCGCACATAATAACCTCATCAAATGTCACACAACTTTTATATGGGCATATCAAGCATAAAAAAATAAATGCTGCATTTTGAATGAATATTGAAAAGTGAATGAAATGAATGGATGCATTACATAGACGACATAGTGCTTCTGGAGGTCTATTTGAGAGATCAGTGACTCGATCGCTCTTTATTACTATGAATTTTCAATTTTAATTTTTTTTATTTTATAATTCAATTCTTCCACACATTCGTGTGAATTGTGAATCGAATGTGGATCATTATTCATTGTGAAAAATAAATTTAAAATTGCGTGAATTGAGGGTTAGCATCGAGAATGGTCATCAAAAACGAAATTTTCCGAGAAAATATAACAAATTCAGGGTAAAGCGTTGAGCTCACGTGAATATTTATTTCATTTTATTTGCTTCATATTTTTTTTTCTTTTTAAATGTGTTTGTCTGTTATTTCTGTGTCTTTTCCATTGGTTTCTTGAAATGGGAAAAATATTTTATTTTTGTGATACGAACAAATTGAAACTGAACGAAACAAAAAAACTAAACGATAGAATGAAATTTGAATTTTGAGATTCGATCAATGTGAGTGAAATATGAAAGAGTGCTGTATAGCGTTCCATGCAAAAACAAATAATAAAAATAAATCATTTAAAATGTAATCTACGACAATTTAAAATGTAACAATTTAATGAAATGAATGACTGACTGACTGATGACTAAAAACAAATAATAAAAATAAATCATTTAAAATGTAATCTAGGACAATTTAAAATGTAACAATCTGATGAAATGAATGACTGACTGACTGATGACTGCCCATGGGCTATGAACAAAATCAACGAAACAACAGAAATAAACGAGACGACATGATTGATATTTTTCTTCGATTCTCTATTGTCGATAGCATTGCAGGCATATATTCTCCAAGATAATTCAAATTTCGGAATACTCTGTGTCTTTCTATCAATTTCTCATAAATTACTTTCAATTTCTCAATTCGAAATCATTTCAATACTTTCCTGACATGATCAAATGCACACGAATGGTCCGCTCAATCATTTTATCTTTCCATTTATTTCCGAATTGCGATAATTTTAGAAATTACTTAAAATATTTCTTCACAAAATCAAATTAATATTTATTTCATAGCCATTAATTTTTAGCATAAAAATTATATTTTCGACTGTGAGCTAGATCAGTTATCGTGGATATTTGTTTCTAAACAAAGTAATTTAGGACTTTTTTCTGGAACACTTTATTTTGTTCATTCTTTTTTTCTTTTTTTTTTCTTTTATATATTTATTTTATTTGCACAGAAAAATGAGCACGAAAATTGCATTTTCTTTCTATTTGGAAATTAGGAAAATTCAACCGTCAAATTAATCATTTTATTTTTCGACGGACAAATTAATAATATAATAATTAAATAGAAAAAGAAATATGTGTTAACTTTAATGGTTGCGTGCGTTACGTTTCCCATAATTTGTGTAAAAAAAAAAA
>GL502781.1:381148-394631 GCA_000149185.1 Mayetiola destructor
GTAATTTTATCTTTAATGAAAACATAATTATTTTCTTTTTGAAACAATTACAGCCATACAGCGGAATTGTAAGTTCATTTCAGATAATAATATTAATCAGTCATTCCAAAAACGAATTTAGTAATTTAATGTTTAATGAAAGCATTATTATTTTCTCTTTGATACAATTAAAGGGCTCATCGGGCATGGTAGGTCCATTTTAGATACTAATATTAACTAATCATTCCAAAAACAAATTTAGTGATTTTATCTTTAATGAAAAAATTAATTATTTTCTCTTCTATACAATTATAGGGCTGAGGAGTTACTGTAGGTCCATTTTAGATAATAATATTAATCAATCATTCTAAAAACAAATTTTGTAAATTTATCTATAATCAAAAGATTATTAATTTTTTCTTTGATATAATTATAGCGCTGAAGAACCAGGGTAAGTCCATTTCACACAATAATATTAATCAATCATTCCAGAAACAAATTTTGTAATTTTATAATGAAATAATAATTTATTTAATTTTTTAATTTTTTCTTTAATATATTTATAGCATGGAATCGTTAGGGTGAGTCCATTTCAATAATAATATTAACTAATCTTTCCAAAAACAAATTAAGTAATTTTATCTATAATAAAAAGATTATTATTTTCCCATTTAATACATTTACAGCACTGAAAAAGGACTGTAAGTTAATTTCAGATAATATTATTAATCAATTAATCCAAAAACAAATTTAGTAATTTTATCTTTAATGAAAGATAATTATTTTTTCTTTAAAACAATTATAGCGTTGGACTGTCACTGTAAGTCCATTTTAGAAAATAATTTTAACCAATCATTCCACAAACAAATTTTATAATGAAAGGATAATTATTTTTCATTTAATAAATTCACAGCTATACAACAGAACTGTAAGTCAATTTTAGATAATTATATTAACCAATCATTCCATAAATAAATTTAGTAATTTTATATTTAATGAAAGAAATATTTTTTTTCTCTTTGATGCAATTACAGCCGTCAACAATTACGGTAGGTCCATTTTAAATATTAATATTAACCAATTATTCCAAAAATAAATTTATTAATTTTATAATGCAAAGAATAATTATTTTCTCTTTAATACATATACAGCGAAAAAGTGAAACTGTAAGTTCATTTCCGACAATAATATTAATCGATCATTCAAAAAACAAATTTTGTAATTTTACCGAAGAGAGCTAACAAATTTACAAGTTTCATTGTCTCTTATGGCAGAGAAAAAGCGTCTGCATATGTGCTGCCATTTGAATTAACTAAATTGGTTGGAGCGTGAGCTCGAAATAAAGTTCACGCACTAAACGATTGATAAATACTTAAATTATACTTAATGCGAATGACAAATGTCAAATCCGTTTGGTTCAAAAATATCATTTCTCTTCAAAACGTTCACCAATCAAAATTTACATTATATATTTTTTGGTTAGGTTGAATATTTATCAAAAAAACATAAACAAGAGCTTCTGAATTGCCTTGTTATTTTGAAATACATCATTATCACAATAGAATTAAATTCGTTGAAATGTTCAAGTGTGTTTGTTTATATTGAATCAAAAAATCAATCTGTCAAAGTTATTCGTTCTGCACTGAACTTCGAATCTCATTTCAGTATTGATACTTAATATTTATTTTCTGATGAAATTTTCGGCATGCTTTTTTGCGCTTTGATTGATATGGAGAGGGTTCATCATAAATTTGTATTGTCGACACTTTTCGCATATTATGTTGTTAGCTCTCTTCGAATTTTACACACAGAATTGATGTATCATTAAAATCTGTATGTATAGTATACTCTGTATACGGAGTTAAGTTGACATTTATTCTGTTCAATGATATTGATTGTGTTCTTAACTGTTTTGACAGATCATTTTGTATAGGGAAGAAGTAATAATATGTCATTAATTTCACAAATATTCACTTGAAAACAAACACGCATTGAGATATCTTTCCATTTAAAACTCTTAAATAATAACAATTACACCCTCGTTATTAAATTAATTCACAATTAAAATAAGTTTCTATTTATTTTCATCTATTAATTCATTTTACTTATCAAAAAATTCCAATAACCGTAGTTCAATTTGCATTCGATACGATTGTATCAACACCGTTAAATTGACAATTGTTTGCAATCAATACTATTGAACAGTGTACAGTGTACACTGTCAAAAATCAGTTTCTATAATTTAGTCTGACATTACTTTTTGGCGCATTTAGAACCATTGAGCTAAATACTAGAACCATGTTACTAACTTCCAATGCACATACAACCAACACCAATACAGCTGAATGAATATTGAATATTATTACATATATTACACGTCAGACTAAATTATAGAAACTGATTTTTGACAGTGTAAATGTTAAATTAAATCTGTACACGGTATATACATACGGATTTTAATATTGCATTTGTATTCTCTGTATATCTTATTTGGTATAATAAAAGTATTTATTTTTGTTGATACAATTACAGCGCTATAGAGTCACTGTAAGTAAATTTTATATAATAATATTAACACATCATTCGAAAAAAAAACAAAGAATAAGGAAAATTTATATTGAAATTCTATACCATTGAGCTTTCAACATACGTTGTACATTTTAAGTGGATGAAAAATTATCGTGCATTTTTTTTTTAACTTTATCACGAATCCATTCGTCTTTAACCGAGATCAGTTTATTATTTTCTCGAAATAACTACAGTCAGCATTTCTATTTTGTTTCAAACTGTTGAGAGCTTAATGGTATAAAGTCGTTCCTTCTTCTTTAGTAATTTTATCTATAATAATGAAAGGATTATTTATATATTCTCTTTAAAAAAAATTACAGCCCTCAATGGGAAACGTAAGTCCATTTTATATTATAATATATTTATTTGCCAATAATTCCAAAAACAAATTAAGTAATTTTACCAATTCGAATGATTCAGTGAACCAGGTCGTAGGTCTCTTGTAGAGTGGTAAATTTGCTAAATTTTTTTTATGTTTTTCTGAATTTTATAAAAAGTCGATTCGAAATTTTTTGTTCCAGTGTACTATGTTTTTTCGGAGCCAATGGAGATCTTTTCAAGCGCTAGTAAATTTTATTTTCTCCACCCGCATATAGTTGCAGTTATTTTTTATTACATTTTTTATTCGTTTTTTTTTAGTTTGGTTACTGCAGAAATTTGCGGGTAAGTTCATGGCAAAAGATAAATTTTAATTCAAAACTAATAAACATTCATCATCAATTAATTTTGGTTTGCGTTCGGTGCGTTGCAGAAAAGAAGATGTCGATCATGAGTAAGTTCGATAATGCTGACCATATTTTAGGCCAATTTAAATACTTATTTTTTTTTTTATTCTTTTCATCAGCTCTATAATACAAAATATCATAGGGGCGGAAGAGAAGTGAGTATTTTTTTTAGTTTAAGGCTAGAAGACGTCGAAAATTAAAGTTTTCTTACATTCTTTATTTTGCAGCAAACTCGTTAATGCGGCAATGCTCGCAAATGAGGGATTTGATATATTCAAAATATTCAGTTAAACATTCACAAATGTATCAATAACATTCAATGTAATAACTTTTGGCAGAATATAATACGAAATTGAATTGTTAACTTATGATATAAAGAAATAAAATATTTTTGAATGTTCACAGTTCACACATCGAATTGAAGTTTTGTTTCTTAGTCTAAAGAATCGTCGTAAATGGAGACCGCTAATTTCGCTTGATGTATCATATTAAGAAAAGTGTACAAACAGCGCCAACTGTGCTATGATCAAGAACTAATATTTTTAACACGAATGGCATAAATTTACGCTAATAATAATTTGGATTAGTTCTCGTTTATTGCACAGATGTCGTCACCTAATAATATTAATTTTTACCCTATGGGCAATGCTGGGTCGATCACCTGGAAGTTAGCTCTAATACAGCAAATGATCAAAAATTAGCAATATTTGGATTCAGATCAACATTTTTCGAGAATCAAAACTACGATTTCGATCAAATTTTTACGGAAAACGAAGTTTTTATTGATACTTAGTTTTAGTACCGCAAATGCTGAAAATTAAGATATTTTGCATTTTACTAGAATGATTTATTTCCCGAATTCATAATTTTTATCACCAATTGCTCTCAAACTATGAATAGCGATATCAATGAACCATTCTTCTAAGAATGGCTGAGTACAAAAAAAAAAAATCCGCAATTTTCATTTCAATAATTTGAAATCCATGCCTGCGTTTTCACATTTCACATGTCAATATTTTGTCAATTCATTATTCAGCCATGTAAATTATTCGTGACAAATGGATTTATCTAAATCGTACATCAAGCGCTTTTTCCAAGTTTCTTGGCAGTATATTTTTTCAGAATTGGCTCTCAAAAAAACGTTTGCATTCAAAGAAAATAATTTCGTAACCGAAAATACACAAATTTGGCAATAATAATAATCCCTTTCTCATTCATCTGAATTTTCCTTCAAACTCCAAATCAATATCTTCGGCTCCAAATTTTTTATCTCAAACTAACAATTCGCTTGAAATTATTGGTGATTGATCATGTTGTTAATGCTCTGTTTCGAGCATCACTTTCGGAAATGAATCTCAAAGAAATATTTGGTATTTTAATTAAATAATTAAGCAAAGCTCAAATACAAAAGTGTGGCTGACAAGAGAAAATTAAATGGATCCTTGATTTGGGATGTAGAGCAGTTTGAAAAATTGATCAAAACATAATACGTGTTCGCATGGACCGAATTGAAAACAACATTTTACATAGGTTGAATTCACAGCAATAATCGAACGAATGACGCATGAAAATATTTGTTTCATATCTCACAATATTTTGGAAAAATATAGAATTTCAGCTCAAACAAACGAAGTCTGGAGAGACAATTTAAAATAATAAATTTTTATTTTTCAAATTAATGAGATCGAAACATTTCCAATTTAAATTCCAAGGTTGAACATCAAATGTTTGCATTGAGAAAGTCTAACTTTCTTTATATCAGCCGTTTTTGGTAAAATTATCAATGTTATCGCAACATTTGCATGGAGCTACAAAGATCTCTTTGTAATGAGTAATGAGTAATGAGCCTTGGCATTGCTTCTCCATTCAAACAACTCAATGAAGATCTACAGAATATTAAAAGAAAGATGAGTATTTTTCTTCTTTTTCGATTCATAGCTCCCGACGAATTTATCTTCCAAATTCGACATTATGTGTCACCACACTGAAAAAAATTCGGTACTACAGAAAATGTGACGACGTCCGTCATATGACAACAGACGTTGGTCACCTTTTCTTTGTGTAATGCATACATTTTTCTGCCGTTGTCCGCCTTTTTTCGTTTCAATCCATTTGATCTGTCAATTGATATTATTATTCGTTTTTGTGAAGGATTTCTACTTGTAGCCGCTACTTTGCCATTTTGAAAATTTATGGAACAAAGTAAATTATGAATGTTTCTTTATTTAAAAAAGAAGGAATGTAGTGTATTCAGTTTTATCCGAGGGAATCGTTCGATTTGTTAAAAATTAGGAATAATTTTTTCCTAAAATTCAACTAATTTTGTTCAAATTGGATCAAAAATAATTTCGATTTCATCGAAGAATCAAGTCGAGTGAGAATCAATTTCTCGATCGAAATACGACATCAAGACATACGAAGAATTATGTGCCACGGTTTTAACATTGGAAAACCTTGGCTCCATACGACATAAGAGTATAATAACGATTTTTATGCCCATTGTCATTGAATTATTCATGAATTCGATATTTCATTTCGACAAATGAAGTACGAAAAACAAATTCAGTGACAAAACAAACAGACAATAATAGATCGGACCGCACACAGACAATACACACACACACGGTTTAAAGTAAAAAATATTTCATTTCATTTAATCTCGATCAGAATAAGACGCTTTAAGATATGAAAACGAATGTGCCACGGCTTCAACATTGAAAAACATTGGCTCCATACGACATAAAAATACCATAACGATTTCTCTTCCCATTCCAATTGAATTATTCTTGAATTCGATATTTTTTTCGACATATGAAGTACGAAAAACAAATTCAATGACAAAATAAACAGACAATAATAGATCTGGCCGCAAACAGACAATACACACACACACGTTTAAATTTAAAAAAATATTCATTTCATTTCATCTCGATAAAAATGAGCCGTGAATACATACGAAGAAATATGTGCCACGGTTTCAATATTTTGAATCGATGGCTTGATATGACATTAGAATACAATAACGATTTTACATCCCATTCCCATTGAATAATTCATGAATTCAATATTTTATTTCGACAAATGAAGTACGAAAAACAAATTCAATGACAAAACAAACAGACGAAAAAAGATCGGGCCGCAAACAGACAATACACACACACACACACACGTTTAAAGTAAAAAATATTCATTTCATTTCATCTCGATCAAAATAAGTCGTGAACACATATGGAGAAATATGTGCCACGAATTCATTATTGGAAAACATCCCATGTAGCCCGATTTTAAGAGTTAATACGTTTTGCGAAATTTTTTATTTTTTCCTTTATTGAGATTGTTTATTTGGATGCCTAAAAAGATATTAAATCAGGTCTAAAACATTACTTCTTCCCAATAAATGTTACAGCTTTTTCGAGCTCTAAAATTTCCCTATAAAATAATATACCGCTGATTCTGACGACTTGAGAGCGGGTCGCTACGAAATATTGATTGAATGTAAAAAATTTACATCAGTTTGACAAATAATTCTTCCTTCATTCATATTGCTCTGATCTTAGTTCAATTTTAATAAATATTACAAAGATCTTTGCCTAATATATCTATTATCTAAATGTATATTTTGGTCCTGAACAAGTTGATATTTTCAATTTCTTCAATTTCATTTCATAATTTGTCATATTTACATACATATATGCAGATTTGCGCCATTGATCCTTCGTATCTTTCGGTTCTGAAGCATATTGGTCTAATTTTGAGCATATTTTGAGTGTTCTTCTTGTATTCGCTACAAGGTTCGACCCATCCCTAAATTTGAGATTTCAATTTTTTTTTTCTTGCATACAGCTAAGTGGGTTTTGAGATTCCTCTTTTTTCCTGATATTCATTTTGTCTTCATACAATGTGTCTAACTCATTCAATCGATGTTGAAACATTTTACTTAGGTTGAATATAAAGCAATAATCGAACGTATGACGCACGAAAACATCTGTTCGGTGTCTCGCAATTTTTAAAAATAACAAGATCGAAACGTTTTCAATTCAAATTCCAAGGTTGAACAACGAGCTATGTATTGGTTTTTATACAACAATTTTCCCTATAAAAAGCGGCCGAAGCTCATCCGGATTCATCAGTTTTGAATAAACTTTGTTCAAGAAAAAAAAAACTAAATTAAAATGAAGTGCTCGTTAGCATTCTTCTTCGTAGCTTCCACGGCTATTTTGGTGGCCAGGTAACTTGACAATCATATATGATGTTCGGAATTGACAAAACTATTATTTTCCTCTAAAACATTCACAGCACTCCACCGCCAGAGTAAGTCCATTTCAGACAATAATATTAACCAATCATTTCAAAAACAAAATTAGTAAATTAAAATATTCTATAATGAAATAATAATTTATTTAATTTTTTAATTTTTTCTTAAATATAATTACAGCACGGGATCGTCAAAGTAAGCTCATTTCAGATAATAATATTAACTAATCATTCCAAAAACAAATTTAGTGATTTTATCTATAAAGAAAAAATATTTTTTTTTTCCTTTATTACATTTACAGAAATCTGAAGGATCTGTAAGTCCATTTGAGATAATAATATTAATCAATCATTTCAGAAACAAATTTTGTAATTTTATCTTTAATGAAAGAATTATTATTTTCTCTTTGATACAATTACAGCAATGATTATTTACGGTAGGTCCATTTTAGATTATAATGATAATTAATCATTCCAAAAACAAATTTAGCTATTTTATCTATAATGAAAGAATAATTATTTTCTCTTTAAAACTTTAACAGCAACCTACCGAAACTGTAAGTTAATTTCAGATAATAATATAAACCAAAAACAAATTCAAATATTGTATCTTTAATGAAAGAATTATTATTTTCTCTTTGATACAACTACAGCAATGATTATTTACCGTAGGTCAATTTTAGATTATAAAGATAATTAATCATTCCAAAAACAAATTTAGTTATTTTATCTTTAATGAAAAAACAATTACTTTCTTTTGAATACATTTATAGCGCTGAAGCGAAAAAGTAAGTCCATTTTAGATTATAATGACAATTAATCATTCCAAAAACCAATTTAGTAATTTTATCTATAATAAAAGGATTATTATTTTCTCTTTGATACATTTGTAGCGTTGCACGGGCACGGTAAGTTCAGTTCAGATAATAATATTAACAAATAATTCCAAAAACAAATTTAGTAATTATATCTATAATGAAAGGATTATTATTTTCTCTTTGATACATTTACAGCGATGATCTTTATCGGTAGGTCCATTTTAGATATTAATATTAGTCAATCATTCCAAAAACAAATTTAGTTATTATATCTATAATGAAAGAATAATTATTTTCTCTTTAATACATTTACAGCGATGCAGTGATGTAAGTCCATTTCAGATAATAATATTAGCCAATCATTCCGAAAACAAATTTTGTAATTTTATCTTTAATGAAGGAATTATTATTTTCTCTTTGATACAATTACAGCCGTGATACGTTTAGGTAGGTTCATTGTAAATAATAATATTAACCAATCATCATAATCAAAATGAATTTAGTAATTTTATCTATAATGAAAGAATAATTTTTTTCTCTTTGCAACAATAACAGCCATCCAGCGTAAGTTCATTTTATATAATAATAATAACTAATCATTCCAAAAACGAAATCTAGTAATTTTGTCTAAAATAAAAAGATTATTTTTTTTCTCTTTGATACAATTACAGATTTCAAGAGTTAGCGTAGGTCCATTTTAGATAATAATATTAATCAATCATTCCAAAAACAAATTAAGTTATTTTATTTTTAAATCATTAACAGCAGCCAGCCGAGTTCGTAAGTCGATTTCTGATAATAATATTAATCAATCATTCCAAAAACAAATTTAGTTATTTTATTTTTAAAACACTAACAGCAGCCAGCCAAGTTCGTAAGTTGATTTCTGATAATAAAATTAACTAATCATTCCAAAAACAGATAAAGTTATTTTATCTATAATGAAAGAACAATAATTTTTTCTATATTAAATTTTCAGCAATGCAGTGCACACGTAAGTCCATTTCAAACCAATTTAGTAATTTTATCTATAATAAAAGGATTATTTATTTCTCTTTAAAACAATTGCAGCGTTAACTTAGTAGAGTAAGTCCATTTTAGATAGTAATATTTATTTGCGAATCATTCCAAAAACAAATTAAGTAATATTATCTATTCAAATCATTCAGTAATGGAAAAGAGGAGCGTGCACAGCTGTAAATTTAATAACTTTTTTTATGTTTTTCTGAATTTTATAAAGAGTCGATTTTAAATTGGTTTGTTTCAGTGTACATCAAATATACAACATGTTTCCAAATACTTACAAGCACATGTAGGTTTTGTTTCACGCCCAAATACAATTGCAATTATTTCATTACATTTTTTATTTATTTTTATTTCTAGTTTGAAGAAAGCAGGCATTATCGAGTAAGTTTATAACGAAAAATTAATTTAAATTTTGAACTGATAAACATTAATCATTAATTAATTTTGATTCGGGTTCGGTGCGTTGCAGCAAGAACACTCCCAATGACGAGTAAATTCAATTATGATGACCATAATTTAGGCTTAATCAAATACTCATTCATTTTAAATTCTTTTCATCAGCATACCGGGAAAGATCTCTGGCGCGGGACTGGGGTGAGTAAATTTTTTTTTTAGTTTTAGGCTTAATTACGTCAAAAACTAAAATTAATTCTTACATTCCTAATGTTGCAGCCAACTTACAGAGGCATTGGAGCCCTCAGATGGGATTTGATTTGATATACCCAACTGCAATATTCAATTAAACATTCACAAATATATCAATAACATTCAATGTAATAATTTTTGGCAAAATATAATACGAAATTGAATTGTTAACTTATGATATAAAGAAATAAAATATTTTTGAATGTTCACAGTTCACACATCGAATTGAAGTTTTGTTTCTAAGTCTATAGAATTGGCGTAAATAGAGACCGCTAATTTTTGTCAGAATTGCAGAATTGGCTCTCAAAAAAAAGTTTGCATTGATGATGAATATTATTTTCCTATGAATTTTGAATTCCAAAGAAAACAGATATAGATACAGATATGGTAGTTCTAGTTTACTTACTGATGGGTTTAAGGACTTTGTAACCTCTATGATACCACAAGCAATATGTGTAATGTAGTTTGTGTTCTTTTGGCCCAATTTCTTATGGTGACAATTTTTCAACATCAATTTCAACTTCAACGGACTTCTGATCACTTTCATCGCTATCATCAGCAACATATTGTGTCATTCTGCGCCACATTGAAAGAGAATTTATTGGAAACTCAATTAATTAGAAAATCAATTGCGACGTATGAAAAGTTGTAAATTCTTTCGTCCATATATTCGTTTAGCTATTTAATGATAAAATTAGAAAAGATTTCAATCAACTTTTTCACCTTAGACCAAAGAGTAAAATAGTATGATTCATGTACGCGTACTTGAACTATTTTTTTGCTGAGCGCAGGCTTCAGTTTGGGAGATACGGATTTAGTGTCTTCGGCAAATGCCGTACCTGGTACAAGATCTACAATTTTCAAGAACATTGTCTGCATCTACCTCCTCTCAATAAGGCCACGTACTGCGTACATGTCAAGTACAACTAAATAACTGTACCGAGGCTTCCCTTGCTGAACGAAAACAATGTCTTTTGCGCTTGTGATCTCTAAAATGATAGGTACGAATCATAGGTAAACTTAGGGCTTGTATCGCCGGTCTTGATCTTTTTCTTCATTTGTGTTCAACTGTTGCGGAGCATACAGTAAATGAGCTGAATTGAAAATGGAAATTATTTTAAATTGTTTTACATCAAATTAAAAGTTTGAATTGCAATTCTTACTTATTGCCTGCACTTTAATCTTGTCTTTGTAGGCCGCATCCATACACGATGAATCGAAAAAACCAATTGAAGTATACAATATATTGCGAGCTGTTCCACATTATTCTTGGTACACCGAAGTAAGTCGTTTTAATGAAAAGGTTTGGTGGACAATACGGTCACATTATCCGGAATGAGATTTTTCTTTTTGAACCGAAAGCTCATTTTGAGTGCGAGTTGTTTGAATAATTCGATTGTTGTCATTGTGCTTTTTGATTCTTTTTTGAACTGTTTATTCACAATTTATATCCAAAAAATAATCCAATTTCAATCAGACGATAAAAAACCAACTCTTTGCAATGAAATTGATAGAGCGCCATAAATTTCTATTTCAATTACATTCGCATTTTCAACCGTTCACCTTTTATAAAATATTACATTTCTTTGAATACATCTAACAAATCGACATTTCAAATGTTCAAAAACATGTGTGGCGCATCCACTAGCATGAGCAAACGTTCAATTTTGTTTAATTTTTTATTTCTTCAATGTGTAGAAATCGTTGTTCAAGTAGTTTATTGCAAGAAATAAGATAAGCTTTAATGCAAAGATATGACTTGTTCGGAAATTCACCAAACAAACTTTTCATACTTTAAAATTGATAAACTTTTATTAATTAAATGGAATCATTTTCACTAACAAGAAAATGAGAACAGGTTAAAAAAACATCAATTAAATATTATAAAGCACAAAAAGTAAATGATTGTTTTATTTTCAGATCACCAATGAGGACAAAAAAATAATTTTGCATTGAGATCATACAAACGACGTTTCACTACATCATGTTGTGTAAAATGTAGGGTTTTCATGTATTGGTTAAAACCGTTGAGATTTTTTGTACAATTGTCGTGAGAGTTTTTCATTTGTTTTTAAAGTGAAAATCTTCATGAATTTTACATACAGTCCCAAATAGATCAAACACATTTATTTTCGAACACATTCTCTTTTTTCAAGATCATGGAATATAAAAAAAAATATTTTAAACAAAATCGCGCAGCTATATTTGCTTCAACTCAGTTGACTTTGTACACAAATGGAACATTCTTTTACGAAATGTCAAACACACCAATACATGAAAACCCTACATTTTACACAACACGATGTAGTGAAACTTCGTTTGTATACAGTCTGTAGTGTTGTGCACCAAACATACTTTTACTGTGTATTAAACATTAGATTTATGGTCCATTCTTCGACCGTAAACTTAATTATTATTATTATTTTTTCTATTCGCGTAAATTATGTATTTTGGGCTGCTATTTGGTCTTGGCTCATGTCGTCACAATCAAACTGGTCCATTGTTTGTACACGGCTGAACAAAGGTTAATGAATTTGAAATATGAAAATTATGATCGGAAAGAGTTTGATACAACACAATGCTCAAGTGTCAAGGTACTTTCTGGGACACTTTGACCGTAAGTAACCTTTTTATTCAATTTTATCATTTGTTGTATTTCTGGATAGTCAGAACATAACAAATGATAAAGTTAAAAAAGATTACTTACGATCAAAGTTCCACAGAACATTCATCAAAGATCAAAAACATTTCAACTCAAAGCCTGAAATCCATGGATGATTTGGCTTCCATTTCACGGCAGAGTGCCCATGTAAATTAACTTGGGTAAAATGCCGCTTAGCTCTCATATAAGTTTACATGGCCTAACGCAGCGTTGCGTTGAATTTTGTTTGCGCGCTCATTTCGGCATTTTTTCGGAAAAGAAAGTGCTAGCTAAAATTTTCACGATTTTTGCGGGTCGTGGTTTTCCGCGGATCAAAAATTTTGGCGGTTTTATTTAATTTAGGATATAAGTTTTTCTTGGAAATAATTTCAGAATATAATTAAGAGTTTTGCAACGAATTGTAAATGTAAACATACGTTAACAGTAAAAAATATTCATTTCGTATCATCTCGATAAAAATAAGTCTTCAATACATACGAAGAAACATGTGCCACGGTTTCAATATTTTGAATCGATGGCTTGATACGACATTAGAATACAATAACGATTTTACATCTCATTCCCATCGAATCATTCATGAATTCAATATCTTATTTCGACAAATGAAGTACGAAAAACAAATTCAATGACAAAACAAACAGACAATAATAGATCGGGCCGCAAACAGACAATACGCACACACACGCGCGTTTAAAGTAAAAAATATTCATTTCATTTCATCGCGGTCAAAATAAGTCGTGAATAGATACGAAGAAACATGTGCCACGGTTACAATATTGAGGAACGATGGCTTGATACGCCATAAG
>GL502781.1:417355-434636 GCA_000149185.1 Mayetiola destructor
GGGGGAAATGTTTTTTCGCAATTTTTGCAATGTTGAAAAACAACAACACAAGAACTCTTTATCTCAGAAAAAACGGCAAAAGATTCCCGTCAAAGATGAGTTGTAACACCATAAATTTGGTGAACAAACAACGGCACCGCTGTCACATTCGATAAATGTGGTTGATTAACTGCGATGTTTAACCAGAAAAGTTTCATTTTCTCTTTTTTCTCTCTCTCTCTCTCTCTCGATACGAAACTAAATTTTTGAATAGATGAAGTGTGAATTGGTCTTCTCGTTCTCCTGTAATCGACCATCAACATAGACAAGTCACAAGTCGCATAGAGAAAAAAAAACAAAGTCCTATATCCCAATAATGTCAATTGCTGGCAGTTAATGAAATTCCTTTCGCACTATTGTTCTTTAGAAACTTTTAACGTTGAGATCGAATCAATAAAAATCAAGTGGATTGTTTGTGACCAACATCCAAACAAGTTATTTGCTTTTTCAGCGATAACCGAATGCCATAAGATGTACAACTTTTGTTTTAATTCGTTCGTATTGTTGATGTTATTGGCGACGGTTGGCAAAATGAAATGCACGAAAACGTAAGGAAAAGCAAATATTCTGGAATATAAGAGATACGCAGCCGAATACTGAATACAAAAATTTAGTAAAATGAAGTGAATAATTGTTTTTGTTACCTCGTCGCTGAAGGAAGTTTGAATGCGTGTCCTATTGTTGTTTGTGGGCCACATATGGCTATCAAATGCATTAACAAACATTCAATAACTTATCGTCTTTCGATCTAATGATGCCTCGCATTGATACGTGCCGCGACTATTCAAGTGAAAATCAATACTGGTCATTTAGACATCGGCCACTGTAATCCAAAGATTAAATGCAGGAAACACTGAATAGAAGGCAACTTCTAATCAAGAGAGAACTAGCTCAATACAAACAGTGTGAATTGTGAATTCATTCATATTCATCACAAGCGTTCATTTATTCATTATTTTGTAGTGGTTACCATCGAGGGTCCCTGACTGAATCTGTCATTCTCATTCGTGGCATACAAAAGATGAGAAAAACGCGATTTGGCACTTTATTTTGATAAATGATGAACACAATATGCATTACTTGCTATTTTACACTCAATTTTGCAATTCAGATTTCAGCGCTTTGCGACAACAATTTAAAATGATGACAGCCCTACATTTCGCTATAGCCATCAATGAGACAGTCAAATTGATGGTTACACGATGTAATTCTCACCATTTTTTACACCACCCTCTTTTCGAAATCCAGTTAGCTGCTCATTTTGTTATGTGTATCAAGGTTGATTGTCGGTAGTGTCAATTTTAATAAAACATGAAATAAATGTTCCTTTTGTTCATCATTCATCTCAGTTTATTCAATTTTCAAACTCTCATTCAATGTTCGGAAATATAAATGACATAATTTACAGTTTAAATTCGTATTGTGTATTGTGTATTGTATACTGACTACGACTAACGAATTACGATATGGAAATTTATTTTGAAAGTGACACCGCAACACAAAGAATGAAATCGAACGATTGATTACACAGGTCCCAGCCGGGAAAAAGATTTTTTTTTTGCCGGTTAATATAGCACAAATTTGCAGGAGGGGGAACATGAAACAGCGCTGGCTCAGTGTTTATGTTTAAAAATTTTAAGTGGGCCAAGTCATCCAACCAGCTTACCATTAAATAACAAAATATATCTTATCCGTTCATTTCTTCGGATCTCCATTGAGCAAGGAAATTGAGGAGGGGGAACATGAAACAGCGCTGGCCCAGTGTTTATGTTTAAAATTTTAAGTGGGCCAAGTCATCCAACCAGCTTACCATTAAATAACAAAATATATCGTACCCGTTCATTTCTTCGGATCTCCATTGAGCAAGGAAATTGAATATGCCGGGCAAAAAACCAGAACGGTTGTAGCAAATTCTAAACAAACAACAAATTTTCAAATGAATGAATAAACAACAATTTGATTGTGATGATTTTGCGGAAGGGTCGAAAATATTTTAATTTGCTTCGTTTGCACATCCAAAAACATAAACATATTAAAAAGCAATAAAGCCATCGATACAAAACAATCATCATAGGATACATACTTTGGTTGAGATAAGAATCAAATGAAAGCTAAAATATATCCGGAACAAATTAATAATAACAAATAAAATTGAATATTTGTGACAGAGTTTAATCTGCGATGACATCGTTTGTTCATTGTTCAGCTATCAAAAAAATTGGGGAGAATTCAAATTCATCCAGATGAATATATTTTGTTTTTTTTCTCTTTCGATTAGCTTATTATTAGCACACCAAAAAGAGCAAATACTGGCACTTAACATTGAACAAACCATACGCATGTTTCATTATTTAATTTCCATGAAATGTGCTGCTTTATCAGAGACCAAAGATCAAAAACAACATTCGGATTGACGTTGTTCTGGTTCGTAATTTTTGTTTCTTTTTCTTTTTTTTTTTCATTTTCATTTTCATTTGAAATTTGAGGGGTTGAATTTATAAAATATTTCGTATGACATTGTACATTTTGAATGCGAAAGAAAACAAGCTGTGTGGCCCAAAAGAAAAGCCATCTTGCCTACCGTCGTACAATTGTATATTGTGCAATTATGTGATAGCTGCCGAAATGATGCGTAAGTAAATCTAAAACAATATTTATTCGCCCTTTGTTTTCTTTATCTACTGTTCGTTGTTTGAGAATATTTTACAACCATTTGTGAGCATTAAAGTCCTTGCCAAGTTCTTCCTGTGCCTTCGGTGGCTCCATATCGCGTGCCTCATCCTACTTCTATAATCTACACATCAAACAAAACATTGAATTTTAATATTTTTCATTTTTCCATGGCATATCCCACAAACCAAATGACTCGGAACATTGAACAATGCCAATGACTTCTGGTCCTGCTGCGATTTTATTTTGTTTCTTATTGCGACAAAGTTTGGCCCGTTATGAATATCATCAGTCGGCATTCGGGAGACGGGATGTCAAGAAATATTAATATTGAAAAGAAGAAAAAAAAATGCACAAAACGAAGACTACAAAGCGATTATTATGTAAATCCATTTGCTCAAAGAATTTCCGAATGGAAAAGACAAGACGCAATTTCATTGCTTTGAAGTGATAACATCATTTGGCATTAAAATTCTAAGAAACATTCAATGTCGCTGAAATTGCTTGTAGCTTACAATTTCTTGTTAACAATTCATAAATGTTTTCAATAAAAATTTTTAGCGGGCATAAACTGAACTCAAAACGAATGAATAATTTGCTAACTGTGATTAAATTTGAATATTTAATCGGGAAATGTTGTGCGACGGCAAAGAAATATTTCATCGTTGGAAATAATCGTCGCGTCAATTTGCGAGGTGAAAATTGAATTCTCTCGTGGGCTCACATAAATGACATTCACAATAGGGTTAATTGCACTGATGAAATCAAAAATGTATATCGTATGCCAAGTCAGTATACGCAATAAACATAGGCAATCGACGACGGCATTCGGCGAAAGCATCAAATGAAAATGAGGAATTTATCTGGAGCGGGGCACGTGTGGAATACATTAAAAATTGAACACGAAAATCCTTTAATTTTTCAGTTTTATTTTTTTTTGTTTTTTCAATTTTTTATTTGACTTCAGGGAGATTTGAAATGCAAAAAATGGCCGATATTCGATGTTCAATGCTTAAATATGAACCAAATCCAGCTCTCTAATCAATTCAGATGAAAGATTTTCATTCTTGCCAAAGAATTCAAATTATTCACGTTTCTAAAATGGCGAAACAATGTTTAAGCAAAGCAAAAATGTCGTACAATCAGTTTTGCGACGATATATTATCGCTTCGCAATCAACAGGCCAGCATGCAAATTGTTTAAAGAATTTCTCGTTTGCATTAACATTTTGCAACTGGAGCGAATCCGAAGTGAATTGTGTGTTTTTTTTCTTCCTTCGCAAGATTGTCGTTTCAATTGATTATTTCATTCGAGATAATATTTCATTTACACTTTATGCAAACGGCAAATGGCACACACGGAACATCTTACAATCACTTCAGGTTAATGGATCGATTTTGTGACATTTTGCATTCTACTCTTTATTCTTTATTATTATTATTATTGTTATCGACGGCGATGGATGTGCAAAGCATTTGCATTCATCTGAATGCTGTACAGTGCATTGTGTATTTGTTATAGTGGCTGGCTGACGGTTGTGAACATCGTTTTAACATTAACATCAGGTGAGATTATGCACAATTCTTGATGTTAATGTTATCAATGTTCATCGTTTTTTATCTTTATTTTAATTAATCGTTCGATTTTTGTCAATCCTTTTTATTCCATTCAATGCAAAATGAATTCAAATCAAAGATAAAGGTTGAGTCTGATGCCAAACATGAACTTTGGCGTTGAAATGATAACATTTAGTTGGAAATATATTGAATGAATGATTGTGTATCGAATTTGATGATTGTCACACATTAGTTTCCTTTTCAATTAAGCTTTTCAGCGCCTTTATAACTTTTTATTCCATTCAATGCAAAATGAATTCAAATCAAAGATAAAGGTTGAGTCTGATGCCAAACATGAACTTTGGCGTTGAAATGATAACATTTAGTTGGAAATATATTGAATGAATGATTGTGTATCGAATTTGATGATTGTCACACATTAGTTTCCTTTTCAATTAAGCTTTTCAGCGCCTTTATAACAGCACCAATCACCTTCAATTGATTATCCATCGGAACGTAGATCGATTCAGTACAAAAAGGTAGCAAAAAGATATCTACACTTGATAAATTCACCACATGCATTGTTCATTTTTTGAATGAAATGAACGAAATTCGTGCATCGATTTTACTACATTGCCCTAGAGCAGAGTGTTGTGAAATTTTAACTAAATTCAAATTCATTCAAGTGAATATCATTAAGATGGATTTTGATGAATGAGCGAAAATGGTGAATCATATTTGGCAGCCAACCAGTCGGTCAGAAAACATTTCATAACCGCTTCCATTTTGCCGAAATAAAGAAGTTGATCAACGAAAAAACATATCAACAACAAACAAACAAACAAAAAAATTTCATTTTAATTTCCTTCTTTGAATTTCAAGAACGCGATGCGTGCATTTGCCGATGCCTAATAATTATGTTCGGAAACCGATAAACGATAGCCATTCTGAACCAATATGTATTTGATGTTTTTTGTGCGTTAAATCATAAGAAAAGATGAAATCGCGAAGCGTGGGAATCAGTTGAAGGAACTGCCTTCTGCCTTCTGTGTACCATGTATACCCGACAACAATAATAATAATGACTGATATCGAAACGAAGAATGAACACATTCCATTAAATAATATTTAAATAATTTTGGATTTTGATTTGAAATAAAAACAATCAAATCGATAATCTGCGTAACGAAACCGTGCAAAATAGATAAACGATCGACGGAAAATGAAAACTCAGTCTAGGATCGGAATGGTTCATTGGCAACAAAAGGACGATAGTCATGATTTTACAAATTGAATTGAAAGAACCACTCAGTTACGCTGAATGGATTTTCTTTTTGATTTCCGAAATTGTTTTTACTATCATTAAACGTTAAACACACAGCCGATTGAAGGTTGATGTAAATTTCATAATCGTATTGAGTCGCTTGTTAGATGAATTCATTAGTTTTGAGCACGAAAAAAAAAGAAGAAAACGATTTGAAGCCGCCTTCAGTGAAGAGCCCATCCACCATCCACGTATATCATTATCGTAAGTGTTTTGTGATGTTAAAAATTACTGTTCGGCTCAATTCAAACCCAAGACAATATTCCAAACAGAAATGAATATGTGAACAACGGGCACAATCTTGTACGGAATGAATGCACTGGGCGCAATACGTTTTTTCCTCAGTTATTTGGATTTATTAATGTTTCTTTCTCCTCATCAACAAAGAGCTTAGTCTCAATGTAGATTTGTTTGGCATGTTAACAATGATGTTGCCTGTGCGTGCAATTTGTACGTCCTCCAAGTCACGATTTTTGATGTTTGTTTTTTTTTTTGCCTTCCCGTTTGTTTACTCCTGTAATGTTAAACATTGAATTTTCATGTTTTCATTTTGCAAATGAAAAAAAAAAACAACAGATAAACGTGAAATTCGATGCTAAGCAATTGTGTCCATTTGTCCAGATCCTTAATTTAGTGAGTTTGTTTCCCCTTTTTATTTTTCGTGTGATTTTTCTCAACGAATTTGATCGATTTAAGAACCACGAGCATACCATAAAATAAACAAAAGCCAGTTGCGCACAACGTCATGCTTTCTTACTTGTTACAACTGACTAGAGGAGCACAGCAATGCAAAAAAAAATGAAAGAAAAGAAAAGAGCAACCAAACGAAAAAAAAAGTCTTTTTCATTATGACTTTTCGTCATCATCATTCTCGTTTTGTTCAACGTTTGTGGCAATGCCGTTTCGATAATAATATTTTGTTCTTTTTTATTGGAAACCTTTTTTTTATTTTCGTCAGCCATTATAATGGTCCTGTATGCGATACATTGCAATACACTGAATTTCACACATTATGGATTATGGAACGTTTATCTTTGGAAAAATGCCTGACGTGGGAATATTTTCGAGAGCACATCACATTTTGATCTTTTTGTTGATGTTTTAGCACAATAAATCGCGTGTTTGCATTCCGGTATGTCTTTTTGTGAAAATTATTTTTTGCTTCTGCTTTCAATCGTTTTAAATAGTCGATTTTACCAAATTGTTTTCATTCCAAGTTTTCACATTTGGGATCGACTGATCAACCGACCAACGAACCAACCAACTAACCGATCGTGGCAAAATGGTAAGAAAGATGCATTGCATTCGGATTCGGTTCGGTTCAATATACATATATCGGTGAACAAATTATGAGCACGGAGAGCCTATTGTTGTTGAAGCATCCAGAAAACATGAAACATAACGTACGTACGTACGTAAAGTAGTTGATGAATAAGTTGATTAGTTTATTGCAAAGGTGAAACATATTCAATTTTTACGCTGCATTTATCTTTGGCTTCTTATTCGTTTCGATTTCCCACTGCATTAAATGTTAGAACGTACGATTCGCGTTCATTCTTTTCATTTTCGTGTAGACATAATTCTCGGTTTTGTAAGCTCAAAGTGTAAGACATGCAGTTAAACGGCCATCGAGAATTGAGATTCTTATGTGATAATTTTTCATATGAAAATCGCAGGCATAATGAATGGATTGCAATGGTGTTACAAACAAAAGGAATCGAACATGATTGCCTTTCATGCTGTGTCAACTGCAAAATGAATCAATGCTGCATTACTGTATGCATACAGAAAATAATAACAATAACAAACCAGTGATAAACGAAACATTGGATGAGTCATCAACAATTTGCGATTCTTGGGGCATTCACCATCGGTCGGTAGTCGGTAAAATCGGCTCATTTCGTTGTAATAATATGAGAGATATCAGATTATATGTTTGCGTTATGGTTTTTCATTGGTTGTGTGTGGCAAGTAGCAAGTGTACTAGGCAATTTGGCCTGGACTAGGTCTCTCTTTTTTTTTGCCTTTTTTTTCTCTCGTTCAATACGATGTGTGCAATGTGCACTAGGAATGTTTTAAACGATTCTTTTTTAATGTGTACCTATTCGAATTTAAGAACTTGCCTGTTGCCCTTAATCACATGTCGATCGTTTGAAGTGTATTCTGGCAAAACAAGCATCAAATAGAATTCAGCCAGAGAGAGAGAGAGAGAGAAAGAGAGTTCATGCACGATTTTGTCTGTTGAATTGCATGTTTTGCAAATGCTTTTTATACACAAATTAAAAATTACGTTGCACGTAGCTGCTCTCCTCTCTGTCCTTCCTCTCCCTTCTCTTTCAATTTTCTTGCAATGTGTGGGAAAGTATGCGTTTCCTTGTCAATATGTCGACCATTTAACAAATTAATCTCTCAATAACAATGTTGTTTGTTGAATGTTGAAAACAAATCCTGATGCAATGCATTACCAATGAATTGAATCACAACGTAGAGATGCATTTTCAATCTGCAATTCGTTTGGCGTTCATTATTAGTGATAAATCCATAAGTATTAAAATGAAAGCTTCTATGGTCACCCGAAACCTCCAATAAACCACAATTATTGCTTTAGTCTGCGTTTGTACTGGAAATTTTTCAAAGCAATTTCGAAATTGTTTCAGAATTTGTAATCAACTTGAATAAAATTAAACGTGTGCCATACCAGACTTACACACTTGTGGTGAAGAAAGTTGAGAACAAAAGTCTGTACGGTCTTTTTGAATGCATTTAAGTGTGTGCATTTCTTAAGAGTCCATTATATATGATGCGGTTTTCGAATTTTCCCTTTTTTAGTCCATCCAGTAGCCATATTTATGATATACCATGTAATCCTATCGTCTTGATATAAATGCAAAATTCCATAAGTTTTGCTTTCGACACTCAAAATACGAATATTCCTAATTTGAAAAAAAAAAAAACTCAATTTCCCTTCCCCAATCAGCACTGGCATGTAATGAACCTGAATGCAGAATTAAACAGCTTCAATTTGATTGTTTCAGCCTCGATTTAAAGCTAATACATATCAATTACTCTTTTATTCTCTCATAATACGATTTAACACATGTGAATACAACGAGTACCATAAAAAAGCCGATAATAATAATAAAAAAAAAAAAATAACGCGACAAAATATATTTACAAGAACAACAAAGAAAAGAATCCATTACACATTACATAATAGCACATCATACACACATCAGAATCACTTGTTCATCTTTTCACCCCTCGCCAAAGTCATGTTAAACATTCGGCTTGACGTCTGTCGGCATTATTTTATTCTTTTTCGATTGCTGCCACTTTTTGACAATATTCAACACAATAAATTCCCGTATTTCTGTATCAACCATCGCGACGACTTTAGATATTGAAAGTAAATTGCAATCGGATATTAAGCGACTTGAACATCATCCGATAGAGTAACAGAACACCAACAATAGCAATCAATGTTTTTTTTTCTTCCCCTTCACACAAGAGCCAATGTAAAAAAATCAAAAGAAAAGTGTGTGTGTGAGAGAGAGAGAGAGAGCGACAGCCATGAATTCGAATAAATAAAAAAAAAATATGAGGGTGGATTTTTATCGTCTTTTGTCACATTATACACAACACATATCTGAACATTGTGTGCGCCCGCCAAATCATATTCTCATTCCATTCGATAATGCGGTAAGCATTGGCACATTCTTCATTTGCTTTGTTATTTATTCGGTTGCCCGAAATTCCCATCGATTGAATCAAACAATCAACAAAGAAACAAAAGGAACTTTTGCAGTCTATCATCGACATATCTTTTGGTTTTTCCCTTCTTTTTCATTCAACGATTCTGGTTCGTTTTTTGTCATTTTTTTTTTTTTGAGATTCTTATCGGTTCGGCCTTGCTTTTGCCGCACATTTACGGTGCAGTAGCTGTATCATGATGCTTAAGTGTCACTGATGGTATTTTATGGGCAAAAAGATGGAATAAAATTCCTATGAAATGTGACTTTTAAGGATCAAAATCTGGTCACCTGTTGCCGCTGTCGATTGCCGTTGATTGAAATATGATTTTTTATGGCACTTTAATCATCGAATCAAATGAATATGAAAAAAAAGAGAGAAATATTCCACGAAATGATTTCGGAATTATGTGTGTGTGTTTTTCCAGATTTGAACAATTAGGATGGCATTTATCAATTTTATGTGAAAATCGTGTGTTTGCCATTTCAAGAAATGACCCTCATGTATTTATGACAATTTTTTTTTTTCTGTTCAGATGTTAGCTGTTTTTCGTTTCAGCCTCTTGAATTGGCTCTTCGAATTAATCAATTTTTTTTTTATACGCAAAATAAAAAGAACATCTTTTTTTCAACCGCATCGTAATCGTTTCATCATGTTACCCTCGTAGAAACAATGGAACATACGGATTAGTAAAATAAATGCCATCAAAATTGCTCTTTTTATTTCAGATTTTTTTTTGTTTGTTTTTGTTTTAAGAAAAAAATTATTGTTCAAGGAAAAATAATAACAGGACGAATGAACGGTGAATGTTTAATTTCACTGTTTTGAACAAAGAACCGGAAATATCCATGACAAATGGCACAAGATGAAACCCCTCTTTAAATTGAGCAATTCAGCATTCCACAAAGAAAACAATTAATTAAATATAATTCACCTAGTTAACGGAATGATGATGATGAAAAAAAAATGCACCCAATTCAATGGCATTTCCTTAACAAGCGTTACCGAATGATTAAAATTCAATTGGACTCATTTGTGTTACGACATCATGGCTGAATGTTCATTTTGAAAACATAACACCGAATTAAACGAATTCGAATTCGTTCTTTTTTCGCTCTCTCTCTCGCTCTCTCTGTCGTTGCATTTGCGAGGGGTTGAAATGGTTCCTTGGAATATTTTCAATTTTGAATCATGAGAATATTTTTCGGATTCGTTGCTTTTTGCCTTGCAATTGATATATGGTGGCGTTTAACAATGCATGGGAATGCATTGTAATAAATTCGAATGACTATTCAAATCTAAAAAAAAAATGAGAATATTTTTCGGATTCGTTGCTTTTTGCCTTGCAATTGATATATGGTGGCGTTTAACAATGCATGGGAATGCATTGTAATAAATTCGAATGACTATTCAAATCTAAAAAAAAAAAAACGAAAAAAACAATTGTTTGTGGTTCGCATAAGAAAATAGGCAATTTTAATTAAAATCCGAGATCCGAGGCAGTTGAATGCCGAATGTCTCTTTGCATATCTAATGTCACAATATGAATTTCTTCTTTTTCCTTCTCTCATTAAGTGATTAAGAATGATTAATGTTCGACAAAGACAATCTGGCGCCCCTTACAATAACGCTCCAAAGTTACACTACAACCACATGATACAAATTTTGACATGCTGTTGACCAAATTGTTAATTTTTCATATTCTTTGCTCTGTCATTAATTGCTCAATTCAGATGAAAAATGATGGATTAGATGGAGCACTGTCGTGGCTACATGCAATATCACCAACAAATTGTATGCGAGAATAAACAGAGATGACACTGAGACATTTGATGTGGTTTTTCCATTTGATACATTTAATATTATGATTTTTATTGAATATTTGTTAATGATATATATTTTACAATGTTTTGTGATTTATTTTATGAGCTAAAAATATTTTTGTATACATAATGAGTTTTGTGATTTGTTTATCGTTAACATTGCCTTACACATTGCACTACATTAAATAAGAAATTAATTCATAAATGATTCGATTAATTTTCTCTTCATTTTCGAAGAGTTCAGAGTTCATTCGTTTACAGAGAACCAAAACTGTTGATCTTTTTACGCATTGATGAATCGAGCAGGACGAAAGGTGTACAGTTGTATCGCTTGTGCGTTCATTCATTTTAATCTACATCACTAAATTGATTTATTTGTTGAGATTTATATTTTTGAGAAGTGGCTTACAGTTTAACATCTAACATCGTCATAACATTCAAACATTTGTACATCAATTTTTTTTCTTTTTTTAATTTCTTAATTTGGCGATTTACTAAAATCTAAAAAAAATTGGCTTAACTGCGAATCGTACCGATGGCCATTAATAAAAAGCAAAAAAAAAATGTTTCCCCTGAATTGAAACGGTTTCGTTGTTTAACCAACTGAAATGCTTGGTGCTGTGTTGACTTGACTGTATAATATCGATCGTAAATGATTTTGTTGAACAGCGTGCAAAATCCAATTTGAGATGTCATGTTTGCGCATAAAATCATCGTCTTTAATTGGCATTGGTGGCAATGATGGTGATTCTGCTTTGGGACTCACAACATCGATTTTATTTGATTTGTTCATCGAAAGATCTAAAACGATATCTTCATTGTGACAATCACTGCTAGTGCCCGATTGGCTACAATCCAACGGGATATCCTTATGTAAATCGACTTGATGATGGGTGCGCAATGTTTTTGTTTTATGCATTAAATCTAATGGTTCATCATAGGATTCGGTGAATGGTAGCTGAGCATCATATCGTATTGGATTTTCACTTTTGCGCTTGCGTTTCATGCTAATGGATTTTGAATAGGAAATCGATTGATTTTTTTCATCGTCAATAGATGGCGTCATTGGTGGCGAAATTGAATCGTCACGCAACGAATGGGTTTTATATTCGAATTTGTCATCGTCGCTGGTGCTGCGTGGTGATGATTTTGGGCTTGAAATCATTGACGATGTTGATGCTGAACTACCATAAAAATTTGGATTCATCGATGCAGCTGCATTAAAATTTGGATCACGACGAAGAATATTCAATGATAATGCCATCATTGGATTAACAGCAGCTGGCATCATATGATGTGCAAATTCTGGCGGTACAATTGGTCCATTGTAGGCTCCATTACGTAAACTGCGACCATCGTATGCAGATACCTTGCGACGCAAATACGGTGAATGTAATTTTGGATTTGGATTTGCACTGTGACGATTGCGTGATCGACGTGAACTAAACATCATGACACATCCTTCAACCGTACATTTATGCATTTCCTTCAAATGAACGGCTGAAAAATGAATTTTTAGCGCACCTTTGTCACAAAATGTCTTGAAGCAGACGTTGCATTGTATACGTTTCTTTCCAGTCGATGGATCAATGTATGAAATTCCCAAATCATTTGGCAGCAAACCGTTTCGCATTTTTTTCGCTTGAGGTTTGCCCTTTGGTTGTGACAATGCAGCTGATCGTTGACGCATCATAGTTTGTTGATGCTCTTGATGGATTTTATTTTGGGCTTCAAATAGTTGCCTTGAAATCATTTCGGCAGCTTCGGTTGGATGTGATTCCATCGATGCACCCAATTTACGAAAGTCAAATAATTGCATTTCGTGTTTAATTTCTTTTTGTTGTTGTTGTTGTCTGTTGTTTGTTCTGCAGAGGAGAAATTTTAAGAAACGGAGAGAAAAAGAAAAGAATTAAAATCAAATTCGGAAAGAGACAAAAAAAACAAATGATAATAATAAATAATTTGTGAGGCAAGAATCATTAATTTTGACGAATATCAGAAAATGTTACATCAGTCATCACTAGCCCTAAACAAGAATAATAGCGAAACGGAGGAAGAAAAAAAACAGACAAGAAAAGATGAAAACCTATTACAATCGTACCAGGTAATCTACCAGGCTAAGCGCTCAGTCAATGGACTGATGCCGTTGGTATATATGAGCGTGTGTATTGTGTATAGATTTTTGTCGGCAAAGATATGAAACAAATCGAAATGATGGCCATCGAGTTAAAAAAGGTATCCAGAGAAAAAGGAATCGATCGGTGTGTGTGCACAGCATGTGAACAAAATATTATTATTTTTATGTTGTTTTCATTTTCTTCTTTTCTCTTCACTTCATTTGTGTTCGAGAGTCGAGAGTGAGATTGAAAGAGATCCGCAATGATTCAAATTGGCATTGTTATTCCCATATGCAATAAATATTGTTCCGGCAATAAAATTCTCTCAAATCATAATTTCGAATCCGCATGTTGTGAATTTCATTGGATTTGCCAATTTTTCGTTTTATCATTTGATTTGAGGGGGATAACGTCTCTATTTCGATCATCATTCGCATTAATCGAGGCGAAAGTGATATATCCATATATGCATGTATGTATATGTGAAAGAGAAAAGCAGCCCAATAATAATGTGCGCTGCTGAACATTGATTATAGCATTTACCATCAAGCTCATCATTATTTCATAGCTAAACAATTGGCAATCGCCATACATACGAAACGATTGAGGTTTGAGATTCAAGGTGCTCAGTATTTTCGTTTGGCGTGAAACAGCAATAATCACTTATGGTTAAATAATAATCGCATCGCATAACAGCCAAACAGCAATCATTCCGTTCATATGTATGTACCTGTATCGTACACGATACGGGGTAATTGTTCTAAGGCTCTTTACCAATTATGATAAATAGTTCTAAATTGTCTTGCAGCGCCAGATTCGAAAGAAAAAAGACATTGTGGTCTACGATCTTCAGCTGAAAAAATAATGAATCGAAGCTTAAAAATGTGAATTTGCCATTTGGTCAAAATTTACAAAAGAAACAAATCAGATGCATGGCGTTCGAAAGAACAATACGGATGAAATTGTTTTTAGGGCCAGAGCCAAGTATTCAGAAAATATTAGTTTTAATATTTTTTGTGAACGCATTAGGGGAATCCTCTCAAAAATGGAATTTATTTTCATTATCTTTTCGGGTTGATGACTTTAAAATTCTTTTCATAATTTTTTCTTTTCTTTGGGGTTCGAATCGAATTAAAGATATGATTAGGTGACAGAATAATAAAAAGCACTTGAAAAGGCAAATGAATAATGGGAAAAAAATTCCCTTTCAAGATATTTAACGAGTCACACATGTGTGAGCATCGCACACACAAAAAGAACAAAAATTGTCATCCGAAATGTTTTTTCTTTCTTTTTCTTCTTCTTCTTCTTATATTTTAATCCTATTCTTCATGATTCGACATCCGACTATTGTTAAATATATTTTATATATAATTCTTGTTCGAGAAAGAAAATTATTGGGAAAAAAGAGCATAAAATGCCTTAAGAACATTACACAATTGGGTGCAAGTAAATTGGAATGCCTCAAAAACGAATAATAATAATCGTAAAAATGTGATTTATGCTTGACGTCGGCTTCACATGGAAATATTACACTTAACATCGCGACAAAGGAAAGTGTTTTGCTTCTGCGCTAAAATATTCGTAGTTTTTAACATAAGTCAAGATGATGCGCAGTTATGACAACGATTCAATCGTTTTGATGAAGCGAGAAATATAAAAGCGGACTTAAAAGTTCAAATTGATTTTTCTCTCTCTCTCTGAATATTTTCGGTTTTTCAGGATTTTTTTTTTTTTCATCGACCACAAACATAAAAATTAATTTTGACTCGAATTTCCAAGAATCTTTTGGCACTGTTCAACCGAATAATATGAAAAACTTGAACTTAAATTAATTCACATTTTTTTCCAAAATTCATCAAAAATAAATGTTCTTAATTTTAGAATAAAATCTTCGTTTAATTTTAATCCAAAAATTAACTGAAAAAATAAGATGAAAATGCTTACCGTTTTGAAAAATAAATCGCCTTAAATGTTGTCTTTCACAGTAGAATCCACAAAATATAAAAATTTATTTGGAAGAAAATTCTTTTCAAAAAAAAAAAAAAAACAGAATATTTTCCATCCACAAAAATTGAAAGGAAAAAAAAATTTCTCGAAATTCACTGTGCACTTTAAGACGGACTTGGATATGTGTTGGTTCTCGTTCAAAATTCAGATATCAACTGTTCAATAACTTTCGGACCGTAGAACATTTGAAATGAAAAACTAAAAATGTTCTTTGTCTGTTCTCCGCTATGGTTTTGTACAAAACTAATGTTCGATTCCGAATTATGGAGCTTCGATTAAACGTCGTTGTGTTCTGGTCAAAATTCAATTCGTTACTGAATCGTTCTTTCGATGTGATGTTCAGTCTGTTCAACCAGTTTATCGTCTACAAAACAAGTGCGCAAGCGTTTGTACACGTTTCCGTGCTAACAAAAACACCCATACACATAAGCGCAACATAACGCCAACAAACGACCAAACGAACGAACGAATTACATTATGTTGAAACGAATAAGAATCCAAAACGAAAAACTCTAAATAGAAAAACCAAACGAACGAACGATGTAAAGTGAGTGAGAAAACTCAAAACAAAATTTATACAAACTGGTGTTTGCGTTGCGTTGTAGTTGTACATGGTACAAATGTACAATACATAGATGGAAAAGCACAACGACATCAGACGAAGAAAAAAAAAAACAACAAAAACTGAAAAACGACATGCGACGGAAAAAGAGATTAAAGTGGGTGTCGTCTAAATGTATGTGCAAGGCCTGAAAAATTGTAACACACATTTATTTATGTGTCGTCGTCACCAAACCATTAATGTATGTGTGTGTATTTGTAAATTGTGGACTTTACTAGTTTTCCTTTTAGGATCTTGTTGTGTGTGCGATGAGTTGAGTTTGTGTGTGTGTGTGTGTTTTTTTTCCTTTCCTTTTCGGAGTTTACCTATGTTAACTTAATTTACCTCGCATTGGGATGTAACATGCAGTAACATGTTTTATCGCCTGGCCAATGTAACTTGTAACATAAAAGGGGAATTCGTTGTGCTGTTGCTGTGTTACATCATTTTTTGTGCTTTCTCCAATCGCCACGAAATATTCACATGTTGCTTTTGGTGGAACATCAAATTGGGTTTATTAAACCATCGATTGTCTATTTGAGCTGAAAGAAAAAAAAATCAATTTTCGTAAACGAGTTTTGTGGAATAACTAATCAAACTTAGACAACATCAAAACCAACGATTCAAAATCCGCACTTTTCGGATCCGTTAACAATTGGGATTTTGTTTTTCGTTTGCATAGCTGATTTCCAATGCTGGATTTTGTGTCCTCTTGCGCAATGCCATATTACATGCAAGTTATTGCAAAAATGAAAAAAAAAACACTGAATCGAAAAAAGGACTTCATATAAACTAGAGATTGTCAGGCAAAATTGGGAGTGTCTCATTTTATGTTCTATTCGGAAAATGGCATGTAAAATAAGTGACAACTTTTATCGTTTAATATTTGTGCTCTATGTATGCGTTTCGGTTCATTCATTCAATTTTCTCGTATGATATTTTTTACTTCTTTTTTTTTGAATTGATATGAAAACGGCAGCAGTGCCATGCATGGATGTAGTTGTGTGTCTCTGCTACCAATGTGTCGTTCGTTTCGTTCGTTTATGTGTCGCTGTATGTATTGTTATTCTATGCGCTTCTCAGTTCTCGGCTCAGTTTAGTTAGAGCGTTGAATGTGCGACAAATACGACAACATTACCGATATGTATGGGTCTTGTGTTCGATTACGAACATTCGGTATTTGCAGCTCTATGTACCGATGTGCCTTTTGTGAATACAGAATACGAAATACATGCATAGCATAGCCAGCTGCTGTTTCTCTGTTTTCTCGTTGGGCTCAACTATATGGCAACTGGCAACGGGCAACTCCTCCTATTTTATTTTTGTTTGAATTCTTTTTCTTTCTTTCTTTTTTTTTCTTCTTGTATTCATACATATCCATAGCACTGTGT